>ML793955.1:478536-522569 GCA_009831015.1 Picea engelmannii
GGCCACACCCCCATTATTTTTCAGAAATTGGGAAAATCAAAGATCGAATGTGTGATGAAAATCTGATGGAAAGTAGTAAGGATGATAAGGTTAATATTGATAAAGTAAAGTATATCATCCCTATGAAGAAGTATGCCATGCCTTTTAAGGAAAAATTAAGTTTAGAAACTTCTCACTTGACACCTATGCAAAATCATCAAAAAACATTTAAGGAGTATTGACCCAGCAGCAGGGATTCACATGAGAAACTCAAAAGCCAACATAAAGTGTATTAGTCTTCTAGAAACTCTTCTCAACTAGTGGGACAACATAAAGTTAGACATGCTAGTGAGAGGACATGGCCATCTGAGGGTTTGGGTATGGCCACTCATAAAAAACCTAATTTTGAAGATTCCTTGTTTGTCTTGAACACACAAATTTTGGAAAACCAAGATATGAGCGAAACCAATAAGGATCTGAAAAATAGTTCTGAAGAGCCTCGAGTACATAGTGGAACCAATTTAAGCACGAGTATGTCCTGTATCTTGCAGAGGGTTAAAAGAATTCGTGAGACGTTGAAAACTTATTTTCTAACAAAGCAATACCCAGACGACAAATTATCATTTGAGGGGATTACCACACTATTACAAACCGGTCATGTTGAGCAAGATGAGAAAACACCCTCTTCCTTATTAACAGATGATATTGAACCTAGTGACTATAATTCGGTGGATCCTTACTTCTTACAAGATTATCCCACTTTTCCCTTGATAGAAGAAGATACAAATTGGGGTGATTATCCCAATGACACCTCTGATGTCTCTGAAGATTTTGATGAAGATGGCTATCCAGTATAGAGAGTAGTTGGTTTCGTTGAATGGAACAAAAATGTTTTCAAGGACATAGAAGTCCCAAACACCTTAAAATGTACCAACAATGTGGATGAAATCCCTTGGTGTTTTCAATGCAGTAAAGCACATTGGGAACATGAATGTCCTTACAGTGATAGTGGCCATCGACAAGTGAACAATATAATCCATGTCATAGAAGGCCCTAAAATAAATATCATAGCTAAAGAACATCAAGAGGCCATAAAAGAAGCAGCCAGGAAAGCCAGAATGGTGGTAATGAACAACCTAGACCAGGAATCAAAAGACAATTTGAAGAAACAAGAGTTCCAGGTGTATAGAAGATATAAATTAGGCTAACCTACCGCTAAAGAAACAAAACCCCCATCCTTGGATGTTCTTCTTCCTGAAACATCCAAGACTGAAAGGGTTAACTTGAACTTTGACTTTGAAGGGGCACTATCCAAGATACATGTAACCATTCCCCTGAAAGAGGTCATTAGGGTGCCATCAGTCAAAGAATAGTTTGAAAATTTCTTTCAAGGATTAGATGGACCCATGGACCCCCCTATCATGTTGCAAGACGATTACTTCAGGGTCCAATAGGGTGAAATTCTCCCCTTCTTCATGACTTTAATAATGAAAAAAAAGAGCCTCAACAACTGCATGTTGGATACAGGGGCATGTGCTAACATAATGTCCTTTAATGTCATGCAACAACTAGGTTTGAAAGTCACACGACCTTATAGGAATGTATGTGGTTTTGAGTCTAAGGCCATACCAACACATGGGGTGATTGAGAATGTCAAATTTTTCCTTAAAGAATACCTCGAGAAAGTCATCCACATGGACATAGTGGTCGTGGAAATTCCAGATGTGTGGGGGATGTTATTATCTAGAAAGTTTTCCTCAGATCTTAGAGGTACTCTTGATATGGACCTCACTTACGTGAATATACCCTTGAAAGATGGAACTGTTGGTTGTCTCCAGAATGTACCTGTGACTACAACTCATGTGAAAGAGCCTAGTGAGTCCATCAAATATAAAAAATCACATAATGAGACCAAGCAAACTCTCCATGAGTATTCTGATCAGATCAAATCGCCCAAGAGAGAGGAATACCAAAAAATCCTAGACAATCTCAAAGGGAAGGAAGTTGGGACTATGAAGATATTGAAGAAGGTAGAAGATGATGTACAGATCCATCCATCCCAGCAGTAAGTCTCTACAGTAGAATCCCACCCACCTCCATCTACACAATACACCAGGGTTGTTCAAGGAATGACCAATTTCAAAATCAAAGACTACAAGGAGGGGGACATAGTATGGATGTGGGATGCCAATAAAGGGGAGCCTACTAATATCAAAGGAAACACTCATTTTTGTCTTGGCCCTTTCAAGGTTGGAAGAAAGTCATTTAATGACTCTTATTACCTGTCTACATTGGAGGGACGAAGACTCACAGTGCCCGTCAGCTGGTGCCACCTCAAACCCCACCAGGGTGGGCTGACCTAACATCACAGGTAAGTAGGCATTTTGCATTCATGTATTATACCATTTTCATTGCATGCTAGTTTTCATTCACACTCACCTTATTGATTGCATTATTTCAGTCTTTATTTCTGTATATGTATGTTGGGGTGGCATTACTACCCCATTTTTGTTACTGATACTTATATTGAGATTGAGCAGGTCGGCAGGTTATGCCAGAGATGATGAGGTTCTCATGTGCTCTACAGTTAGCACATGTCCCCTAGTTAGATCCACATGTTATCCCCCACTTTCAAGGATAACTAGGAGATCATGTCTCGAGGCCCACAAGTCCTAGACATGGAGTACCAAGAGTAGGATTGACTTCAACATGGCCCTAGAGGGCCCACCTTTTCTCTCTTCCAGCATCCATATACTGTCAGCAGCAGCAGCCTCCACCACCATTGGCTTGGTCTTGTGTCAGAGCGAGTTCTTGCTTCATGAGGTATTTAGTTCAAGTATCATGGTATGTGTCACTTTAATCATCAAAACCATTGAATGTATGCATCTGATTTCTTTATATTTATAACAACTGCTTGGATCTTACACTTGCCCACTTGACCATGTTTTGGGGATTGACAGGTTGTCTTAGTAAGCCCATGTCTGTTGGTTTTGGTTATCCACTGGGTTTGTTTTTGAGAAGCCATCATCCGCTCCCTTCACAGCTTCACATTTCCATCTTGTTTCCTGCTCACCTATCCCATTCCACTTGTCCCGATACTGGGTTGACCTCTTTTAGGATTGAACCTTATCTAGTGGGAAGAAGACACTAAAGGCCCAGAAGTTAAAATCAAGCCGGTAAAAGATAAAATCCTAAGAATAAAACCTCGAGATGCTTTTCCCAGGGATCCCTGAGAAAGAAATAAAAGGCTTCTGAACAAGAAACAAGAGGGACCCTAAAAAATAAAAAAATAATACCTAACCAGAGGATAGGGGGTCTCATCACGAGCCAACCTATTAGGTCCATGGGTACCTATTAGTATGACATTTCCATCAGCTGGTTACCACGCCAGGGTAGTGACCTTTGGTTGCATGGGCAAGGGAAAGGGGGTCTCATCATGAGCTAGCCTTCTCATTTATGTGAAAGTACTTGTGGGTAATGTTGTCACCACTAGTCGCCATGCCAGGACAGTGTCCCTTGATTATCTCTTGAGGAAAAAAGAAAGAAAAAAGAAATAAAAAAATGAAATAACAAAAAGAATAAAAGGCATGAATGGGCTTGGAAAGAATTGCATCCATGACAGGAACAACTCACCTTCTACAAAGGCACCCATAGATAACATCTTCCATCCTTGGCCTTCATTGCACACACCTTCTTGGACATCGCTTGAACACTTAATCCACTTACATGGCTTGGAAGAGGTCTCTTTCGGGAACTTCCTTTATCCAATGGACACTAGCCCAATAGGATGCCTTGCCCTTTTCCAAAATTGTATAGTAGGTTTGTGTAACGTCTTTGAGCTATTGATTGATATATTATGGGTTTTATACATATGTTTATTAATATTGATGATGAAATGTGATTGACATTGTTATGATTCTTGTGACTGATGATCCCATGGAGGGCGTAGCTTTTGATGTGCAGGCCCATACCTGATGGAAAAATACCATCTTGGACCAATACACATGGGGAGCTGATCATTCCAGACCTCCATGGGGTTGAAGATCCCATCTGGTGGATGTTGAGATCCCATCAGGGGGATATACAGGATGGATATTGATCCATATCATTGCAACAGAGGAGAAGAGGATGTTCCACCAGAGGCACCCCGACAGAACTTGACCTAGGGGGAATGACCCTATCTTGGTGGAACATTGGCCTTTGGAGGCTTAGGATGTCACCACCTTGACCATGACATCACCCAGCATCATGAACGTTTGGGGCAGGCAGACTAGGCAACAGTGGCATGTGTGGCAAGTTGTAGAAGCCTAGGGAGGGCTAACGTTTTGCTCCAGGACACCCCATCTGCCCTAAAAAGGGATAACGTCTCCCTTGGAGGGGATTTTACTCTCTTTTCAACTTTATTCATGGTTTTAACTTGACAATATAATGTAAAATAGTATGATTTGATATTTTGGCCTTCTCGGCCTTTTTACCTGACCTAAAATGTAAAATTAGGTCAAGGTTTTGTATAAATGAGAGATTTTCACTCTCATTTTTTCATCATGACTCATTCACTCCATAAGGAGGTCTAAAATTTGTGCCCTATATTGGGTATTTGGCTGATTTTGTGAGGCGCACTTATTGAAGGAAGATATTTTTGGCATCTCTTGGATTTTCTCTTGGTGGAAGGTGTTACAACTAGGGTTTGCATGTTATTTCATGGTGATATGTAAAAAACAAAAATTGCAAAACTTCTTAAATGAATGGTTGTAGTCTTAGTTTCTTGCATATGTTTATAAATTTCTGAATAAAACCCTAGGTGACAAGCACACAAGTAGGTCCTTTTCTCATGTCCCCATTAAGAGAATTTTTTAGCCATTGAAGAATAAAAAGAGAGCCTATTCATAGCTACACTCCTTCTTCTTCCTCCCTTTTGCTAGCCGTACCATCTAGAACTCAATAGGAAGAAGACGTCCTAGGACTAGGTTATCTACACTTAGGGCCATTTTTTCTTTTAGGGTTTAATGAAAGAGCCTTGTTGTAGCAACACTCTCCCTCATTATAGTTTCTTGTCTTGATTGTGTGCTTCATTGAGCTAGCCATTTTCCATCTAACGAAGGAGGACAGAGAATGAGGCCTTGCCATAGCAACACCAGAGTGAGCCTCTCTCCCCCAGGGTTTTGTTTCTAAGGCCCTACCATAGCCGCACTTCAGAACTCTTCCCTCTAGTCCTTAGTTGTCCTCCTTCAACTCTTGCATCCTCCACTAAATTGACTCCATTTTACCCTAAACGCACTGATTTAAATTCCTACAGCGTTGAAGTGAATTTGATCACAACACTCTCAAAACCTTGAATTAAAACCCTAATTTCACTAACCCTAGCCTAGACTAACCTACTAACACTAAGTGCTGACATCATCCTTGGATATTATATCATTGATGCAACAAAGCTTTGTCTTTGAGAAATTGAATGGTGATCTAAGGCATTTATTAAATGATGTGTTGATTGGCTACACTGAATGCCATATTTTCCTAATATTTATTGGTGAAGTAACATTACTTTCATAGCTACATTTATAAGCATTGACTTCATCAATATTTATTGCCATATTTCTTATATATTTATCAAATAGTCCTATGAAGTACTAACCCATAGAATAACTTGCACATATTAGTTTGTTGTTTCTTTGTTCCATGCATGTATACTTCTTTGGGGGTTTTTCTTCATTATTGGTTGTTTAGCAGGGAATATCCGATTAGAGGTGACTTGTGAGGGGGAAATATTATCTTTTTCCTATTAGCCTTTTGCCTCTTCAAAACCCCAGGTCACTGGGGACGTCTCCCCTAGACCTAACCTCCCTAAAGAGAAAGAACCATCCCATTGTGGTGACATTGGGTGGGACTGGTTCATGTTACGCCAGTTTGGCGTTCTATCTTATAAAATATTCTCCTAGCTACAAACTATGCGATAACATTTTGGCACCATTGTCGAGGAACACTGAGTCAAGCCTTCCTCATATGACACATTTTCGGTAAGCCTTGCCTCAGAAACCTTATCTTACAAGCTTACTTGGAGACTACACTTAGGTTGTTTTCCCTTTATCTTTTTTATGATTTCAAGAAAATCATCTGGTGACTCCACAAATAGATAATGATGACCTGTAGTGGGCGTCAGTATATATCTTCATCTACTATGACCTTTCCAAATCCTGTCACCCTCGTAAGCTCTCCCAAATTGTCTCATAAAGAAATCTTTGGCCTTTTAGTCTTAGCTAACACCCAAGGGGGGTTACATGGTCTACCCAAGAAGGTCAAATCCTGGATACCTAAGTTTTTAGGGGAGGATGGATCCTATGGCAATTCTCATTGGACCAAATTCTGTGATGCTTTCCAATTTCACCAATCTGGACAAGAACACCCTGATGTCTTTTTAAGGCTCTTTGTGAGCTCACTCACTGGAAGTACCAAAAGATGGATTAACAAACTCCTAAAAGGAAGCATCAAAACCCCTGAAGATCTTGAACAAGTCTTTAAGAAAAAATGCTGTGAAAAAGAAAGCATGGATTCCCTTTACTCTCAATATACTGATATTTGCAAAGCTTCTAGCAAGGGCATTACGGATTTCAATGTCAGGTTCAATCTTCTCCTCAAAAATATCTAACCTAGCTTCTCAGAAGAAGCTATCCTCCAACACTACTTGAAATTGTTGGAAGGAGTCTTGCAATTTACTCTAAAATATAGGTCACCCTCGACTCTAGAAGAAGCACAAGATTTCACTTACCAGATTGAGAGGAACTTTGAATTTGAAGAATACATCTATCAGGTTAATCTCTCGCACAATAACAACTCTTGGAAATCCAGTGACAAGGATATCATAGAGACTGAGCCTAAGATCCCAGAAATCTTTGAGGTAGAACTCATGCCTCCCAAAAGGAAATGGAGCACAACTTTCTTAGGCACTGACAATGTCTTGAACTTTTCAAGACAACATGAACCATTCGAGGGTTTGGGTATGGCCACTCATAAAAAACCTAATTTTGAATATTCCTTGTTTGTCTTGAACACCCAAATTTTGGAAAACCAAGATATGAGTGAAACCAATAAGTATCCAAAAAATAGGGCTAAAGAGCCTCGGGTACATAGTGGAACCAATTTAAGCACAAGTATGTCTTGTATCTTGCAGAGGGTTAAAAGAATTTGTGAGATGTTGAAAACTTATTTTCTAACAAAGAAATACCCAGATGAAAAATTATCTTTTGAGGGGATTCCCACACTATTACAAACTGGTCATGTTGAGCAAGATGAGAAAACACCCTCTTCCTTATTAACAGATGATCTTGAACCCAGTGACTATAATTCGGTGGATCCTTACTTCTTACAAGATTATCCCACTTTTCCCTTGACATAAGAAGATACAAATTGGGGTGATTATCCCAACGACACATATGATGTATTTGAAGATTTTGATGAATATGTCTATCCAATATAGAGATCAGTTGGTTTCTTTGAATGGAATAAAAATGTTTTCAAGGACATAGAAGTCCCAAACACCTTAAAACCTACCAACATTGTGGATGAAATCCCTTGGTGTTTTCAATGCAATGAAGAACATTGGGAACATGAAAGTCCTTTCAGTGATAGTGGCCATCAATAAGTGAACAATATAGGCCACATCATAGAAGGCCCTCCGATAAATGTCACAGTTGAATAACATCAAGACACCATAATAGAAGTGGACAGGAAAGCTAGAATGGCAGTAATAAACAACCTAGACCAGGAATCAGAAGAAAAATTGAAGAAACAAGAGTTCCAGGTGTATAGAAGAAATAAATTGTGCCAACCTACCACTAAAGAAACAAAAACCCCATCCTTGGATGTTCTTCTTCCTGAAACATCCAAGACTGAAAGGGTTAACTTGAACTTTGACTTTGAAGGGGTGCTATCCAAGATGCATGTAACCATTCCCCTGAAAGAGGTCATTAGGGTGTCATCGGTCAAAGAAAGTTTTGACAATTTCTTTCAAGGATCATATGGACCCATGGACCCCCCTATCATGTTGTAAGACGATCACTTCAGGGTCCAATATGGTGAAATTCCCCCCTCTTCGTGACTTTAATAATGATATAAAAGATCCTCAATAACTGCATGTTGGATACAAGGGCAGGTGCCAACATAATGTCCTTTAAATTCATGCAACAACTAGGTTTGAAAGTCACATGACCTTGCAGGAATGTGTGTGGTTTTGAGTCTAAGGCCATACCCACACATGGGGTGATTGAGAATCTTGAAGTTTTCCTTAAAGAATACCCCGAGAAAGTCATCCACATGGAGATAGTTGTCATGGACATTCCATATGTGTGAGGGATATTATTATCTAGGAAGTTTGCCTCGGGGCTTGGAGGTACTCTTGAGATGGACCTCACTTATGTGAATATACCCTTGAAAGATGGAACTATTGGTCATCTCTAGAATATACCTATGACTACAACTCATGTGCAAGAGCCTAGTGAGTCGATCAAAGATAACAAAGCACATGACGATACCAAATAAACTCGCCATGAGTATTCTAATCAAATCAAATGGCCCAAGAGAGAGGAATACCAACAACTCCTAGATGAGCTCAAAGGGAAGGAAGCTGGGACTATGAAGATACTGAAGAAGGTAGAAAATGATGTACAAATCCATCCGTCCTAGCAGGAAGTCTTTACAATAGAATCTCACCCACCTCCCTCTACACTTGGACACCTCAGAGATAGTAGAATAGTTGACACCAATAGAGCTCAACCCTGAATTCATGCAACAGGAATCCAGTGACCAGATTGTGGAAACACGGGTTAAGGGCACTTGACATCAAAGGATCTAGATGTATCGAGTTGTCAAAGCAGGGAAGCTCCTGAACCAAGGCAAGTGTCTCACCCGGGGCCAAATTCAAAAGACATTTCTTCAACTGATGGGGGAACTCAACGCAATGGATACCATTGCTTCCTAAGGGGGGGTATTGATTTATATGGATTTTGGTGGCATCCCACTTATTCCAACTAGTTCATTTTGGCATTTTTCCAATTTGGAAGTTGTTTCCTAGTTTTTAGGTCCCTGACTTTTGGGGCCATTTTGAGGCCCTAAAAAACGTTTTTAGGGATTTCCACAATAAAAGTAATGAAAACTCAGAGTATGATGGAAATATGTGTAGTCCTCGGATATAACTTTCCAACAGGCTATCATGCACCTAAAAAGGAGATCGTATGCAAAAGTTATGACCACGGGAAGTTGATGTACTAGATTACCCCAATGGGGCCCACATGACTTTTGGTGCTTCACCTCCTAGGGTTAGGTTTTTGGATGTATAGGGGTTTTTCATTCATGTTTATTGTAAAAATTACTTCATATCCTCATTGTAATCATCTTCTTGCGAATGAGCGCAACCGTCACATCTCTTCTTAGAGATAAGTTGCCACCATTCCAGTAAGTTTGTTTTCAGTTGCATTTTACAGTTCAACTTATTTCCTTATTGAATAGAAACCATTTTTACTGTATCTCTGTTATTTTTTGATAAGAATATTTTAAATAATAATTTCTATTCATTTCGTTATGCTAATAAAATCTGGATCAGATCATGTAGGAACTTAAGTAATCACAAATGAAAACTCCAGATTTTCCCGATAAGTTCTTACATGTAAACAAATTGTGGTCTAGAGCTTAGTGAAATGATTGTTCTAATTCCAAATCTGTTGTGGTAACTTAAACCAGCCCACTATTCCACAAAAATATATGCTTATCTAGGAGCCTATTCATCACAACAACTTCAATAGAATTATGTGATAAATAAGTGAATAGAGGAGTATGAAAATTAGATCTTATAAACCATTAAATCATGAGGTGAGCACTTTAAAACAAAACAGAGTATCTCAGGTTGTCAATGGACATTCTTTTCATTGGTTTGCCTCTTGAGATTAGATCACATGTTTAGGAAGGAAACCAATTATTCATTTGGTTGTGATCAAAACATTCCATATCTTATTATCTCCTTAGTTCTTATGCAAAGTAGATAAAGTAATAAAGCAAAGTTGTGTGGATCCAAATGAAACTACAAAAAATTGTGTTAAGTGGTTGTAGCTTCCATGAATGACATATCAGAATTTAAATGGAATTAATGTGTTTATCTATGGTTACTCATTAAACAACCTTTAGCATTTTTCAGTTCTCGGATTTTTTAGACCTTAACACATATAGTTACAGTCCAGAATTGTAATAGCGAGATTCCACAATAAACTCAATTTCCAGAATATGAATGAGCAGTAAATCTTGCTAATATATTTAGTTTTCATTGGATAATTGTGAAGCACAACAAATATGGTCATTTTCATCAGTGATAAATATTATTTCCAGATTTAGTTTGAATCTAAAGAAGTTCTATCATTTACATACCCATAGGGTCATTTAAGGACCATGTAATAAGAGGTATCTAAGGAAATGTAATAAGAGGTGTGTTGCAATCATATTATACATCACATTACATCATACTTTACAATAATTTTTTAATAGATATATTACAATCTTTGTCTAGGCTTGACCCAATCTCCATTCTTCAATGGTAATGATCCCTATTGATGTTTGATATTTAGTATTAAAGCACAAATGGCTTCATCTAACTCTGCAATTATAGAAAATTGTATACCCATAATTTTTATCCAAATGTGTTGGATACCCACTTCAACCAAGTCATAGTAGAAGAAGCATAAGGTTGATTTTGATCCCCCATCCAACCTTCATTTGTTCTCACCTTTGATGTCAAGAAATACTAAGAATAGTAGCTCCATTGTGAGTGATGATATTATTTTTTCACAATAATGATTGATAAATTGCTCCACAAATATTTTTGACCAATCTGCATAATTGTTTTTGAGAAAGAATCATGTTCCAAGCAAATTTGACCACATCCACACAATATACATCAATGTCATTTGGATTCCAACACCCTTTCAATATAAAAACTTCCCCTAATGGCTTCTTATTATTTGATTGATTCTTTTGATTCCATTTTCTGCATAAGTAATGGAAAATATGTGTTTTTCACACTAGATACATCTTCAATACATTTTTCTAGTTCTCCCCTTGTATGCAAGACATTTTATTGTTACAAAATTACCAAATCCTAGTTTCAAATCAGTTCCAGGATCAGAATTTCCCAAGTCTTTGAAGAGCTCGAATTGTTCATATAGTTGTTCACCCAAATGTCATTAGGGTATTGTTAATAACTCTCGCCCCTTTGGAATTTTTATTCTTATTTTCTTAGTAATGGAATCTATTTCCCATTTTGTAACTAAGATTTTCTATTCTCTAATTATGTTTTTTTTTTTCTTCTAAAGATCGGGTATGGATCAATTGTTGTGGATTTTCTCACTTCCTCTTGGATTGCAAAGAGTGTATTTAGATCAAATAAGTAATTATAAATGAGATAGCTTAAATTTTTCAGTTTTGTAACTCACAATCAATATTCTTTCATGATTAATTACAATATTAATTGGGAATTTGATTTATTGATCAATAGGTTTAGTGTTGAATAGTTTGCCAATAGTTCTATTGATAACATTGTTTTAATTTATATTTGTGTGTTGTCATTTGAAAAACTATTTTGATGAAAAGGGGGTTGTATTGTTTATATTTTTTTTTCCTGGGAAAAAATTGTAAAATTTTATATCAGTATGAAAAAAAGTTACATTATTTAAGAGCATATAACTCTCTGATGTTGAGCCTTGGAAAAAATCAAGAGTGAGACCTAAAAACAACATAACTATTAAACATTCCTAAAATCTCCATGAGCATCAATTTCCCTTACATACTTTCTTCCATAATTCTAATTAGAAAAAACAAGGCTTTAGACATGATCAATATTAATTTCAGAAGTTGAAACATGTATGTCAAGATTGAGAACAACATAAAAGAGGGCAAGACATGTATATCCATCAACATATATGGATCTCAAAGAATTTGGGAGAGATACCCAGATAGCAGGCTTCCTCTTCATTAATCTCCCGTGTACCCTCTAATAACTCCAACACTTTCTTAGATTTAAGAACTTCTTGCAGTCTTGTCCTATGAAGGTTAATGTTGGCTCTGACAATATTAAAATCTTGAGGAAGACTTGAGGTGACAAAGAAACAGTAGAATGGTCGTGCAGTGGAATAATTCTTTGGCTTGAAATATATTTTTCGGCACACCAAGAGACCACCTCGTTACAGTCAAAAACTTCAGGGACGTAGCCTGCACGAGCGATTCCAGAGGTCCAAATTAATTTGCTCTGGATGGAACAAGATGAATAGTAAGAGTATGCCCTAGACCACTGGAAGTTTTGGTCCTCACGCCCAAAGATATTCACTATATCTCCATAGAACTGTTGACGAGATGCTACCATAAGTTTACAAGAACATATGTTTTCTCCAGACGATGTTTGACATGAACAGTTGGAAGGGATAACATAACCCTCCAAAAATATTGGTCCAATGCATGTGAATGGGAGATCTCCTCAAGCCTTTCACTCATTAATGACAATCTCGATGGTTGTTGCATGATGAGATGTTAGCATTAAAGACTAGTAATTGCATACTTAGAAGTGCGAAGGTGGTGGGTACTGTTGTAACAGATATTGAAAATTTCCAATATTACTTAGGAACTTTTGTCCAAATTTAACAACACTGTGATCAACAAGCACAGAAGGTCTTCGCCAGGAATCCCACCTAGAGCCTTCGCATGGGATTTCATCGGTGAAATATTTCAATTTCTGGGATTTCTTAGGAAGCCCAACCTCCGTGAATTTTATGACAGTCAAACACTAAAATATGGAAGTCTGTTCACAACTTCCGTTTACCGCAAACCAACCATTGTATTTTATAGACCCGAAGGAAACTGCTTGTTGTTCGCCAATGAGAACAAACTAGTAGTCAGCACATGGAAAGCTCAGTCGAAAAGGTCTTCGGAACTACTTTGCTAAATTCCACTGTAGAAGATGCCAAAAGGTTTCTTATATTGTTCTTGTGCTAGTGTTAGTCATCTTATATTTCTGATTGGGCAGATTTCAGGAAACACTTGGATGGCTGCTATGGTGCAAAGTCCTCAAGTCAATGTATTAAGGTTAATAATAGTGTACTCGGCCATTGGGTTCATGTCTATATTTTTATTATTCCTTTGGTCCCTCTTGGCTATTATTTTGGGGCTTAAGGCATCAAAGTCCTTCTTTTATGAGCTTCTGACTTCTTTATCCCAAGAACCAATGGGATTCTTTGATGCAACTCTGTTGGGAAGAGTTCTGAGTAGAGTTTCTTCAGATTTCAACATTCTTGATGTAGGCATTCCTTTCAGCTTTGTCGTCTGCATGATATCTACCATGAATGTTTACAACATTCTTGGAGTTGTGGCTGTTATAACATGGCAAGTTTTGTTTTCCGCCATTCCAATGATTTATTTGACCTTTCAACTCCATAAATACTATTTTTCTTCTGCTAAAGAACTGATGAGACTGAACGGTACAATGAAATCACCTATTGCAAATCATTTTGGTGAGTCCATATCAGGAACAATGACCATTCATGCTTTCAAGGTTGAGGATCAGTTTTTGAAGAAGAACTTCGAACTTATTGACAAAAATTTGAGATCCTTTTTCCATAATTTCTCAGCAAATGAATGGTTGATTCAGTGTTCGGAGATGTTAATTGCAACTGTTCTTCGCTCCTCTGCTATTACTATGGTTCTACTCCCAAAGGGCAGCTTCAACCCTAGGTTTGTTGGGATGGCCCTATCTTATGGTCTATCATTGAACATATCATTGGTTTCCAGTATTCAAATCCAATGTACACTTGCAAACTACATTGTTTCTATAGAACGCATCAAACAGTACATGCACATTCCAAGTGAGGCACCAACAGTTATAGAATATCTAAGACCACCAGATAATTGTCCCTTGCATGGGAAGGTGGAATTACAAGACTTGAAGATTACATACAGATTAGGACCTCGTCTCTATTCTAAAAACACGCTTGGTTCAATCTGTCACCTATTTCGTATAAGTATGACAGTCCAGATTTGCATGTAATAGTTGGAGTCCCATTGAAGGATGATTCACATCTTTTGGAATTTGTGCTCTTCAGATTTTAAATCCCCTTATAAGTGGAGGAAAAACAACAGGCGCGTCAGCCGCATCACTCTCCCATGAGCGGTGCAACTCAAAGGTAAAGGGGTGAAATTTGCTCCAAACAAAGGGTCGCTCAATGAAATTCGTTTCAATCATAGAAACCTCACTCTTTACTTACCCACAATTGAAATGGACGACAAAGCGGACACTGTTTTGAGAAATTTGGTGGTATTTGAAGCTTCTAAACAAGGAAAGGAATCACAACCCCTCAGGTCATATGTGAACTTGATGCAACGCTTGATCGATACAGCCGATGACGTTGAAACGCTAAGAGATGGCGGTATAATACACAGTCACTTGGGCACCAACAATCATGTCGCCAAAGTCTGGAACAAAATGCGCAAGAAACTACAGACCAACAACATCAAATACGAGCCAATCGAACTCATATATGGGTTCCCACAGTGACCATTTGCGTTGCAGAAGTTACGAAGATGAAATTGGATTCGAGTGAATTTATTGTTTTTTACAAAATGAATTTCCGTTATAATAACATCCAAACGCTTTGTAAAGAGATGAGAACTCTACATTAAAGTTAAACCATACAAAGAGATCATCCATATACCACTTGTTAAAATGATTAGTAACGGTTCAAAGAGCTGGCAGAGCATCTTCCAGTTGCACAGTTCCAAAAGGAAAACCATTTCATATTTCTTTTTATGTAACGTATTGTGAGTGCGATAGGTGATATAATCGTTGGAGGAGGCTGAGAAAAAGGGAGCACAGGGGCGAGCTGGGAAAAAAAAACCTCTTGTGAAGAGGGGTTCCTTTATAATGCTGAGTTAATTTGTAAATCCGAATTGGAGTAATACATATGACATATTTACTTGAGATTGTGAGATTCATGACGGTTGATTCTTTCAATATGTTTTCCTTGTTGTCATTATCATATTTTTTATCTCTTCCTCTTTCAATTGTGTTAAATTTGTTTGGAATTCATTTTATATGCTCCTTACCCACATTTGATATATATGTGTTGCGTTCTATGGTGACTGATCAGAATTCGTTCAAGATAAGCGCTATGCATCTAGTTATCAGCCTTCATTTGTTTTCCTATAAAGTTGTAGTGAAAATTAATCCTTGGTAGATGCTTTCACTGTGATGGCCTTTCCTTTTCTTTTTCTGCTACCGCATCATGATTATCAATCGCTGAAAGATAGACTTACTTTGCCTCACTTTCCACAAGTTCTATTCTCACTGCTATTATCTCCTTTCTTTGGTGTTCACTTGACTCCATGCCCAATGGACTGTTTCCCTGGTCCAACCCCCAAACTCTAAAATCCAAAATGATCATTTACCCATAAATCTGCCCACCATTTCATGCTTGCTGAAGATCATATTGTGACATTATCCGAGAGATATCTCTCAGGTTGGGAGGGGCATCTTCCAATCCAAAGTGGTTCGAGGTTGCCTCGGGATTGTTTTGCATGCAACCCAATTCAGTTCTGAGTGTCAACGGGTACGAAGAAGAGAAATTAAGGATTGGAGATTTGGTGAACCTTCCAGTGCGATGACCCACAAAAGACATTCCATGTTGTTTGAGATGAACAATCGGAAGGGATAATATAACCCTCCATAGATCTTGGTTTAATGCATATTAATGGGAGATATCCTCAAGTGTTTCTCTCATTAATGACAATCTTGGCAATTCCTACATGACGAGCTATTAGCATTAAATCTTACTAATTGCATATTTAGAAAGAAGTACGAAGGTGGCGGGGATGAGGAAGATCAATTAAGGAATGACTGATTATCGAAAGTGGTCGGTTAGGCTTCAAAATAGGGTTACAAAGTATAACCAGGAGAGGTGAGGGACCGATGGTCAAATTGTACAATCGGCGGTCCGATTCAAATGTATGGGTAGGATAACAAGTCTGAAAACAACTTGAGAGGCTCCCACACATAATCATGGGTATATCCTCAAGTGACCCCCAATATACGATCCGACCACTACAAACAGTTGAGCCATGGAGGGATAATCTCTGTAACTCACCCGAATGTGACGTCATGCATAACCCGTGTGTGAGAGGGGGATCCCATAAAGCCTATACGACAATTGGATTTTCTCTCCCTATTGCAATATGCTAAGTTTGTTTGATATCTTTGGAAAGTTATCCTTTCAACCTATTCCAAAGCCTTACACCTTAAACTAATGTAGGTTTGTTAACAAAGATGTAAAAAGTCTGATAAATTTTAGTTAAGCGTTGATTTTAGTGGTTATTGTTTACACAGAGGTGTATGAGAGTGAAAACTGATGATATTATGGATCAATTACCAAAACATGCATAAGAAATGATAAGCAATCTTTTCTTTCAATGAATGTCTAATTAAGGGAAGGAGAAGGATTTTCCTTTCACTCTCAAACACTAAGATGAAATGACCTCATGAAATATTCCTCAATAAGGAATCCAATGCAATGCTAAAATGTTTATATGTGACTGATAACCAGTAGATGTAAATATTCCTATGCTAATCAGACTTCAAGAGTTGTGAGATTTAAACAATCTGGAAGCAAACTTCACATAAACCAAAAGACACCTTTGTTGTGATCAAACAAGAAACAAAAAGACAAAAACTCAAAAGGAAGGAGAAAGAGATTGGACAAGATGACTCAAAGATCAGAAAGAAAATTACAAAAGACCTTTGAAACTCCTTACAAATTTTTCACTCACTCAGATAAACGAGAAGAAAACAACAAATTGACTCCAAATCATTAAGGACAAAGAATTATTGCAAAGTGAGGAAAAATGTCAAAAAATCCAAAAAAAAGAGGATGAATCCATAGAAAGCAGGGTATTGAAGGTCAATACCCAGATGGACTAAGAGTATGAGACCTTGAGCAAATGCAAAAGGAAAATATTAAACCCATAAATTGAAAAACTAGAGGGTTTTTCACTAAAAATGGGATAGCGCTCTGGTGTAAGGGGTACCAGAGCTCTCCAACACTCTGTGTAAGAACACCAAGGAGTGTTGGCACTCTTCTAACAAGGGAAGGAGAGAAATCTTCTGAAAAATCTTAGAAACATGCCCAAACACTCAAAAATCAAGGAAATTCAGTCAATCAGGGCGATCCTGATGACATAAAGAGGCAATCAAACAAATCTAAGAATAAAAAAGACAATGTGGAGAAGATCAAATCAATGGGAAAAGGCCCAAAACAATATCTGGGAATGGAAACAAAAATCAGAGCTCCTCCCCAGTGGAGTCGCTAATTTCTGTTGTAGGTGAATCCCCCTACAGACAAGTGGATTCCCTCTTGGTCTCTAGGATCCTAAGGCCAAGACAGAAAAGTTCTTAACATGAACACTGACTTCCTTTTAGATCTAATCAAGCTAATAAATTAAAGAGAAAGAGAAATATATGTACCTTATTAGCAATGTTTGTCCTTCCAAAGTCCAGGTTGAACTTTGATCCTGAGCTCCCTGATAGGTCCTATAAAACAAACAAATGTACAAAAGACTTCCTACTCTACTGAGATTAGCTCTAACATAGATCCATCTACTACAAAAAAACTTACATGGAACTGTTACACATTATTTTTTTCATGCCTATGACCATTAATGATGTAAACCTATTTGTTTCCTTCAGAGGGGTTAGTGGCCTGAGTTCTTGAAGAAAGAAGAGAGAAGAACTTTTCCTCAGAAAAGAAGTTGCATTATCCTTTGTAAAAAATCTATTAAAGAGGATGTTCGCAGTCTACTATATAGGCAAGGTGTGAGAATTCTTGATTCTTGCAGGCTGCAGCATAGTTGGGTTGCGAGAGGTTTGCAAGTTGCTCTATAAGCAGGGTGTGAGAATGCTCATACATGGGAAAAATGAGCATCTTCTAGATGCTTCTAGAAGGAGAAACTTCCATGGTGAGGTGGCATCCGAATGGTTTGGATCTTACTTGCTTTCAGGATTTGGTGGGATCATCCTAACCTCCTCACCTTATCCTCTTCATCTTATAAAAGGAGAGGAACTCTCATGGAGAAAGTGGGCTTGGATGAGATTATATTTTCAGATTAAATTGGATTGGATTGAGCTTTAGAGATTGTTGGCTTGGCTATATGAGCCATTTTGTCAAGATAGATTGTGAATATTATCAGATCTATGCTCTCAAAATTGTTGGAGTGGAAGTGTGCGGGGAAGGAAGGACAATTCGAAGGGACCTTATGACATCAAGGTCATGGTTGTAATCTCTCTTTCACATTTAACATGATACAGTAATATGATTCTTTCCTATAAAGCTTGTTGTGTTTTATTGTATGATTCCTTGATCACATACATAGGTTTATATTGATTTTATGTTATTACTATCACTTTGGTTGGTTGTGTTCTTTTGCAGGTTGACCATTATATGATCATTGGAATGGAGCTAGGATGGTGATGGTGAGAGGAAGCGGTGTTTAAATGGTATGTCACCTATCCCTCTTTAGTTAGTAAATTCAATATCTAAAACTTAAGGAAAGCATCATGTTCTGGTGTGTTTTGTTCTAGATCTAGGAAGATCTAGGGAGATCACTTAGTGTCTGCACCTACTGATTTATATGATAACAAGAACAAGCATCAGTTTTAAAGAAACAAGCCAAGCATTGATTATTAATGAGAACAAGTACAAGTACTTACAATCCTTTGAATGAAGGTGCAACATCTTCTTCCAGTTCTCCATGTCCAACCCTTTTGCTCAAGTAATCTCCATTGATTGCTTTGATGACATCTCACTCATGAGATAATAAGTTTGATGTAATTCTCAATATCCATTATCAATACCTTCTTATGAGATCATAAGTTAGGTATAATTCTCAATCTTCCTTCTCTCTGCATGTTTCTTATGAGATCATAGGTTTCATACCTCCAATCATTTTCATGTACCTTTCACCATGAGAAGGCATCTTTATATAACCTTAGAGAGGCCCAAACACTTGAGAGATCTTTGGGATGAGTTGAGGATTTATCTCCTTCAGTTGAGGATCTCCCCTAAGATCATGCCTTGACCATCTATTCGAATCCAACTACCTTCAGGAATTGAGGGATTCTTCCCTTATTTGCCTCAACAAACCCAAAATTTTCTCAGAACAGGGTAGTTCTCCACCAAAAGGGTGCACAGGGCACTCAGGCACTCCCCCAAAGAGGCTCAAAGAGCACCAACACTCCCTGATAGTGGGTAGGGGAACGCTCCTCTCCAAAATGTAGTTTTTTAGTGGTTCTTTCAATGGAATAAGGTTTCTACTCCCTATCAACTAATTTCTCTTCTTCCAAACTAGCCTTTGAGGTGTCTTAAGTGTCTTTGTGATGTTGTTAGAGGCACAAAATAGGAAATATGGCAGTATCATGTTTGTGACACTTGCAACACTTATAGTCAAGATGCGACACTTGCGGACAAGATGCGACACTTACAACACTCATAATGATAACACTTGCGACACTATTGAAGTGAGTAATTTTGAGGTGTAATAGTAATTTCATACTTAGAAGTGCGAAGGTGGTGGGTACGACGAAGGGAAATTAAGGATTGGATATTTCGTGAACCCACCAATACGACGACCCGCAAAAGACATTCCATGTTGTTTGAGATGAACAATCAGAAGGGATAATATAAACCTCCACAGATCTTGGTTTAATGTGTATTAATGGGAGATATCCTCAAGTGTTTCTCTCATTAATGACAATATTGATGGTTCATACATGATGAGTTGTTAGCATTAAATATTGCATATTTAGAAATAAGTATGAAGGTGGCGAGGATAGGGAAGATCAATTAAGGAATGGCTAATTATCGAAAGTGGTCGATCGGGCTTAAAAATAGGGTTACAAGGTATAACCAGGAGAGGTGAGGGCCCGATGATCAAATTGTATGTCTCGAAAGTTTTGAGTGAAAAATGCATAACACGGAAGAGGGCATGATGGGGCAGTGCAATGGTCAATTTGTATATCACAGAACTTTGGGTACTATTTGTAGGCCATGAAACATTGGAAGTGCAATCATGAGGTCGCTTATCCAGGAACCCGCAATCGAAAAAGTGGCTAAGTATGGAATATGGAAACAGTAGGTCGAACTCATTTTCTCTAATATATTGAAATTTATAGTAGATATCCCATTACCTGGCAATATCTTTTCTGCATGTTTATGTTATAGCAATATTTTCCTCACCCTATGCAATCTTGCACAGAAGGCCTTTTTCCATTTCCCTATGCAGACTTATCATCTATGTTTGTAAATCCCAGAGCTAAAAATACATATTTTTCCACATGTAGGCACCTTTCCTACTATACAACATATGTATACACAGGTTGCACCACTACAACCCGCATACATCGAGATTTGTTCCCAAAAATGAGAAATTGGTGTTGGGTTTCCATGTCACGATAGGAGATATATGATTCTTTCCTTCCATATACTAGAAACTTTTCGACTCAGCCCTTCAATTCCATTTGAAGGCTATAAAAGAGCCAAATCCGAGCTATGGAAAGGAGGAGAAAGAATTAAAATTTGAGGGCAAAGTTACTCTGGATAAATTATTTACTTCATATTGAGTTTGCATCCCTTTCTCCTTTAAGTCTGAACAAAGTGTTCAACCTCCAAGATCTTCCCTTACTTGATTGAGAACTTCATTGTCTCTCTTCTTTGAGCTTGCCTTTGGTGGAGGATTGAAGTGGTGGAGGCCCAATTGGAAGGAACTTAGTTTCTCGGTTATGAAGCATGCCGACATGGAAGTATGTAACTATTGGCCCTTGTTTAAGGAAGAAAGAAAAGATTAAGGAGGAAAAGACGAAGTGTGAACTACATGGAAGACACACTGACTGAGATCAGGTCGAAGTGGTTAAAGAAGCAAAAAAGAAGGAGCGAAGTATGGGAGAATGAGTCATTGGACAAGAAGATTCGGGAGAACAGATAAGCAGAAAAAGTCGTCAATAGATACTTTGGATCTCTTCACAGGAAAGAAGGGAAGACAAGCTAGCGAATTCCAGGAAGAGAGGGTCAAGTTGACCTAGGGTTTTAGACACCTAGGGTTTTGGTATCTAGGGTTTTTTCACCTAGGTTTTGACCTAATGTTGTCGGTGAGATATTGTAATTTTTAAATAAGAACCTAGATGAGAGAAGAGGGGTTCATCATTGATGTTTTTTAATTGTTGGAAATTGTAAGGAGAGAGACTATTGGTGTGAGGAAGAGAAGTGTTATGTGTGAGAGCACTAAGGTATTATAAGATCTTCAGTTGGGTGTGAAGATCAACCCTGCAACTAGGTGTGCAGGGAGGGGAGAGAAGAGAGAGAAGGAGAGAGAGGTATACAAGCTAAGAGCACAAATAGAACTGTATGTTTTATATAATATCAAGAAACATAGGTCTATGGACGTATCCCTAGGGAGAGGGTGAACCATGTATATCTTGTTGTCTTGTGTGATTGATGTTGTGTTCTTTGCTTTTGTTACTCTGTTGATGAATTAGTATGTTATATATAAGATATAACTATGCGAAGTAGGTTTATGTCTGGTAAGAGTAGTTAGATCTCTATGTGTTGTTACCTTGGACCCACTTGCATTTCCTCTGGTTGTAGACACATGTGTCCTGCAACCCCCTATTGCTACTTCGGGTGAGACTTCATCTTCTCCGCATGTGTTGCTGAAAGGGCCAATAGTTAGGGCTTGTTGGTGCGTTGTTAGAGATGAACCCTAGGTCTGCCTTTGTGCCAACAAATGGTTCTGTTATCGGGACCAAGGTCTTCTTGAGGGAATGTCAAGGTGGTTTCCATAGAATATAGAGATTCATAAGTGGATAGAATAAAAATAAAAGGACTTCGCGAAAGCCCATAACAAGAACCCTAATATTAGCATAGGATGGTTGGGAAGGTATATATTTATTGATATACACAATATTTTCTTTGGAGGAATCGATAAGGAGCTATACGAGTGGTTAGCCATATTAGAATATACTCAATTTGAGATTAGATCTAGACCACCTGTGGTTTGGACATCGACGCTTATCAATAAGGTCAAGAGAGTTGATAACGTCGTGCCAAGAGAAGTAGATCATTGGTTTGATAGAACCATTGGAGGGTACATTGCCGATTTTTCTATTGACAGAGTTGAGTCATATAGCCAAGAAGAGAGATATTTCTTTTAGGGGCTGAGAGGAAAATTTTTACACTTTCTGAAGTTGAAGATCAAGATTCTATTGCATGATAAGAACATATTCAAGATACAATAGTTGGTCATATTGAAAAGCTAATGTTCAACAACTCAGACAGTGACAACGACACCAAAGTTGGACATACGTGCAATGGAAGGATCTTCAAAAAGGTCCCTTTGGTGAACCTGTTTGAGCAGAGCCACGAACAATTTATAAAGGATGAAGGGTTTTACAGTGGAGAAGAGGAAGAGTTAGGGAACAAGGAACATTTATGGTCCGTTGGGCCAGAAGAAGAGAATATTGTAGAACCTTGCCAAGAAGAATTAGAAACTTCAAGAATTGCACAGATTGTTGAAGTAAGTACTAATACTCTTGTTGTTGTTTTAGCAGTGGTAAATATCTAGAGTAACCAGAGTAGTCAGAGTCATCAGAGAAATTAGATCATTGTTACCAATAACACATCACACGGTCATTCAGGAAACCTAGGAAGATCTATGGCAGATGAAATGAGGTTACCTACCTTTAGGGGAGATGGATCTGAACATCCCGATCATCACTGGTTTCTATGTGAAGCCATGTGGAATATTAAGCAAGTCAATGATGAAGTAGTTAAGCAAGATCAATTTAGTACCACCTTAAGATAATGTGCACTGAGTTGGTACATTAAATTTTTCCAAGGAGTTTCACAACTGAAACTACTAAATGTCATTAAGACTGCATTGATTGTTGAGTTCAAGAAACCTAAGTCAGAGTCACAGTGCATTACAGAGATAAAAGAAATCAAATAGAAAGTAGTTGAACCTATGTGGAAGTTTGATCAAAGATTTAAGACCTTGACAAGTCGTTTGAATTTTCAAATCCCAGACAAACATAATAAGGAATGGTTCATCGCTTCTCTCTTTCCACACATCAGAGTCCCTCTGATGCAGCAGAAGGTTTCTTCACAACCTGAGGCATTGGAGATTTCCATGAAACTAGAAAATGCCCCTATGGGAGAATCTAGCTCAGGTATTTGCCAAATGTTGAGTCAACTAACTAGCTTGTCTCTACAGGTCGAAGATATGAAGAAAGACATAGGAAAATATAAAAGAGAAGAAATATGGTGTATCATATGCAAGTCAAAAGGCCATGATAAAGCATTTTCCACTTTTCCATGAGTACTTGGCCTCTGGAGCTCTGAGACCTTTGAAGCAAGTTAATCTACCTTGGTGCGAGGTATGTAGAAATAGATATCACCTTGGTGAATGCTATTGCATGAAAAAATATGTTCAGACACCTACCAACCTTTACCGCACATTCTGTAAATATGTGGGGCATGATGAGAAGGACTGTAGGGATTATGATCTCTTTCATGAAAGGTTAGGAGATACCTATAGGATTCAAGGTGAAGTATAGCAAGAAGGAAGTACTACGCAGTATAATTCCCCAGGAAAAGGAAACTTCAACCATCGTGGTGGATTTAGAGGAAGAGGAAGAGAAGGAGGCATGGGTTGAGGTTGAGGTCAAATCATTTTTTATAAATCCGCATAGCTAGGACACTTGTCAAGGGACTGTCAGAACCCTTGTACCACTTAAAGATACTGCAAATCATTTGAACATGTCATTGAAGAGTTCCCTGCACTGTTAGCCAAACATCAGGAAAAAGGAGGAGGAAACCAACAAGTACAACTAATCTCAGCAAAACCTCGCGAAGAGGATCCCAGAGTCGCTATAATCACTAGAGGAGGCATTGTTATAGGAGAAGATAGAGCAATCCCGAGAAATACTACAGAAGAATCAGGAATCAAAAGAGTTGCAGGGAAGATGCAAGTGTTTGACACAAGGAAAGAGAAACTAGCATTTCAAGAAGAAAGAAAAGCGTTTGGAGGAGATCAAGCTTCTTCATCTAAGGGTTGACCAGAAGTAAGAGAATGTGGAATTCCTCTGGAATTTGATCAGTCTGATTTGCCCCGAGAAGGAAAAGAGATAAGAAAAATTATGTAATTATTATGTACTTGCATTAACTTGATAAAGGATGAAAGAGATGTACAAGAGCTACAAAATTTGATCAAATAATATGAGATAGGCAGGATAGATCCCCTACTGAAAAGAGAAGTACATCAAGTATCTAGGAAGAGAAGGATAAATAAGGAACTACACCTGAATGCTCATATTGGAGACTATGATATAGATTATGCGGTCCTCGACTTAGTGTCAGAGGTCAATGTCAAGACAAAGAAGACCTGGGCACTGATGGGAAAGCCTAAATTGATCTACTCCCCTATCAGGCTCAGAATGGATAATCAATAGGTAGTAAGCCCCTTTGGAATATTGGAGCACGTCCCTGTGGAAATCGACAGGGTAAGAAATTTTGTTGACTTTGAAGTAATTGAGATAGTGGATGAAAGTTGTGCTTATCCCGTGCTATTAGGAATCGATTRGGMTTTCAATAATTCTACTGTTGTTGACTTAAATAAAAGAAGAATGAAATTTGAAGGTGATGGACTTAGGTTCATTTCACCTCTTGATCATAATGAAGGTCGCATATATACAAAAGCCATCAGAGAAGAAGATCATGCTTACRAGCTAGAAAATATATATAAACTGACAGCAAGACAACAAGATTACATTAATTCTAYAGTAGATGGGGATTTAAGATGGCGAAGTGATAATGCATGCTCATCAGACTCAAAGGAAGCACTAGAGAATTGGTAGAAAWTTTTTTATGAAGTCTCTACGAAGAGATGTGATAGATTGACYMRGTAAGTTCACTGGATTGGAATAGAACTAAGTAATCTACCTACCTTTGATTGTTTAAATAATTTAGATGATTTATTGTTGGAATTTAAAGAAGTTGTACCAATACAATAAAAGTTTTTTGTCACTGGATGAAGCCTTGAAAGAAACTCCAACAAGATGGTGGGGGTTGTTCATGAGTCTACACTTAAGGCTATAAAGTGTAGAGTCTAAGCATCTGAAGTGAGTGAAAGGAAAAAGGGGAAGAAACAACTTCAAGGGATGAGGTTATAGCCGATCTCTGAGCTGTCTTTGTCTAGCTTCTAAATATTCTTGAATATTGATATCCCGTTCAATGGCGGCCCATGAATGTTCGAGCTCTGTCCGGGTGATGGCAGTCTTAAGTATGGTATCTAAAAGATTCAAAGCAATGTTGGTTTGATCTGATAGGTTGGGTTCGATGTTGGGTTGTCTTACGATAGGTACAATCATGGGGAGAATAGAGCTTTAAAAGAGGGTTGATGTTTTAAAGTGCTTATTTCAATTTTAGATCATACGAGGAAAATTCAGTGAAGCCAAATGAAGGCTTTAATGAAATCGAAGGTCATTTTCCGTAACTGAGTTAAAATCGTGAAACCGAGTGTGAAAACATAGAGCTGTCAACAATGTGGGGCATCAATTTCAGAGGAATCCCATGTTGTAGAAGAAGAAGAAAGGAAAGGAGTACCTTGATGAAAGCATATAATGTAGAGATCTAAGTAATTCACAGGTCTTGTACCTGCTAGTAGCCGATATAGAGGAAAAACTATAAATAACTAGATAACTATAACCATATCACCACAGTAGAAGTTATACTAAATTGCAGCTAAAACATTCATCAAAGACGTATATGTAAAAAATGTCATGAAGAATGAAATAACAGAGGAAAACACAACTCAATCTTGACGGAATATGGAGTCTTCAATTCTCTTTGTATTAATCCTGGCTAAAAGAACTTTATCTATTACAATCTACCACCAAAAAAAAATATCCTCATCTTTGTCTTCCTTCATAAGGGTGGAGCACCTTCCTTTCTCTTCTCTTCTGACTCCAGAAATAAAATGGGTTGACATTTTTCATTATTTAGCACCAGAAACCTGCCCCTTCACCTGCTCGATGCAAATGACACACCTTTCCACCAAATGGACTATAAACCTGGAAGGATTTGCTTGGTTGCTTGCCTCAAAGGTGTAACAACTCTTCGACAAGTATGGAAATAGTTTCCCTACTTTTCAGTCTTCCGTGATGATAGAGCATAATTGTAGACTTGGTTGTACTAGCCATTTTTCCACTTGGACCATATCAACCTAGCTTATCTGGGATATCTCCACTTTCTCTTTCTCCGCGTTTTCTTTGATGTCCAGCAGGTGTTTAGCTATATTTATTTTTCCCAACGTCCCAGCATTGCCATCCTTATCAAGGTCTAACAAACTTTTACTTATCAAATAGAATGTTTCCTCACAAGAATTCATCACTTCATTTTCTCTCCCCCTGCTTTCTAATATATTATGCTCCCAGACCTTTAGCAATATATTCTCTCTAGTTTGTTTTGCAATGGATAATTTGTAGGTTTTGACCATCTCTATCTTTTTCATAGTTATAACAGTGTCTTGGAAAGCAACCCGAGCTACCTCGTCTTCTCTTTCTCTCAAAGAAATATTTTCTAACAATTGATATATCATCTGAAAGTGGTTTTGAATGGTTCCTAATTTTACAAGAAAGTCTTGTTGATCCATTAATACCTTCTATCGGATTTCGGCATCTTGGGATTTGAACATTTTTATGTCTAAAACCTAATTCTCGACAACATTCAATTTTGATTGTAACTCTATAATTTGTTTCCCCTATTAGCTTACCTATGTTTGGCTAATTTGCGCCGACTGGCGCAACTGCTCAAGGTCAGATCTAAGTTTCTTGATCTCCTGTAGATCAGCTATTTGGGCTTGCTCGAGGCTTTTTTTCACCTCATCCCTGGCATTTGCTTCAGCAATATCCACTTTAGCTTCCAAATTACTGATCAAGAGGTTCCTTCGTTTCAACTGGGCCTTCAAAGTTCCAACTGAGTATTGATTGGTTGTAGCATAATCCCCTAGTGTTCCTGCTATCTCGTCTGCAAATTCTTCCTCTTTCATGACCTTTCCATCTATCATGATTTTAAATGTTTTAGCCACTATGCCCTCTCTTTGATATAATTCTTGCCTCACCACGGCCTTCCTTTTTTTATCAAATAAAAATTCATTAGGAGGAAACTCCTCTATAGAAATGGACATCAGTTCTTCATTGAAAATCCACCCCACATCGAGATTCCCATTTGTGCACTGTAAGGGTGTGATAATATAAATCGGACTATCGATTTCCTTGGATGGTTGTTTTGGGGTAACACCTGTGACCGGCTTGTTTGACATGAGTGATAGTGAGTCACCTGACCCTTGCGAGGGCATCTCTGCTTGACCTTGGACATGCTTTCCCAGTGTACCCTTTTCGAGGTTTCCTTACTGTTGGTAGGGGATTTTGGCTCCTCGCTCTGAGGTTCCAGCCTCCCCTATTTTCTCTTGGTTCTTCTCCTTGTTAGGACTCAATTCCTTTGAACCTTTGGCTTCCATATTCTATGTAACCATAAGCTTTGGGGTTTCACCTTGTAAAATTTGGGGGAGACAACTCCGTCAGTGCTCCTGGAATTTAAATAAATCGGCCATATCTTTGGGTGGCAGGGCTTGAATCCAACTTAGGACTTCTGAGTAGGACCTCACACCCTAGAATATTTCATCATGAGGGGAATGCTCATGTTCATATCTCTTCAGGCCACAACTCGCCAGGTGATTGCTCACAACCTTACTAGGGTCATGATTCTTGAACTCAATATCCACGAGCTTCATTTCTTCTAAAGTTGTAGCCTCGGATTTGGCATGTCCAAAATATAACAAGGAATATACACCAATATGAATGGGGAAGGGTGGCCATACCTTTTTTGATACTCCTTTGAGATCTTTTCTTATTCCGTTGAGCACAGTCTACCTGGCGATATCGCAACACAATAGCTTATCCGACAAGAATTATGGTAGAGCATATGGAGGAACAAAGGTACCGAAAACCATGATCTATGAAAATTCCACCTCTATATACAAATATGCCATGCTACTCAAGTTGGTCGTGACGCTATCCGAAATCCTGGGCAGCGACTAGCCGAAGATGGCGACATGGAATGGCACCATTACCCAATTGAAGATCTCGTAGATGAATTCTTTGGCTTTATCCTCCCAAATCTTCGAGCGGTAGACATGAATAGGCTTTGTATTAGATGGATCCCAACTCCAGTTCATTAGTGGGAAGGGTGTCATGAAGCAGATGGCATCCATGATGTAAGCAGACATAAAGAATGAAGTTTCTTTCTTACTTTCCCTCTGTGCTCGATATTCGTTAATTCAACTGGTCATACTATTAGACAACAGTTTGGCCCAGTCGAAGGAGCAACCCTCAGCAACTGTATGAATGAGCGGTACCCATGGGAGGAAAGAATGGGTAGTGTACTCCTTCCCATACAACCTCCAGGACATCATCATTATGCACTTGAATTATGGCTCCAAGGAAGAGATTGAATAGATCCTGTTAGTGTCAGCCCTGAATTTCACGGGGTGTGAGACCCAATATTTGATTAGATTGGATAAAATTTTGCATACTGCTTGCACTCCTTCTTCTTGAAACCTTCTATAAATTTGGCATTGTGAGTAAGGTTCAGTGTGGGTGACAATTTATACATTGCTCGCAAATGTTATGGCCTGGAAGTCCCAATCGTTACCTTATGCTCACTCATAATCGTCCTGGTCGGGATGTCCACATGGTCTAGTGCCCACCTGATCATATCACAATAGGGAAGAAGTTAGCGCCTCGCCACTATTTTTTGCATCTCTGCTTGAGTGATGATTTTTTATTTGGTTGATAAGTCATCCTTCTCATTGTCACTAGAATCATCTGCACAGTTTACTGAGTCGGATTGCAGAATGTTGGAAACGTATGACCAAGTCTTGACAAAATTAATACTTTGGGGCGAGTTATCGGAAACAACGTCTGAACCCTGACCTGAACTCTCGGCAGTTGCCTTGGACATTTTTTTTGGAGCCATGATAGAGAAACCTGCAACTGGAACTCCTGTCAAAAAAATCGAAAAACACAAACAATGGTTATCCTGGTGAAATGGTTTTGCACGCAAATAGGAATGAAAAATGAAATAATGAAGGAAAAACTCTCTATCTTGGTCATTTAAACCCATGGGTGTCCTTGCCAACAGAATGGTCAAATCACTTAATAGAAATATTTCGAAGTAAAAATGAGATCGTACTATCTATCACCTTACTGCAATTCAAATAAATGCCATAAATGCTTGACGAGTTGTAACATTGAAAAACGCAGGATCATTCAAGACTTCATCCATAAACCGTGTGTTTTAAATTTTGTTTAAGGTGCTAATTAATCTGGTTTAGTTCTTTCAATTTGGTGCACTTAGTTTCTAATCCCCTTTTCGGCACTCACCACATCGGGTGTTTTCGCTCCTAGCCACTGAACCTCAAAAACCCAAAATCACGATGGTGCGAGCTAATAGATTAGAAGTGATTTGACTTAAGCCTTTTAATTAATCCATTCTTAATTAAAGAAGATCACGATTTCACATGTCTGGGTTACGAAGGTGCTTCCCTTTGGGGAGACAATCATCGAGTCGTGAAATCAGGATAGTGACTAACTAGGGTTTAAAGTCACTTGTTTCTTGATACTAACCTGGGTAACTTTAACACAACTTCACGACTTCACAAGTCAGAGGCTTGAGAAACGTTCAACGTGTAACTCTCGAGAGTGAGGGTATGAGGTACTAAGAGATGATAATCCCTGCTTAGTATTTTAGTAATGGTGATTAAACTTAGGGAGGTTTTTGTCATTTCGCACGTCAGGATATTGCAACTTTAGGGGGGAGAAACGTGAAACAAACAAAGTCCTGAAAACCAACCTTTTTGGGCGCAAGTATAACATTTCATGCATTTAGAGAAAGGTGGCTCCAACATAGGCTCAAACCAGGGATATCATCTCCTTGTGGGATGAGAAGGACAATAGACCAAGTGCCTGAGAAGGGGTACATGGAGTCACCAACTTGCTTCGGTGAAACTTCATTTGGAAAGGGGGTGCAGAGGAAAAATTGAGGTTTCGACTTTAATTCTGAAACTTTCCAAAACTTGACACACTTCCTAAACTCAACGGCAGCCCATTTAGTAACTTTTCCTTCCTCGAGGATGAAATCGGAGTTTCTTAAGATGGTCCAATCAATCTTAGGAAAATTAACAGATACGGTAGGTTTTAGCTTGCATCAAAAAAAGTAAATTCCATGCTTTTAATCGAGGAGACCTGCATGAACTCGAGTTGTGGATCCGGTTTCAAAAATCTTGATTACCAGAGTGTAGTAAAATTTAAGTATGAAAGCCTTATAGAATATCTTAGATATTTATTGACTGCGAGTGAGCCTGTTCAGTACCCCAGTGAAGTTATCTGGTTCCCTTTATTGAATTTCCTTTCACCACTCCAAACTGTAATCTTGCATTTGAATGATGAGATGAGGGAAATCATTTTTATGAATTTACTTTCATCATATCTTTGGACTATATGGGGGCAATCAATTATGAATTTCCTTTCACCATCTGTCTTATACTTTACTTTTGAAAAGTGGAGTGGGGGAAATCAATTGGCATAAAAAAAAAACAGGGGTGATATTTTTGTATATTCGTTACAAAGGCTTGTCAACTTGCTTTGAGTGATTTGGACCAACTTTCTCTTAACCTTCACAATGCCCTAGTCCGCAAGAAAATAGGGGATAATTCATTTCCAGGGGTCTTATTTTGAGCAAGACTTAACCATTTGAAACCTGTTAAAAGACCTACGAGAGTTAGGATCCACCTACGCATGTCTTTGTTCAGCAGGGGACTGAGGAGTCATGAAGACCATCTTACTTCCCAAGACATTCGCCAGTTTCCCAAATTGAAGCAGAACCTCTTTTCCTCTGTGGATGGTATGGGCACGTGTCAAAGCTTAAGGAGAGAGGACCAAGGATGAAAAAGGGAAAGAGAGAAGGCTATGGACCTCAAAAATCCAGATATTATCATGTAATCCTGACTCAGGTGAATACAACATACTTGTGAGACCACTTGTATGTTTTAAGTTATGTTCATTTGAAAACTGGATACTTAGGCAATTCATACCTTGGCCTTACCACTCCATTCTCCTCTAAAAGAAAAATATTTGTCACTTGTTTTTGGTGGGTCAATTTCCTGATACCTGGTCGTCCCTTTCTCCTTTTGCAATTTGGGTTGTAATTCGGAGGCTTGTATGAAACAACATGAAGAGTATCAGGTCTTCAGAATTTGTGGGATTCTGTGTGTCAAAATTTATGTCTCTAATTCTAGGAAATCAATAACCTGTTTTATTCACGATGAAAACGAACTTACCGAAAATATTATAAAAAGAAAAAGGAAAACACAAACCGGTATATACAATGGATATTTGGAACTCATTTATTGAATATAGTTCTTTAAATAACACCCATTGATAGGGGCGTTGAGAGTTTTACCATCCAAATTCTCTAACAGAAATGAATTCTTCCCTTCAGAAGCTGAGACTTTGAATGGCCCGTACCAGATATGATAAAATTTACCATGTTTTGTCGAATCTTCCCTCCTAGCATGCCATTCCAAAACCAAATTGTCAGGGAGGAAATCCCTATTTTTGGCTTTATGATCGAACAACGCTCTCATGTTGTCCTAGTATTTCTGCATCCTTGCATCCACCTCAGTCCTATGTTGTTGGACCTCGATCAACTGATTTATTCTTCTTGTGACGTGGTTTGGCTCTTCTTTCTCATCTTGTCAGAGCTTCATTATAGGGAGCACCATATTTATGGGTAATACCACATCAGTCCCACATACCATTTGGAAAGGAGAAGTACCAATGTATTTCTTCATACCTATCTGATTTTCCCATAAAGTGTACTTTAAGTGTACATGCCAAGATCTTTTGTTTTCGCTCAACACCTTCTTAATTATGGTAATTAAACTTTTATTTGATGATTCGACTAACCCATTACCTTGAGGGTAATATGTTGTGGAGTGGCCCAATACGATGTTATATTTATAGAAAACGTTGACCATTTCCATAGACTTGAATGCCTCTGCATTATCTATTACTATCTTTCGGGGACAGCCAAATCTGGACAGTATGCTCTCTTCCAGGAAATCTATCACCACCAAATCGGTCGCTTTCCTAGTCGAAATAGCCTCCACCCATTTGGTGAAATAGTATATGGTGATGAGGATCCATTTCTGTTGAGTGCTGGAATGTGGGTTGATTTCGCCTATAAAATCTAACCCCCATTGTTGAAAAGGGGCTTGGGTTTTGACAGGAACTAGAGGTAGCATTGGGAGCTTTTGTTTTCTTGCAAACAACTGGTAAGGGTTACATGCTCTGACTTTGACGTTGACATCTGAGAAAAGTTTAGGCCAATAATATCCTACCCTCGGGATTTTATAAGTTGTTGCCCTCCAGGTGTGATGCCCTCCACACACTCCGTGGAATTCATTTATGACCCCCTCTGTTTCTGATTCTACCAAACAAACCAGTAGGAAGCCTAAGGGGTATTTCCAATACAGTTGACTTTTGGATAAATAGTACTTTACTGCATGCAGCATTAGTGTCCTGGATTTAGTTAGAGATAGATCGCTAGGGCATTTCAGGGTCAGTAGGTAGGACACTATATCTTTATACCAATATGATAAGGTAAAATTCTCTTCGATTCTGGAGATAGCTATTTGGTCATCAGGCTCGTTTACATCCCCATGTCCTTTGAATCCTTGCAGGTTATTTATTTCGAGCTTAGCCAGACCTTATCCTTTTACTAGTTTTTTCGGTTTTACCTCTAGGTCGAACTCTTGAATTTTAGCGAGCCACTAACCCCTCTTTCCATCACTGTCAGGCTGAACCAATATATCCTTCACAGAACTGGTGGGAATGTATGCAATTACCTTGGAGTGTAGCACGTAAGTTCTAAAAGCCTTTAAAGCCTTAACCATAGCATACACTTGTTTCTCTATTATATCATATCTCAGTTCAACATCTCTAAGACTTTTACTAAAAAAGAATATTGGTTGCTCGAAACCCTCTTCATTCTTCTGGAGAAGTATTGTCGCCACTGTGTGTTTGAAGGCGAATGAGAAAATCAAGAAATCCTTTAGGTAATCAGGGCTTGCTAATACGGGCGCTTTGTTGATAACTTTCTTGATGCGTGCAAACGATGCTTTATCCTCTGCCATCCATTTCACTTTGTTTTTCTTCTTTAGCATATATGTGATCAATTTCACGATTTCAACAAAGTTTTGGATAAATCTTCTCAAAAAAATTATTTTTCCTAAAAATGATTGAATTTCTTTTATATTTCTAGGAATATTTATGGTGTCTATAGCTTCCACCCTTTTAGGGTTGATTTTAATTCCATCCCGAGACACAATGTGGCCCAAGAGTTTACCTTCTTGCATCGCAAAGTGAGACTTCTTGGGGTTTAAAGACAAACCAAATTTTTGACATTTTTCAAATGTTTACTTTAGGTGTAACAGATGGTATTCGTCAGATTTAGAGAAGACAAACAGGTAGTCGAGGAAGATAACCACGAATTTATCTCTTTCACCAATGAAGGTGATATCTATAGTGCATTGGAAGGTAGCACCTATGTTCATTAGACCAAAAGGCATTTTGTCATACATAAATATTCCCCAAGGGGTGGTGAAAGTTGTTTTTTCTTTATCATGCTCGTTGATAGTAATTTGATTTTAACTAGAAAACCCATCGATCATCGACATCCTATTGGCCCCGGCTAATTTTTCCAAAACGTGATCCATTTTGTGTAGAGGATAGTTATCTTTGAGAGAGGACTTGTTTAGATTTCTAAACTCTATGCACAGTCTAATCTCCCCACTTTTCTTCCTAACAGGGACTAAGTTCGCCACCTAGTCAGAGTACCTGAGAGGTACAATTATTTTTGTGTCTAACATATTTTTCACTTCTCTTTCGACCACAGGTAGTAAAATGGGGTTTATTTGACTGAGCTTCTGTCTGAAGGGTTTAACACCAGGTTTCAAAGGTATCTTGTGCTCGATCACAAAGGTATCATAGGTTATGAGCTCATCGTAAGACCATGAAAAGACATCTGTATACCACCTGAGTAAGTCCTTATACTTGCTTTTTATATTAGGAGGAAGATACTTTGATAACTTCACTATCCTAGGCTCTTTGGTGGTGCCCACGTCACAGTCTTCTACCTCCTCTGGTTGGGGCTGCAAGGTGGACTTCAGAGGCATGGTGTTTTGATCAAACAACCTTTCTAGGGGTATCGGGCCCTTAGGGATATGATTACTTTTTAACACTAGAAGGCGATGATTTGAAATTTTTTCTCAGAACTCGTGAGGTTCCTCCCCTTCCTGCATAATCCAGGTATGATCATTTTGGTTTTCCTAGTCAATGTGGGTTTCAGAGAAATGATCCACCATATTCAGGAAATTTTTGATCTGTTCGTAATCTTCAAAAACCTACCAGTGTTGTATGTTGTTTGGTATGGATGGTCTATGCCTTACCTCTATGTGGTATTTTAATTTGAAAGAGGTAGGGGATGCAAAAGTTGAAGCTGCTTTGGCTAGTGAATCAGCCTACTGGTTTTTGGCTCATGGGATGAAATGAACCTTTACCAATGAAAAGAAATTTTTCATTAGATCCCAGACACAATTTCTGTAGGACCTTAGTCTCGGGTGCTCAGCCTAGTATTGTCGATTTACCTGCTTCTTGATCAGTTCAGCATCTCCATATACCTCTAAGTTCTTTATGTTTAGCTTCTTGGCAGCTTCCAGACCTAAGACTAGAGCTTCATATTCACAAACATTGTTTGTGAAATCTATGTCCCATTGTAACCTGTAAGAGAAGGGAACAATGAATTCATTTTCAGGTGCTACGAAAAGCACTCCCACCCCTGCTCCTTCACACGACGAAGCACCATCAAAGAATATTTTCCAAGTTCCAATGTTGTACACATTTTTAGCTGTCTTTTCAATTTTGATTTCATCAATGTCACTTTCTTCTGTACAATTATCTTCAATATCGTCAAAGGAAAGAATACAATTTCCCAGGTCTTGATCGACGATGTAAATAGGGTAATTGTTAGGATTCTATGGATCAATTACCATATACACCAATCGTGTTTCCCTGTATAATCGTGTGAACTATCCACCAAAAACAGGGATTGTGGCGTAGGTCATATCCAGCTGAAGGGATCCCCCGAGCTTGGCTCCTCAATATCTAGATAATAGTAAACCATACTTCGAGGATATATCGGCAAAAACTACATCCATTAGGACATTTTTCACTGAAATTTGCATGAGGGTGACTACTAAATGTTTGATCATGCCCATGCACTTAACTCTCCTTGAATTGAACGAGTAAATATCTCCATAGGGTCTGGTGATTTTGAGGCCTAGTCTATCCATAATAGATTTGGGCATTACGTTATGAGAGGCCCCATAATCCAGCATGAAATTATGCAATATCTGATCGTGCACTTTCAGGGTAATATAGAAGGGGGTGACGGTATCTCTGGCACCTTCAAAATGTGGACCAAAAGTGATATTAGGCTTGTCATCTTCCAGATTTATTACGTCTGACTGACTCTCTAGATCTAAAAAATGTATCATCTTGGTTATTTGTTTTCAGTACACAGGATTCTTCGCCAACTCAACCAAAGGTATTGGTATCTTGATATTTTTTATCTTGTTTTCTAGGCAGAAAACTCTCGCAATTTTATCCATTTCCTTGGCTGAAACATCAGACTCTTCCCTATCCATTTTATTTAGTAGCACTATTTTATTTTCAACGTTTCTAGTTTCGAGTGTCTGCGTCTCGACTGTCTTAGGTCGTATTTCTTGGGTTTTAGCCCCTTTTATGTTAGTATTCTACAAGTCTACCCCTATGTTATTTTGCATCTCTGTCTCTTTCTGGACGGGCTCATATATTTCAACCCTAGGCAAAATTTTCTTGGGTTGCGCAGTCGACACGGGTTTGTTTCTAGGCCTCATATTGTATTTGTGCTGGAGCTCAGCCATTATGGTGTTGGCCATTCTTTGATAAGCAGGATCATCAGCACCATTTAGGTTATTGTCTTCAACCGATGATTGTTCATTGTTCAGGGACTTCTCATAATCTTCTTTCGTCAAGTGAGGTTTTATACATTCATTGCCTAAGTTGTTTATGTGTTCTTCCAAGTCTTCAAAGTCTTGCATATCATTTCCCCCAATAAAATTTTCATTTTTTAGAGGCCCTTGGATCTTTTGGTCTTCATTTTTAATTTGTCTTGGTTGAAACAGAGGATTGGGATTTCTCCTGAATTCTCTCTTAACGAATTGATCATCTTTGGATTGGTCTAGCTCCATTCTCGAGATTTTATTTGATAGTTCTTTTATTATCCTGGCCATGTCATCCATTTTGTCATATGAGGATCTTCTAGATCTAGAGGGACCTGCTTGTTGTCTAAGACGTATAGTTTCCCTGTTTCCCATATCGATTTTCATTTTTGATTTACCCGAGGCCATCATGTTTGACTCAATTTCCACAACATCATATTGCATTCGGGTTAGGTTGGCCCCTCTCCTTTCTCTTAATAGTAGAGAAAAATCGAGTTCAAAGGCTCCTGCGAAAGTTACTTTGGTTGCGGGTTGGGACGGTTTAACTTCAACAGGGATCTTATTGTACAACTTGTTAAACCTTTGGATAAATTCCATAACAGTTTCAGATCCCTTTTTATTTAAAGACCCAAACTCGGTCAAATAGTATAAATGATCCTTTCTTTCACCCCATTGTTTGAGAAAGAGGTCTTCTAGACCATCGTAGGATATGATTGAACCTGGGGGCAGGCTTCGAAACCAAGTTCTTACCTGTCCCTCGAAGGTTTGGACAAACAATCAAGAATACACGTCCTCAAGCTCGATACCTAAAATATCAACGAATTGATCAAAAAAGTTGATATGCTCGGCTGCAGTTAGATCCCCTTCTCATGTGAACTTGGTTAGGTTTTTCATATATTTTTCAGGTAAATCATGGAGAGGTACTGGAAGGACCAAGGGGGCGTATCTAGTGGCTACTTTGGTGAAAACCCTGGGAGGCAGTTTTTGGCCTTGACCTCCTATTCCCCCTGCTCCTCTTATGGTGAAGGTCATGGATAACCTAGGAGAGGAAATCAGTGCATTATAAAGAGGGTTGGTGAATATGTATAGTGACTCTCTGGCTTCCCTGGGGCGGAAAGGGGAAAAGTTGGGAAACGTTTTACCAAGGGAGGTGGAAGATGAAAAAGGAGAAGAAGGTATACATGGACTTGGCTCCTCCAACTTGTATGATATGTAAATGGGAGAACCCACCAATGTCGAATCTATGTACGTGGAAACTTCTTCAAGGCCTTGAGTGACGGAGGGGTTTATACTTAGAGTCGATGGGATATCAATAGGGATAAGCTTTAAGGCAGGCGTGTCACCCCTTGTAATATAAGAGGTAGTAGGAGAGGTATTGGTTTTGATCTTGGGTGGTGATGGTTAGAGAAAGGTATTATATTTAGATTGATTAGACTTGGGTTGATAGGCAACCACGTTTTGTTTAAAAATACCCCTTGGTCTTAGTATTTTTTCAGGGTCGGAAACTGGCACTATTTGTTTGGCATCTGGGTTTTGTCTGTTGTTCTTCTGAAAGGATGCCAGCTTACTTAAGAGTGGAATCGCCAAGTGAATGATCAAGGTTTATCCTTAACAAGGTGTTCTCTCTTTGTTCATTATCAAAAACAAAACTTGGAAATGTCATTTTCTCAATGGAAAGTGACTACAATTCTCTGTCCCCAGCAACAGCACCAGAAAGATGTTGTTCCTGAGTCTACACTTAAGGATATAAAGTTTAGAGTCTAAGAATCTGAAGTGAGTGAAAGGAAAAAGGGGAAGAAACAACTTCGGGGGTGAGGCTATAGTCGATCTCTGAGTTGTCTTTGTCTAGCTTCTAAATATTATTGAATACTGATATCTCGTTTGATGGAGGCACATGAACGTTCGAGCTCTATATGGGTGATGGAAGTCTTAATTACGGTATCAAAAATATTCAAAGAGATCTTGGTTTGATATGATAGGCCAGGTTTGATGTTGGGTTGTCTTATGACGGGTACAGTCATGGGCAGAACAAAGATTTAAAATAGGGTCGATGTTTTGAAGTGCTTATTTCAATTTTAGATTATACGAGGAAAATTCAGTGAATCCAAATGAAGGGTTTAACGAAATCGAAGGTCGTTTTTCCTAACTGAGTTAAAATCTTGAAACCGAGTGTGAAAACATAGAGCTGTCACTAATGTGGGGCATCAATTTCAGAGGAATCCCATGTTGTAGCAGAAGAAGAAAGGAAAGGAATACCTTGATGAAAGCATATAATGTAGAGATCTAAGTAATTCACAGGTCTTGTACCTTCTAGTAGCCAATACAAAGGAAAAACTGTAAATAACTAGATAACTAGAACCTGATCACCACAGTAGAATTTATACTAAATTGCAGCTAAAACATTCATCAAATGCGTATATGTAAAAAATGACATGAAGCATGAAATAATAGAGGAAAACACATAACTCAATCTTGACGGAATACGGAGTCTTCAATTCACTTTGTATTAATCTTGGCTAAAAAGAAATTTCTCTATTACAATCTACCACCAAACAAAAAGCCCCTCTTATCTCTTCCTCAATGTATATTTAAACAAAATTCTGAACATTTAGAATTTTGATCATTCTGGAAACTTGTCAGTTACAAATGAAAAGGTGGAGTGTTTCATCTCCTCATATTTGTCTTCCTTCGTAAGGGCAGAGCACCTTCCTTTCTCTGCTCTTCCGGCTCCAAAAATAGAACAGGCTGACATCTGTCATTATTTAGCATCAGAAACCTTCCCCTTCACTTGCTCAATGCAAATGACACCCCTTTCCACCAACTGGGCTATCAACCTGGAAGGATTTGCTTGGTTTCTTGCCTCAAAGGTGTAACAACTCTTCACCAACTGTGGCAACCTTTTCCCTACTTGTCGGTCTTCCGTCCTGATAGAGCATAATTGTAGACTTGGTTGTACTAGCCATTTGTCCACTTGGACCATATCAACCTAGCTTATCTGGGATATCTCCACTTGCTCTTTCTCCATGTTTTCTTTGATGTCCAATAGGTGTTTAACTATACTGATTTTTCCCGGCATCCCAACACTGCGTTCCTTATCAAGGTCTAACAAAATTTTACTTATCAAGGAAAATGTTTCCTCACGAGAATTCATCACTTCATTATCTCTCCCCCTACTTTCGGATATATTCTACTCCCAGACCTTCAGCAAGATATTCCCTCTAGTTTGTTCTTTGATGGATAATTTGGAGTTTTCGACCATCTCTATCTTTTCCATAGCTATAACAACGTCTTGGAAAGCAACCTAAGCTGCCCCGGCTTCTCTTTCTCTCAAAGAAATATTTTCTAACACTTGATCTATCATTTGAAAGTGGTTTTGAATGGCTCCTACTTTTACAAGAAAGTCTTGTTGAGCCATTAATACCTTTTGTCGAATTTTGGTAGCTTGGGATCTAAACATTTTTATGTCTAAGACCTTACTCTCAGCAACATCCAATTTCTGTTGTAACTCTATAATTTGTTTCCTCTACTATCTTACCTATGTTTTCCTAATTTGTGTCGACTGGCGCGCCTGCTCAAGGTCAGATCTATGTTTCTCGATCTCCTGCAGATCGGTTATTTGGTCTTGCTTGAGGCTTTTTCTCACCTCATCCCTGGAATTTGCTTCAGCAGTAGCAACTTTAGCTTCCAAATTACTGATCAAGAGGTTCTTTTGTTTCAACTAGGCCTTCAAAGTTCCAACTGAGTACTGATTGGTTGTATCATAAGCCCCTAGTGTTCCTGCTATCTCGTCTGCGAATTCTTCCTCTTTCATGACCTTTCCATCTGTCATGATTTTAATTTTTTTAGCAACTACGCCCTCTCTTTGATATAATTCTTTTCTCACCATGGCCTTCCTTTTTTTATCAAAGAAAACTTCGTTAGGAATCAGCTCCTCTACAGAAATGGGCGTCAATTCTTCATTGAAAATCCACCCTGCATCGGGATTCCACTTTGTGAACTGTAAGGGTGTGATAATATAAATCAGACTGTCGATTTCCTTGGATGGTTGTTTTGGGGTAACACCTGTGACCGGATTGTTTGACATGAGTGATAGTGAGTCACCCGACCCTTGCGAGGGCATCTCTGCTTGAACTTGGACCTGCTTTCCTGGTGTACCCTTTTCGGGGTTTCCTTCCTGTTGGTGGGGGATTTTGGCTCCTCCCTTTGAGGTTCTAGCCTCCCCTATTTTCTCTCGGTTCTTCTCCTTGTTAGGACTTGTTTCCTTTGAACCTTTGGCTTCCATCTGTTGTGTAATCAGAATCTTTGGGGTTTCACCTTGTAAAATCTAGGGGAGACAACTCCATCGGTGCTCCTAGAATTTAAAGAAATCGACCATATATTTGGGTGGCAAGGCTTGAATCTGACTTAGGACTTCCAAGTAGGACCTCTCACCCTGGAATATTTCATCATGAGGGGAATCCTCACGTTCATATCTCTTCAGGACACAACTCACCAGGTGATTTCTCACAACCTCACTAGGGTCGTGCTTCTTGAACTCAATATCCATGAGCTTCATTTCTTCTAAAACCGTAGCCTCGACCTTGGAATGGCCAAAATATAACAAGGAATATGCACCAATATGAATGGGGAAGGGAGGCGATACCTTTTTTTATACTCCTTTGAGATCTTTACTTATTCTATTGAGCACAGTCTGCCTGGCGATCTCATGACACAATAGCTTATCTGACAAGAATAGCGGTAGAGCATATGGAGGAATAGAGGTGTCAAAAACCATGATATATGAAAATTTTGCCTCTATATACCAATCTGTCATGCTACTCAGGTTGGTCATGACGCTATCCGAAATCTTGGGTGGTGACTGGACGAAGATGGTGACATGCAATGGCACCATTACCTAGTTGAAGATCTTGTACATGAATTATTTGGCTTTATACTCCCAAAGCTTTGAGTGGTAGACATGAATAGGCTCTATATTAGATGGAGCCTAGCTCCAGTTCATTAGTGGGAAGGGTGTCATGAAGTAGATGGAATCCATGATGTAATAAGACATAAAGAATGAAGTTGCTTTCTTAATTTCCCTCTGTGCTCAATATTCGGTAATTTGACTGGTCAGACTGTCAGACAATAGTTTGGCCCAGTCGAAGGAGAAACCCTCAGCAACTGTATGAATGAGTAGTACCCATGGGAGGAAACAATGGGTAGTCTCCTCCTTCCCATACAACCTACAGGCCATCATCACTATGTACTTGAATTGTGGCTCCAAGGAAGAGATTGAATAGATCTTGTTAGTGTCAGCCTTGAATTTCGTGGGGTGTGAGACCCAATCTTTGATCCGATCGGATAAACATTTTTCATACTACTCCCACATCTTCATCTTGAAACCTTCTAGAAATTCAACATTGTGAGTAAGGTTTGGTGTGGGTGAAAATTTATACATTGCCCACAAATGTTTTGTCCTGAAAGTCCCAATCATCACCTTATGTTCGCTGATAATCATCCTCGTCAGGATGTCCACATGGTCCAGTGCCCACCTGATCATATCAAAATAGGGAAGAAGCTGAGGCCTCACTGCTATTTTGTGCATCTCTGCTTGAGTGACGATTTTATATTTGATTGATAAGTCATCCTTCTCATTGTCGCTAGAATCATCCAATCAATTTACTGACTCGTATTGCAGAATGTTGGAAACATATGACCAGGTCTTGATAGAATTAATACTTTAGGGCGAGGTATCGGAAACAACATCTAAAACATGACCTAAAATCTTGGCAGTTTCCTTGGACGTTTTTCATGGATCCATGATAGAGAAACCTGCAACTGGACCTCCTGTCGAAAAAATTGAAAAACACAAACAACGGTTATCCTGGTGAAATGGTTCTGCTCACAAATAGGAATGAAAACTGAAATAATGAAGGAAAGACTCTCTATCTTGTTCATTTAAACCCATGGGCATCCTTGCCAACAGAACGTTCAAATCACTTAATAGAAATATTTAGAAGTAAAAATGAGATCATACTATATGCCACCTTACTGCAATTCAAATAAACGCCATAAATGCTTGACGAGTCATAACATTGAGGATCATTCAAGACTTCATCCATAAACCAAGTGTGTTAAAGTTTGTTTAAGGCACTAATTAATCTAGTTTAGTTATTTCAATTTGTTTCACTTAGTTGCTAATCCCCTTTTTGGCACCTGCCACATCAGGTGTTTTCGCTCCTAGCCACTTGAACCTCAAAAACCCAAAATCGCGATGGTGCGAGCTAATAGATTAGAAGTGATTTGACTTAAGCCTTTTAATTAATCCATGCTTAATTAAATAAGATCATGACTTCACAGATCAGGGTTATGAAGGTGTTTCCCTTTGGGGAGACAATTGTCGAGTCGCGAAATCACGAGTGACTAACTAGGGTTTAAAGTGACTTGTTTCTTGATACTAACCTGGGTAACTTTAACACAACTTCGCGACTTCGCAAGTCAGAGGCTTGAGAAACGTTCAATGCGTAACTCCCGAGAGTGAGAGTATGAGGTACTAAGAGATGATAAGAATAGCTTAGTCTTTTAGTAATGGTGATTAAACTTAGGAAGGTTTTCTCCATTTCGCACGTCGGGATACTGCAACTTTAGGGGGGAGAAACGTGAAACAAACGAAGTTCTGAAAACCAACCTTTTTGGGCTTAAATATAACTTTTCGTGCATTTAGATAAAGGAGGCTCCAACACTAGGGAACACATAGAAAGAACATCATGGACTGGGTACAATGTCGCACTTTGATGACGACGTGTTTTTTAGAACAAATATGAGGATGCGAAGTTAGATACACAGGTCGAAGCCTACCAAAGTACCATGTGCAAATTTGTGAGGAAACCTTGAGAAACATTCCTTAAGAGCAGTGGGTGCATTAATTCATTAACACTTTAGACACCACCCCCATGAATTGGTATCTTCAAGCGGAACTGTGCCTCATCACTACAGATTGGTAAAGTATGACTCGGAATTTTGTAACCACATTCTTATTTGAAAGTTAGTACCTTATAGTAGACCAAGCATTGCAAGTTGTAAAATAGAAAGTATTTGAGGAGGCACCTAACCTCCCTTTGGAACAAGAAGAGGATGAATGGACTGCACCTCTTCAGAAATTGCAAGATTGTTACAATATCAATACCGATGAAGACGATGATCCTAGGAAGGTGAACATCACTAAAACAAAAGGACAAAGAAACATTGAAGGACCCAAAGTTGAATTACCCTTTATTGGACAACCAATTAAAATCAATAAAGTTAATATTGGAACAAAACAAGTGCCTAAGCTTGCCAATGTTGGAGATTAGTGGGACAATGACACTATTGAGAAGATCAAAGAATTACTGCATGAATATTAGGACTTGTTTTCAACCAAGTTCACTGATATGAAGAGAATTAAAGGACCTATGGGAGAAATGAAGATTCCCTTGAAACTAGACGCAAGAACAGTTAGGAAAAGACCCTACAGATTGAATCCCAAATACAAGGAGAAAGTCAAGATTGAGATAGAAAGAATGTTGGAAGTAGGAATCATAGAACCTGTCAAAGAATCAAAATGGATTAGCCCTATGGTGTGTTAAACCCTAATATTGGTTCATTACCCCTTAATTGGGGCATATTATATTAGTAATTTTATTTTATTTATGTCGACTTTAGGCCATTAGTTGTAATTATACCTCTGAGTCTCCTATATATACCAAGGAGACATTTTCATTTTGAATCATCTTGTACTTGAACATTTAAGTGGGGTAAAA
>ML793955.1:527791-538997 GCA_009831015.1 Picea engelmannii
ATGATCCATTCCCTACACCGTTTACTGACAAAGTGCTAGATAATGTGGGAGGACGAGAAGTTTACTCCTTCACAGATGGATTTTTAGGTTTTCACTAGATCAGGATTTCCATATTTTCCACAGAATGGGAATCCTACCAATACACAATGATGCCTTTCAGATTGGAGAATGCACCAACCATCTTCTCTAGGGTGGTGGTCGAAGCATTCGAGGAGTTTTTACATAAATTCCTGGAGGCATACTTTGATGATTGCACTATTTTTAGTTTATTACAAAATCATATTGAATGCTTAAGACTAATGTTGCATAAATATAGGCAATTTCAGATTTCATTGAACCTGAAGAAGTGCATCTTCTTTTCACCCTTTAGAGTGTTGCTAGGCCATATTGTGTGTAAGCAAGGGTTGTTGGTAGATCCATCTAAGATTGCTATTATTGTTGATCTACCCCCCCTACTTTAGTTAGACAGTTGCGCATTGCATTGGGACATATCGAATACTACAGAAAGTTCATAAAGGGATATGCATAGATTAAAACACCTATGGATAATATTTTTAAGAAAGATATCCCATTTCAATGGATAGAAGACTGCTAGCAGAGCTTCGACACATTGAAACAGAAGATGGTTATCGCTCCTATTCTGGTTTTCCCATATTGGAGCAAGGAATTCCATGTGCATGTCGATGCATCCTCTATTGCATTGGGAGCACTGTTAGCACAACTAGATGCAGGAGATATCGACCACCCGTTAGTCTTTGCTAGTAGGAAGATCTCGACAGCTGAGATAAATTACACCACCACTGAGAGAGAAGGTTTAGCCATGGTGTATGCGTTGTAGAAGTTTCGTAAATACTTGTTGGGAGGAAACTTTAAGATGTTCATTGATCACTCTGCGCTAAAATACCTAGTCAACAAGATAGTATTGGGGGGAAGGATATGTAGATGGCTTATGTTATTTCAAAAATATGATTTTGAAATCATGGTTAAGCTAGGAAGAATGAAAAAGGGACATGATCATTTTTCCAGATTAGAGAATGGAGAGGAACCTACTAGTTTGGAGGATACACTACCAGATGCAAAGTTGTTGGTCATGAGGAAGGTTGATGATCAATTCACTGAGATAGTCCAGTTCCTATCTACAAGAATGGCACCACGCGAATATACAGTCATGGAGAAGAAACAACTGGTAGTGTGTGCTGCAGATTTTTCGCTTGTAGTTGGACAACTATATAAGATGGGACCTAATGAGATTTTGAGGAGATGTGTTATGAAGGCAGAAAGGCCACTAATTTTGGCAGAAGCACATGAAGGTATCGCAGGAGGACATTATGCAGTAAAAACAACAACACAGAAGGTTCTGCGAGCTGGCCTCTGGTGGCCTACTTTACACAAGGATGCTAAAGCCTATTACAGAGCCTACGATGTATGCCAAAGAGTTGGGAAACCTTCTAGAAGAGATGAGATTCCTTTAGCACCCCAGATAGCTTTACAGGTATTCAAGAAATGGGCCATTGATTTCATCGGACCTATCAATCCACCAGGAAAGCGCACAGGAGAAAGATACATAATCACTGTGACAGAATATTTGACCAGATGGGTAGAAGTAAGAGAATTTACGGACTGTAGTGCAACTACAACTATGCATTTCATATTTGATGATATCATAACCAGGTTTGGATGTCCAAAGATCTTTATGAGTGATCAAGGTACACATTTTATTAATAAGACTATAGAAGCCTTGACTCAGGAATTTGAAATCCATGATCAGAAGAGAATGCCATATCATCCACAAGCAAATGGAACAACTGAAGCTTTCAACAAGATCTTGGAGACAACATTGATGAAGTTTTGCAGTGTCAACAGAGATAATTGGGATTTAAGAGTACCAACAATGTTATGGGTCTATAGAACCACTTGTAAGAAGCTAACAATGCAGACTCCATTTAAGTTGGTATATGGTCTTGAAGTAGTAGTGCCTATGGAATATCTAGTTCCTAGCCTACATATTGTAGCATTCACATATATGGATGACATTGACGTTGTTCAAAATAGGCTTGCCCAGTTGGTAGAACTAGAAGAAGACTGATTTATTGCAGGATTCCATTAGCAGGGACATAAGGAAAGAGAAAAGGCCTATCACGACAGACACATCAAGAAGAAACTATTCAAGAAAGGAGATATGGTATTGGTATATGACAACAAGTTCATGAAGCATCCATGCAAGTTCATAACACATTGTTTTGGAGCTTATGAGGTTTCCTATGTTACAGAGGGAGGATTTATTGATATTGAGAGGGGGGTGAATCAACATCAAGTATAATTTAAAACATTTTTCAACTTATACTTAAACCATTCAATTATATCCAATGAGTGATGAATAATAGTATAAGAGTTACACCAATACACCACAGTACACAATGCACAATATATGAGAAATAATCAATAGTTATTGTTCAAGGGAAGTAATGACTTCCAAAGGTAGCTACAAATTCCAAATGTAAAGGGAGGGATAAAACTCCAAGAGGAAGATACAATCCTCCAATATCAAGAGAGGGTTTAACTCTTCATCATTGCCCCTTCCTTCCACCCAAGACTATATGAGAGATAATAAAACTTTACATTAAATCATCACCATCAACCAACCATCACATAGAACCTGATAATGCTTCATGAGAATTCTTCAACTTCTACAATTCTTCAATTCTTGGAATACTCTGATACTGTAGATAATATTACTCAATGTATTTTCTGAAACTTCTCCAAGTTTCACTCCTTTAATCCTGCCCAAAAGGAAGTTATAGAAAGAAAGGTAGACCTTATTCAATTTTGGTTTATTTAGGAGACCAAAATTGTACAGAATGCTCCACGCTCAATATTTAACATCTGATTCTGAAACTCGCACACAAGAAACTATAGTCCGTGATATTTCCAATGAAATTGGTCCCATGTCATTTGGATTCTATATTAATAAGTTATGATTGTTTTACCCAGAACACATGTTTATTGACTAGCTTCAGAACTGGTCAAAAACCCTATATTCCACAGAGTGTATCTCCATAATTATAATGAATAAAGAGATGAAAATTTTACCACAAGTACCTTGATATGTCTTCTCAATACCATAGCAATTTCACCATATGAATCATTATAGAAAAAAATTATAGCGAAAATGGTAAGATGACCTGAAAATAACATACCTTAGAACACATCACCAAAAGACTCCATCCTCCCTTGAAATCTGGCCTTCTTTACTTTTGATTTCCTCTAAAATTCGACTTGTTTATCAAATTAATGTATAATGATATTTATTTATACCATTTATGTCACTTCCTTTTAACATTAGGGCTGACCTGGCACTTTCTTATTTTGTAATTCTTTTCTTTAATTATCTGCAGGGCCTACATGTACTTCCTTCTTCAATTCACTTTGTCATCTTCAAAAATTCATTTATCCTCAACCATGAAGATCCACGTGATGTTCCACATACCACCAGAAACAACATGATGTATATTATTCATACATGGGGTTTTTTTCTTCATGTGCATTGTCCTTCATGTCCAAATACCTTCATCAATATTGCGGTCCAAAACCAATGACTAGGGTTGACATCAACGACAACAACCAATTTTCCAACAGGAGCTACATAGTTAAAGACTTTAAAGGGTGAATGGAAGGAAGGTTTGGTGAATGGGAACCAGTTGAAATTGTACTATGACAACTAGTTGCCTCACATCTCTCAGTAAGATCAGAAGAGAAAGGGTATAGGTACCAGGTGCAGTTGGAACTGGGTACCAGACACAGGAAAGATAGTCTGCACACAGTAGGTAGGAACCGAGCAGAAAGAAGAGCCTTGTTGGGCCCCAATAACTCCCTCTAAAGTTTTACAAAATTTAAAGGGTCCCCATTAGAATCTTGATAATTATAATGAACTACAGAATCAACCTTTTCAAATGCTTCCATAACTTGGCTTGCTTTGAGACAAACTTAAGACATTCACTATAGTATGAGACATTCATTACAAGAGTATATGTCAAAAGTTAGAAACGAGCATAAAAATCTCAATTTAAACAAAAATATTAATTTTTATCAAATGTTTACTTTCGTTTAAATTGTGATAATGTGTTCATTCTTTTGCTCATTAGAAAGTTTGACTATTTTGAATAATGGGTTCAATACTTCATCAAATGATATCTTGGTTGATTTCTCATTTTCATAAAATCATTTGGTGATATTAATTAATTAAATTATTCTTTCATCTTGCATCTCATAATAATAATAAAAAAATAAAAAGAATTATCTATCATTTGTTTGATTTTGTAAAAATCCAAAATTAATATTTTTCTCTTCTCCATTAAATTGAAGATTCTAGAATTTTAAGATCATATTTGAAAGGAAATTATAAACAACATTTTCTCATTGAGTTGGAAATTTAGTTTCATCGGTCGATCGTCATCTGGTATGACAACCAAAGCACTCTGAAGTTCTACAAAGATCCATTTTATAGGTAGTAGATGAAGCACATCGATATCGACATGCACTACATATGAGAATTATTACATGAGGGTATCATCGACTCATCGTTCTATCCTTCAGCAGAACAAACTGCAGACATCTTCACCAAGACCTTCACTGAGCAAAAGTTCCATTCTTTGCACAGTCGTCTTGGAATGAAGGACACAATTGCCTAACAACTGTTAGTTCTTTTTTTTACATACATTGTACTTTGAGGGGGGGGTTCCCATGAGTTTTTCCCTCTTTCCTCATTTATTTCAATGTATCTTTTGTATTTGGGTACCTAACATGTCCTCGTTTCTGGGACCCATTCTTTATTTTCACCATAGTGATGTTCAGGGTGTTAAAATATTTTAACTGCAAAGAGTATTCTATTTATTATTCATTAGATCAATCCTCTTTTGTAGATTCATCATGTCGGGCATTGTATTTGACCAAATCCCCTTTTGTGGATTATTCAAACACTAATTGTAATATGCAAATTGAGAATTCAGCCCCCATGCAAATTAAAGTTGTTCTAACCACCCAGAAAGACAAGTTGGCCCTACCAGTGAAGAGACACCTCCTTTCAATGCTTGCCAGTTTGTATAAATAAAGGAAGCCATCATCTTGTTTGTTCACTCACTCAACTCACTCATCTAGTGCACAAGTATTGAAGGAAGCTGCAGTTACCAGTTGTTGGAAGAGGGAAGAGAGAGAGGCACATTTCTTGGGAGAGGATATTCTCTAATGTTTGGTTTATTGTCTTGGCATTATATTGGCTATCTATATTAAGGAAGTTTTTGTTGGGTTTTCTTCCCCTTGAGGGTTTCCCAAGATAAATGCTTGTTTACTCTGTGATCTTGTTTCTTTTAGTAAGATCCTTATTATGTTGTTGTCATAGCTATAATAATTACTATTGAACCTGGGATTAATAATAACAACTTAAGAAAGAAACTTAACATGGTATCATAGTAGGCCTGAAAGAGAATTTTCGTAGATTCAGTCTTAAGTTTTGTCGGGATTCAAAAATTAGGTTTTCTTGAATATTTGGAATTTTTGGTTGCAAACCACATTGGGAACTGCGCCCTTCCTAGGCACATATTTTGGCACACAAATCCAATATTTTCAGTGGGAATAACTCACATAAATTCAAACCCTAGTTTGACTTGGTACCAGAAAACCAGAAAAACAAGAACCAGAACAAGAAAGTTGCAGTCCAGAATTTCACAGGTCCAATTTCAAGGGTCATAAATTGGAATTTTCAGAAACTGACTATACCAGAAACTGATATTCACAAAAATATGATTATTACAATGAGGCTCCAAATGAATTTTTAACATAAATAAAATCCAAAACCCTAACCCTGGAAGATGAAAATTCAACAATTTTGTGGACCCCTTTTTGGGTAGTTTGGTTTATCAACCTCCCAGGGGTGTAACTTTGGCATACGATCTTCATTTGGGGTGCACGATAACTAGTTGGAAAGGTATTGATGAGGAGATTCATTTTTTTGGCTCAGTGAGAGCTTTCAACTATCATTGAGGTGCTCTATCATGAAAAAATGTTTTTTAGGCCCCCAAAATGGCCCTAGAAGTTTAGGAACCGAAAAAACTGCTAAAAATAGTAAGTTGTCAAAAAATTGTTTTGAGCCATTTGGAATAGGTTGGTGGCCACCGATATCCACATGGATCAATCCTCCCTCCTTAGGAAGAAATGGTCTCCATTGCATTGAGTTTATGGGGGAGAGGGGAAAGTGCTTATTGAATATAAAACTTGATGAGTTGCTTGTCTTACTAAAGAAGTTGTGTTGCTTGGTTTGTGGGAGGTGTTAGCACTCTGTAAATTTTTTCCGGCTGAATAGACAAACGATAGAGATAACTGTTTCAACCAGCTTTAGATTTGAGGCACTAGCTTGCTCAACTCAGAGAGGGATCTCTTGTGTCACTAGGTATATCTATGCAAATCAGTGGCTAGATTTGGTTTGTTTTGGGGGTTTTTATAAAGTTTGTTGGCCAAGAAGAGGAGGGACACACAAGGCTATGGAGTCAAAATTCTGAAATTGAATGAAAACAATGATCATTCGATAGAACTCTCCATAGGATAAAGGATAAATGAGGCAATGAATCTAAGTTGTAACTTAAAATAAATCAGAGTGGTAAGAGGAAAGAGGAAACAAATAACTGCATCAACACATTATGAAAATGAATTATGAATTAGCTAAGAAGAAACATACAAAGTTTAAATTGCTTAAGCCAAGAGCATCAAATGATGAATTCTGGGCCTTTAACTCTCCAATTTAAACAAATGAAATTGAAATGAAATAAAATATCACAGGAATTACACACTACGAAAGAAGACAAAACTTATATCATAGCCAATTAGAATCTTTTCATAAACACTTCAAAATGCTTCTACAAATGTATTCAATTCAGTCCCAAAAAATCACAATAGCACCAGAATTGTGCCCTTTCACTTCTTCCCTCTCTTAATACACTCAAAACCTCTAATACTTATACAATTTGAGTTCCTTCAGTGTGCAACCGGTTACAATAAATGAAATGAAACATTACAACTTCTTTAATGATTACAATTGACAATTTTCAGAAAAAAAAAAAAACGTTTCATGACCCCTACAGATTCCTCTGATGCTCCGACTTCTTCCTCTACCACATTCTCTTTGAAATGTCACTCGTAATATTTCAAATATAATTTCATTTACCCATATTCTCATTAAACATTTGGGAATAATATATTTAAAATAAAAATAATTCCCAAATATTTTCTATCCTGTAGAATTAAATATCCATAATTTAATTCATACTAGTGGTTTTTAAAACCATGTCTTGTTTGTCCAATTCACCATTTCATTGTAAAAAACATTTATTGTTACCATTTTCGTGTAAAAAACATTCACTGTGTAATGTTTTTCCAATTTACCGTCTTTGGCAAAAAACATTACACAGTAAATGTTTTTTACACGGAAATGGTAACAGTAAATGTTTTTTACTATGTAATTTTTTTCGAATTTACCGTCTTTGGAAAAATACCTTTTATCTTCTCCTTTTACTTTTGTAAATCTTTGCATAAAGAATTATCCAAGTCTTCGTTCACGTGTGTCTTCCCATTGAAATCTTTTGCATGGAAATAACATTAATGTCTTTAATTTGTAAAACTTAAATCTTACCTCTAAAACCTTTCCACTATGAGAAGGAATTTATTTTATTGGAAATCCCATAATCATTATTGAACTGCACTCCTGGAAAAATGACGAACAAAAAAATATGATAAATGCTTGCATTTATTATATCGGGTTTGGGCTAAAGTGGTTTAAATCAAATTGATTTTACCTCACGTAAAAACATGTTTCCACCAAATAAACCATGGTAGTATTCCACCTTCACATAATTAACCTCCTAGTTACTTCAATCCTCGATATGTATGTGTGCCCTCCATCCAACCTTTGACTTTTCCACATTATAAATTGAGATTCSTGCCCATAATATTATTTGAAGTGATTCCATAAATTAAATATTAATATAAATATTTTCAAAAATATTTATATTAATAATAATCATTTTTTCCAATTTTTTAAAGACTTTGGGCATATGAGGCTTTAACACATGACTTTGTGGATAGGATAAGGGTKCTTAATAAAATGAATATTTTTTATTTTCAAYGGAAATATGAAAATAAGGGTAAAAATGAATGAAGTGATGGAACTAAGGGAATTAGATAAGCATTAAGACTAGGTATAGGTTTGGAATATTTGTCAAATTTTTTACTTATGGAGGACATGAATATTTTGGATGACCATTTGAGTGAAGGATTTAGGTGATGGGAGCTTGATGGAGCTAGTGAAAWTTTTTGAAAGTATGAGTGGAAAAATAGCATAAGAACAAGACGCTTTGGGAAAAATTGATATAAATTAGCAGGTGATAATATAGGCTCCTATTGGGGATGCCATCCTCCCTGTGAGGTAGCAAAGAACAGTAGACCACGTGCCTAATCCATTGGGTTGATCCCAAAACATGTTTGTGTACCCTGCTCCGACCTGTCACCAGTGTCTACTGAAAACCAAACTCTACACACTGCTCTCCACTGGATACTGAATACTGAACACACTGCTAAAATATGACTATACACACTATTGGAAATCCAAACTGAAAAATTCTTGACCAACAAGCTTATCCGCACACTCCTTCCTACTCTAAATGCTGCAATGAAATGCCAATCAAGTAAAATCAAAATGCCAATGCAACCATGCAAGCATTTTATCCACTGTTTGTTTACTTAGCACAATCTTGCTCCAAATCATGCTTACTGATAATTCATTCAAAACTTCATCCATAAATCCAAATCTATAAAAATTAAAAAAATTTGGGTTGTTCATTGCCTCCAAAAAAATTGCAAATGGATCCTCTAAAATATGCACAAAACAACAATCATATTTCACCCCTTCCATTGCATTCTTGTTTTCATTTGATTTAACATGTTGATTTCCACCAAGAGGCTGAAAAATCTGTTGAGACTGCTGGAAATAACAATCTTTTGAATCATAAGACAGTGTTGGCAGAAATGAAACCCCTGGTGGAAAGAAATTCATGTCTAATAATGATGTTGATTTACTATCATATTTATTTCCAAGTTGGTAGTTGAGCACAGGATGCAAATCTGAACTAAGATAACCTTCCATGTAATCAGCAAAACAATCATTGAATGCATGAGAAGGTTGTTGTTCTTCCTCACTAATAACAATTTTCTCATGTAAAACAGTGCCACTGTGAATGCAATCCGACTTCCCTACTTCCTTTGTTATCTCATGATTTTCTTTCAACAATTCAAAGGAAGAAAAACATAATGGAAGATAGTTTTCATTTGCAAATCCACTGCTTTCTTCATGTTTAACATTATGCCTAGAGGATTTATGATTTGAAACATTATAGACATTGTTTTTCAATAGTTCGAAAAAGGAAAAACACAATGGCAAGGTTCTTTCACCTGATTCAAAAACTTCTTCATTTTCTTCATTGTTGTCATAGGCATATTTTTCAATTTCTTTGAATTTCTTAATGCACTCATTTTTAGATTCTTCTTCAACCAATGGCTGCAAATTTGTATTGACAAAACCTTCTATGTAACAAGTACTAGGGTCATCAAACACATCAGAAGATTGTTGCATTTTCTTGTAAATATTTTTTAGTGAATCACTATCATTTGGAATTAACACAGATTCCTTTGCTTCAATAATGATCTTAGGAGTTTCTTTCAACAATTTGAATGAAGAAAAGCATAAAGGTAAAGAATTCCCTTCAGCTGATTCAATACTTTCTTCTTTGTAGCTATGATATGTAGGATGATTTCTTTCATTACACTGTTGAAAAGGAACAATTTCTGATAGAGAACATGTAGTTGGTTGTTCTATGGAGTCAACATCGTAATCATCATCATATTCATCATATATATGAAAATAAACAACATATGCAATGTCATCTAACAAGAACAAACTTGGAACATCAACCTGTTGATCTTCAACAAACTGCTTTGCAAACTCATATTCTTGATTGTCTACAAATGAATACATAAAACAATCATCCCCCTGCTTATCATGGGATGGATTAGAAGCTAAATCAACACCTCCTCTTTCAACAAGTGGAATATAATTTTTTGCAAAATCATTAGCATTGGGAACTTCAAGAGGACCTATGATGTTGTCAATTATATGCTCAAGATTCCAATCAACTATTTTCTATTCATATTCACTTTCATGCTCTTGAGCATTCAAACCCTCATTTTGGATCTGTTTACATGCTTGGATGTTGTGTTGAATGTCCTGAGTATCATTAAACATTTGTTGTAAGGACTTAGGTCTTATTTCCATCAAGAGGAAAGACAAATCTGGATGAAGAGTAGTTGCATAATGGAGCATGGCAACAGCTTCAGTGAGTTGAATTTCTTTGGACAAATTGTAATAGATACTTGAAAACCTTCTATTGAATATATAAATAGTTTCATTGCTCTTCTTTTTTAAGGCATAGAAATCTATAAGTTGTAGATCCAAATATTTCTTCCTGCCCCAAAACTTTAAAAAGACATCCTTCAATTACTCCCATGAGCTAATTGTCTTTGGATGCAAATTTTTAAACCAGTATTTGTTGTCTCCTTTCAAGGATTGAGAGAAGGCCCTCATACAAACATCATCATGATCAATCTCAAACAAATCTATAAAATTCTCAAACCCTTGGATGTGTTTTTCAACTGAGATGGTATTAGGTTCCCCATCAAACATAGGTAGGTACTTGTTATCCCCGATATCTAGGGATAACTAGGAGATCATGTCTCTAGGCCCACATGGTCCTAGACATGGAGTAACGAGAGCAGGATTGACTTGAGCATGGCCCTGGAGGGCCCATGTTTCTTCTTCTTCGTCAGACTTGTCCTGTCAGCAGTAGCAGTTTCCATCACCACCGGCCTGGGCTTGCATTGGAGAGGACTCTTGCTCCATAAGGTAATTGGTCTGAGGTATCATGGTATGTGTCATATTTGATTGTTATAACCTTCTTATGTATGCATTAGGTTCCTTTCATTTCTTATGAATGCTTGGATCTTACACTAATCCACTTGACCATTGTTGGGGTGATTGATGGGGTAACTTAGCAAGCTGGTATTCATGGGTTTTGGTTAGCTACCAAGGGGGATTTGCAGAGCCATCGTC
>ML793955.1:547872-563978 GCA_009831015.1 Picea engelmannii
TCATATCTATTTAAGGATAGTCATTAAATTGTGAAGTACTAACCACTGTAGCACGTTTTAGTTTCATTTGACTTGTCTCGCAAACAGGTGCCTTTCTCAGTGGAATTACCTTCTTTTGACTATCCATTTCGCAGTAATCCGTGAAGGGAAAAGCTTACCTTAACCTTTGATCTCTAAACCCTTAATCCTTTTCCTTCAGAACCCCAGATTACTAGGGACGTCTCCCTTGGGATTAGCCACCCTGAATAGAAAGAGCTCCCCATCGAGGTGACAGTGGGTGGGGAAGCTCTTGTTATGTCAGTTTGAGCCTTGCCTTCAAGCTATTAAAACCTATCCTACACACTAAGCGATAACAATACTCATAGTGTTTTGGAGGAAAACCATGAAGGATGTCGGGTAACTTTAAGGGTCTATATCTATGTTGAGTCTTAGAGGGTGTTGGATCAAGTGCAGGAGATGAAATATGAACCCTAGTTTCATGAGGCTCATCAACTTGGTTATGGTCATCACATGTCTCAGATGGAATTTTTTTATTAAATCAGTGATACAGTGAGGATATACATGTACAACTTCAATATGAGGATATACAATTGCAATATTCTTATGATCATCACTAGAATTCAGAAGGTAAAGAAAAAATTTCTTAGCATGTTCAAGGAAGGACGAGAGGTAACTTATAACAAACAATAAAATACCTTGGAAAAAATCCAATTTTAAGTACTTGTTTTCTTCCATAATGTATTTTCATACCTCTGTCAAGGGAGCTCATCTTCCAGTGGAGTATCTGAATTACATTCGAAGCTTGAGTGGAGTCACCAATAATGTTTTGGAAGATGGATAATGCATTGATAGTGGAGTCACCATTGAAGATTTGAATTTTTGGATTCTTCTACAAGTGGAATCGCCTTAAAACTGGTTTTTGATGTGTGGAGTCGCTAGAGCATGAATACAACCAATATGTGCCTAATTTTATTCTTCTCTCAAACCTTAGAGCTTAACCATGTCGTTCTTTCCCAGGGAAAAATTTTCAATTTCATCCCCGGAAACGACGCCGGAATGTTAGCACTCTGTAAATTTTGTCCGGCTGAATAGACAAATGACAGAGGTAACTGTTTCAACTAGCTTTAGCGCTGATGAACTAGCCTTCTCAACTCATAGATGGATCTCTTGTGTCACTGGGTATATCTATGGAAATCGGTGGCTAGATTTGGTTTGTTTTGGGGGTTTTTAATGAGATATAATAAAACTTTACATTAAATCATAACCATCAACCAACCATCACATAGAACCTGATAATGCTTCCTAAGACTTCTTCAATTTTTGCAATTATTCAATTCTTGGAATACTTTGATTCTGTATATAATATTACTTAATGTATTCTCTGAAACTCCTCCAAGTTTCACTCCTTGAATCCTCCCCAAAAGGAAGTATTTTCTAGATGATTCTTGGTGGATGTAAGTAAATTTTCTGCAATTCTTCTACATTGAATGGTTATAGTTACATTTATATTGCATTTATACTAAGATTATGAAATTGCTAGCTTAAAACCCGAGGAGGCTAAGCACATGTTATTTTCCTTGCCTTAATAGCTTTCGGCTACTAGATAATGCCAAAAATTCTATTCTCTTGAAGCTTTTGCTAAGGGCCTTGCCATTGCAACACCCTAGCACATTTTTCTTCATCTAAGCCATCATCTTTTTCACCTTTGAGCTAAAGAAAGAGGAAAACTACTAGGGCCTAGGGTTACCTACTTCCTAGTAGCCATTTTCCCCCTAGGGTTTGGTGATTGAAGTCTTGAGTTACCAACACTTCAATTATTGACCCTTCTTGTATTTAGTTCTCTTATTATAATTTGTTCCTTCAAGATTTGTTGTTGCCTAAAAGACTCCATTTTCCCTAAAAGCACTGATTTAAGCCTTGCTATTGAGTGATTGACCAAAACCACCATCAAAACATTTTCCTTAAGCTCTCTACTAACTACTCCTAACCTTAGAATAGTCTAATCTACTATCCTATTTGTTGTTGTTACTAAAGTAAGCTACAACCATCTATTGCAACACTAAAAGAACCTAAAAGCAATTGATAAAGTTGATAAATACACTGCATTATTTGCTTCTGACAAATGCTAGTATTTTGGTATTGATTAGTAATTATTCTTGGTCATTTTGAAGTCATTTTAAGGCACTTATTGTGAAGTTGTTGTCTTATAAACAGTGTTGTTGTAAATTTATGTTTTCTTCACCATATATCAACTATTACTTTTATTGATAAAGTCCATGGTTTTATGAAGTACGAACAACAAGTTGTACTTGCAAAAGATATATTTTCTTGTTGCTTTGTTCTGGGCAGGTACATCTTAATTCTTTATTACTTCATTGGTTAAAACCCTGGGACTTTTTGATCAGTGTGACTTGTGAGAGGGGACATTTTCATAGACATTTTCACCTTTTCCTTCTCAAACCCTCAGGTCACCAGGGACATCTCCCCTGGGCCATCAACCCTAAATAGAAAGAGGCATCCTATTGAGGTGACAGTGATAGGATAACCTCACGTTACACCAATTTGCCTTCCATTTCACTTTCCTTTGGTTTAAAGTACAAATTGTGCGATAACACAGTGTTTGGTATATTGAAAGTGGTGCCTCCTGCCATATGACATGTGTTCATGAGCATTTAACAGATCTTACTAAGATTGGTGATCTTGAGGTAGTGCTTGGAGATGACCGGGTGATCAAGGCAGTTGGTAGTGGAACAATATCATTTCAGAGGGAGTCTCTACCTCCCATGTTGTTGAGAGATGTCCTATATGTTCCTGCCTTGAAGAAGAACTTGATTTCAGTTTATACTATTGAGGAGAGGGGATATGAGGTGTTGTTTCATGATCAACAGGTTTTCCTATTTCCCAAGGGGTCTAGTATCACTTCGGCCAAAGTGATTGGGACTCGACATGAGAATTTGTACAAGATCATGTTTCATCCAACTAGTGCATTATATCATACTACCAGCAGCAGTGATGTTTGTGAGCTATGGCATAACAGGATGGCCCATTTGCATCATGGGACTCTAAGGATATTGGGGGATATTGTGACTAGAGCGCCAGAGTTCAGTATAGAGCACTAGGAGTTGTGCAAGGGGTGTGCTTTGGGAATGTACACCAAGAATACTTTTCCAGGCAGTGACAATAGAGTAGTAGGTATACTTGATCTGATTCATTTTGACATATGTGGTCCTATGTCTTCTGCATCTTTGAGTGGTTGTTTATAGAACTTTATACTATGGCATATTCATTGATGACTTCTCTCAGAAGTCTTGGATTTTCTTCATGAAGAATAAAGGACAAGTCTTCAATCGGTTCCAAGAGTTTAAAGTTCTTGTCGAGAACTAGACTGGGAGGAAAATTGAATTACTGAGGACAGATAATGGGGGTGAGTATACCTCCAAGGAGTTTAATGACTTATGTGCAGGAGAGGGCATTAGGAGAGAGTTTATTGTTCCTTACAACCTGTTGACCGCCTATCCAACTAGGGGGTCAACTCCATGTTCCATGAATATATGCATCATCATATGCTCATTTGTCGAAGATTTTGGTTCTACAAGGCATTGTTGGCCCCAACACTTCTTTTTGTAACTGGAATTTCCACACCCCTGCATGGGTCCATAATGTAATAGGTCTGTATGGGTCATATTTAGGTCAGTTATCTTTGGATCGGTTCACTTGGAGAGTTCCTTTCACTGAGGGTTTTTTATCCTCAAGTTATCAATTGGGCTTTTCAGCGTTATTGATTTCCCTTGAGTTTTTCCCTCACACTTGCAATAATTCCTCCAAAGTGGTGAAAGGCACTCCAATGGGCTTATCTTCTGGTAACTATTGTCTAGGGATGATGTAAATGACCATGCAAGACATCTTAGAAAGTTTCGTGGAATTCCATCAACTCTAGATTAGTTTTTTTTTTAATTAATTAATTTTTGATTAAATTTCCCTAAGTTTGGAGGTTTAATTATTTAATTAATTGATTATTTTTGAGCAAAAATTTGTAAAAACTAGGTCCTTGGACTTTTGATAGGGGTATTTGTGCTCAAAAGAAATGGAATGAGACCCCCTACATCCATGGACCAAATTTCAGCTCAGTCGAACAACTTCTTCTATGGGTTTGTCCACCCAGAGTGTCAGTGAGTCAAAAACAACAATTTTAATTGTTACGCCTTGACATAGAAAAAATGTAAAAATTGTAATAATGAGTTAAAAGGATGATAAAAGGTGGATAAAAATTAGAGAGATATTTCCTAACCCTTTCCTACCCAACCCAACTTATTCTAACCTTTTTATAAACCCCTCACCCCCTCACTCACTCAACCCTCACGCCCTCCTAGGGAAGTTATGCCCCCTTGTGAGCAAGTTGTTGTGAGTTGTTTCTAGAAGGAGTGATGGACCCCTCTCTTCAGTGGTTTGTCTTCCCTCACCCTCCACATCACTCTCTAGCCTCACTCCACCTCCTCTCCCTCATTTATTACCTCCCATTCTTTTCCTCTCCCCCAAGTGGTGCTCCCTCCTAGGAGAGTTACGCCCCCCCTTACTTGGAAAATTCTAAAATTATTATTTTAAAACTATTTGGGATCTCTCCTCTCACTTGGCACACATTCCTATCCTCCCACTACCCTTTTGTTTGATCCCAACACCCTACCACTCATCCACACCCTAAATCCACTTCTTGAAACCCTAGATGGTGCGCCCTACCCTTGGGATCTCCTCTTATGCTTGGTTTTGGACACTTGGCATTGATCCAAGAGGGGTAAGTTTGCCTCTCCAAGTATAAACAGATCTCTCTCCTCACTTATTCTTCACCATATCTTGAGCTATTGTTATGCTACTTAATTTTCCACTCTCTCTCTCTTTCTTGTCCATCTTCCATTCTTTGGCTCTTAGGGTTTTGGAGCAAGTATTTCTCCAAGATCCATTTTTGAGTAATAAAAAGGAGAAACTTTGGAGGATCATTGGAAGAGAAACAAGTATTTTTTCTCTTGCTACATGTGAGGTAAACTTGTATGTGTTTGATTTGATTTATGCATAGCCTAGATCTTGGGTAAAGTGTTACTTGGGTAGATCTAACAACGAGTGTTCTTGTAGATCTATATATGTGGGTTTGCTAGATAGGGTGAAAGTATTTCATCTTATTAGCATATTCAGCCATATTATCTTTGTATGCATATGATCTTGTCAAGTGTTGCAGGTTTGGCTTCAAGAGCTTTATTGGGATTGCCTTAAGGAAGAGTCCTCCCTTAGAGCACATATAAACTCCATATTTCTTATCATTGTTCATTCTTTCACTTGCTTATCATTCCATATATATTTCAGCTAGCTTAACATAGTTTTATGGTCACTTTAATCATATTTTATTTTGAGTTTTAAAGGAGAAAACTTTCTGCCCTAAAACCAGAAATTTTTCTTCACATTGTTGATTGTGTGTAGATTTTCTAGCAAGCATAGCTTGCTAGTTTGCAGCAGGTTGAGGGGGTTAAATTGCCCTAAAATAGCCACACAACACCACAAAACCCTTCTCTTCAAGTGTGTAACTATTCTCAACCCTTCCTTTGTCATTTTTTGGCTTCTTGTACATAGACCTAGTCAATTTGCTGATTTTTATTAGCTCATTGGCTTGGGAGAAGCATTGGTACGGCCTCCTCCCAAGTGTGAGCTTAGGGTAGCTTAGGGTGAGTGAAAATTTCTCATTCTTCAATATTTGAGCATTCCTTTAAGCTAGGACGTGGAGTTTGGTTAGTATTAGTCATCTTACAAGCTAGGACATGGGGATAGCTAGTGGCTTGTTGATAAGTGGTTAGTTGCTTGCTTCTTTTTTCTTTCTCTCTCAAATAATCTCTAAGTTGCCTACACCTTGGGAGAGTAATACCCAAAATCATAAGGCTAGGATAAGTAGAGTGCTTTGATATTTTTTTATGCTTAATGGTTAAAATTTTCTAGATCTAGATCTTCACATCACATACTAATCCTTAGCTTAAGCCCTTGGGGCATAATCAACTTACTTGCATGCATAAGTTACATTAAGATCTATCTCGTTTTACATGCTTAAATCCAACACATTAAATAGTTAATGCATAGATAGTTTAGCAAGTGATTTTCTTTTCATGTTATCATATCCTTAAGGCCACTTGCCATCACACTTAAGTAAATTTCATTCATGTTATAACACCTTAAGGCCATTTGCCAAAACATTCAAGCTAAGTAATTGTTGGATAAGTTGATAGTGTAGGCACACTTCTAATTTTTCAATCTTCTCTTTTACACTTAAAATTTCTTCTCTTAATGCCCTAGCAACATAATATAAGTGTTATAAGCTTGAGTTATTCTTCATTCTTCTTGGCAAGTTGTTCTTGCCCTTGAGATTTAGTATTCTTTAGCAAGCTTCCTTATGTTAATGATCTAGTGCATGGTGGTAAACTAAATCTTTATTTCATGTCTCTCTTTATTGCTTTACATGTGTTAAGTGCTTCATTCATACGCTTAAATAACACACTTAATAAGCTGAAATGAGTTTCGGTTTAGGCACTAATTCATCATTTTAAGACATCTTAAAGTCACTAAAACACTTAAGAACACACCTAAAAGTCTAACCAATTGATATATGTACTTAATAGACTTAATAGGGTGCCTTAAACCACCATCTTCACCTTCTAAAATGGGGATTGAGGAGGGAAACAAAAGGTGTTAGGTTGGGGACAGTCTCGTGGCACAGAGCATCCTTTCTGTAAAACTCAATCTTTCGGGTTGACCTGCGAAGATAGGGTAGGTCTCATTGCCATACTTCTTGAGCATCCAACAACTATTTGGCAACCGAAGGAGGAGGTTTTTGGTGAAACACTTAATGAGAGTAATTAAAATCTTACAATCTTAAGGAACCCTTAACTCACTAAGTAATCAAACCTTGGCTTAATCTAATTCACCTTGTGGTTTAATACTTGTAAACTTAATCTCTCAATCTCGTAATACAAGTAATTCTTTGTGGGTTAAATAACTAAAGTGTTGAAAATCTTGATCATTGTGGAATACTTGTGCTTCAATTTCTAAATCTTCTAAGCATCTTGGTTAATTGTGATTATTGATGATGAACTCAATGTGTTGATGATGCTAATGCTTTGATCTCCTTCTTATCCTGCACATACAAACATAATGTGGTTAGCTTGTTACATTATATCATTGTATCTTTAGCATTCTTTATTATAACTAATTGTATCTAGAAATTCTTGCGGCATAACTATTCTTTGTAATCATATTGTAATGAAACGCCCTATAACTTTAGTTGACCCCTTGCCCAACCTTAGGCACTAGTCTTAGTTGAACTAGGGAAAGGATTGCTTGACATAACTAACCCTTGCATCTTGCATTGCTACCTTAGCATCATAGGTTAGACTCCCCCCAACCTTAATGAATTAAAATCAACTCCTAGAACTTAAACTCTAAATCTTATCTAGAAACTAAGGACTACCCCCCTTGGCATCCCTAGGAGTAAGCCTAGAGGAAAGAGGTTCAAGCCAAAGTGACAGTGTGGGATTTGAACCTAGCCATTGTGCCTCCAAGGACACACTAAGTGAGAAGGACTTGGCTCACGTTTGCAAGTGTGTATAAGGACGAAAACACAACCCACAACAGAATGGGGTTGTTGAGAGGAAGAACAGGGCCATAGTTGGGGTTGCGAGAGCCATGTTGCATGATCAGGGGCTTCCACTTTTTCTTTGGGTTGAGGCATGTTACACTGTAGTTTATTTACAGAATAGGAGTCCACACAGAGCATTGGGGAATAAGAATCCTAAGGAGGATTTCTCTGGGAAGAAGCCTAAGGTTGGGCACTTTAGGATTTTTGGGTGCCTTACATATTCACATGTCCCTTCTGAGAAGAGGACAAAGCTAGAACCCATGGCAGAAAAGGGGATTTTTGTTGGGTATAGTGAGACGTCAAAGGCTTTCTGCATATACATCCCTTCCTTGAGGAAGACAATTTTGAGAAGGGATGTGAGATTTGAGGATAGGGCCTTTAGGAAGTCACGAGGGACTAAGAGGGGTGAGCAATCATCACCTTAGATTCAGGTGATTCCACAGCAGACTTCAGTGACATAAATTTCAAGTCCACGAGCATCGCTGACAACTGGTCCATAGGTTACAGGGCCACAGATGTCAGGATCACAGGTTTTTGGTCCATAGTGTTCAGGATCAAGTGCTTTAGATTCTACTTTAGGTTCACCATATTCAGGTGATGGGCTTGAGCAGGGGGAGTCCCCTCCATGGGATACTACTTCAGAGAGGAGGAAGCCCAAGTGGCTTCAAGACACTTTGAGGGAGGTGTTATCCCTGATTTCTAGGGATAACTAGGAGATCATGTCTCGAGGCCCACAAGTCCTAGACATGGATGGCCCATCCTTTTCTTCTTTCATCAGACTCGTCTTGTCAGCAGCAGCAGCATTGTTAAGTACCTATACTAGATCTGCAAATATACTTCAATAATACNAAGAATAAACCATAAACCATTCACCATAACATGAACACAAGAAATAGAGAAAACCCTTGAGGTAGGGTAACACCATATATTAATCCTTATGGAAGGATAAAACTCCTCAAGCAATCCTTTCTTGTACAATCACAATATTCTTCACTATCTTTCATTACATTGCCTACACTTCTTTATATAGCTCTCCCTATCTCCTAGGAACCTTCTAGAGAGCCTTCTCACATTTATTACATCCAACTACCATAGTGGGCCTTTATTAATATAGTGGACCTAGTCCACCTTACATTGAATGACGACATTCCCATATATTAATTGACTTCCACTAATAACACATAACTACATTCCCATTGGGTACCTCCCTAGGTACCCCATATTACCTCTCTAGGTATACTACAAGCATCCATCACCATTGGCTTGGTCCTGTATCGGAGAAGGCTCTTTCTCCATGAGGTAATTGGTCCAGGTATCATGGTATGTGTCACTTTTGATCATTATAACCTTTGGATATATGCATCTGACTCCTTCTATCTCTGATAACTGCTTGGATCTTACATCAACCCACTTTACCATGTTTGGGGAGATTGACAGGGTGTCCTAGCAAGACTGTACCCATGGGTTTTGGTTTGCCACTGGGGGGATTTATGAAGAGCCATCGTCCGCTCCCATCATACCACCACTTTTTCATCTTATCTCCCACTCATTTATCCCATTTCCCTTGTTCGGGCATTGGATTGACCTGTTTGTAGGGTTACACCTTATCTTGTGGGAAGAAGGGACTAAAGGCCCAGAAGGTAAAAGCAGTTAGTAAAAGATAAAATCCTAGAAATAAAACCTCGAGATTCTTCGCCCAAGGATCCCTGAGAAGGAAATAAAAAGCCTCTCAGCAAGAAACAAGAGGGACCCGAAAAATAACAAAAAAGACCTAGCCAAGAGGATAAGGGGTCTCATCATGAGCCAACATATTAAGTTCATGGGTACCTAACAGTATGACATTGCCACCATCTGGTTACCACACCAGGGCAGTGACCTTTGGTTGCATGGCCAAGGGAAAGGGGGTCTCATCACGAGCCAGCCTTCTCATCTCTGTGAAAGTACTTGTGGGTAACAATGACAGCTCTCATCACCATGTCAAGGCAGTGTCCTCCGGTTAGACCTTGAATTAAAAGAAAAAGAAGAATAAAAAGCAAATAAAGAAAGAATAAAGGCAAGAACAAGCTTGGAAAAATTTGCATCCATGACGGGTACAGCTCACCTTCTACAAAGGCACCCACAGATAACATTATGCATCTCTGGGTCTCACTCTACCCACTTGTATAGACATCCCCTATCCACATCACCTCGTTTACATGGCTTGGATGAAACCTTCCTGGAAACTTCCCTTCTCTTGTGGATACTAGCCCAATAGGATGTCTTGTCCTTTTCTTCGATCTTGTATTGTAGGTTTTTGTAAAATGTTTAAGATGTTGAATGATATATCGAGGTTTTTATGCATATGTTTGATAATATTAATGATGAAATGTGATTGACATTGCTATGATCCCTGTGACTAATGAGCCCATGGAGGGCATATTTTTTTATGTGCAGGACCATGCCTGATGGAAAGATACCCTTTGGACCCGTACACATGGGGATATGATTAGTTCAGACCTCCATGGGGCTAAAGAGACCATCAGATGGTTGTTGAGACCCCGTCAGAGGGGTAGAGAAAGGATAGTGTTTGACCAAGGCTTTACACCGGAGAAGAAGAGGACGTCTCACCAGAGGCACTTTGGCAGAGCCCGGCCTGGGGGGAATGACCCCTTTTCAGTGGAACGTTGGCCTTCGAAGGCTCAGAGCATCCCCATCCTTACCATGATGTCATCCAGCTTTATGGTCATTTTTGGAGGCAGACTGGGCAGCAGTGGCATGTGTGGCATGTTGGAGAGGCCCCTGGGGGGGTAACATTTTTCTCTTGGATGTCTCATCTGCCCTAAAAGGGGATAGTGCCTCCCTTGAAGGGGATTTTACCTTTATTACAACTCAGTTAGGATTTTAAATTGACAATTTAATGTAAAAAACAATATTTTGGTCTTGTCAGCCATTTTTATGACATAAAATTAATTAAGGTCATTGATACACTATATATTGAGGGTTTTCACTCTCATTTTGACATAACACATCACTCACTCATTAGTGAGGTCTGATTTTTAGCACCCTACTTGGGTATTTTGTTGGTTTAGTGAGGCTCATTTGTTGAAGGAAGGCATTTCTTGGCATTTTATGGTGTTTCTCTTGAAGGAAGGTGTTACAACTAGGGTTTGCATGGTTATTTCTTGATGAATTGTAAGTATTTTTCTGCAAAACTTCTTGATTGAATGGTTGTAGTCTTATTTTATTACATGTATTTATAATTTGTTGAATCAAAACCCTAGGTGAAAAGCACACAAGTAGGTCCTTATCTCAAGTCCCCTAAAAGAGAAACTTTTCATCCATTGAAGAAGGAAAAGAGCCTAGCCTTTGCTACACTCTTTTCCTTTTCTTCCCCTATTGCTAGTCATACTTTCCATAGGTCGAGAAGGAGGAGACGTCCCAGGCCTCGGTTATCTACACCTAGGGTCATTTTTCTTCTAGGGTTTGGTGATAGAGCCTTGTTGTAGCAACACTCTCCCTCATTACACTCTCTTGTCTTCATTTATCCTTTATGTTGGTCATTTTTGCCGAGTTAACCTAAGGAAGGAGGAGAGAGCACGAGGCCTTTCTTTAGCAACATCGAAGTGAGCCTCTCTCCCCTAGGGATTTGATTCTGAGGCCCTACCATAGTAGCACTTCAAAGCTCTTCCCTCTAGTCCTTAGTCATCCTCTTCAACCCTTGCGTCCTCTACTAAATTGACTCCATTAACCCTAAGGCACTAATCTAAGACCTCAAGCATTGAAGTAGAATTTGATCAAACAACTCTCAAACTCTTTGAATCTCAAACCCTAACTACACTAACCCTAACCTACTAACCCTAAGTTTCTAACATCATCTTTGGTTATTTCATCTTTGATGGAGTAATGTCTTGTTTTAAGAGCAATTGAATGGTGGTTTAGGCATTAATTGAATGAAGTGTTGATTGGTTACCTTGAATGCCATATTGTTCCAATATTTATTAGTGAAGTGTTATATCTTTTTATTGCTATTGATAAATATTGACTTCGTCAACATATATTTCTATATTGCTCATATACATTTATCAGATAGTCTTATGAAGTACTAACCCATTGAAATATAGCTTGCATATATTAGTTTGTTGTTGCTTTGTTCCAGGCAGGTGTTCTTCATTGGGGATTCACTTTATTATTGGTTGTTTATCCGAGACTATCTTCTTCGGTGGTGATCTGTGAAGGGGGAATTTTACCTTTGTCCTTTTAACCTTTGCCTCTTAAAAACCCCAGGTCACCGAGGATGTATCCCCTGGGCCTTACCTCCCTAAAGAGAAATAACCTCCCCATCGTGGTGACATTGGGTGGGATAGGTTCCTGTTACGCTAGTTTGGCCTTCTACTTCATAGCCATTTGACCTAGCTACAAACTGTGCGATAACATTTTGGTCTCGTTGCTGGGGAACACTGAGTCAATTCTCCTCAAACAAAAAATCTTTTCAGTAAGCCTTGCCTCAGAGACCTTTTCTTACAAGCTTACCTGGCGACCCCACTAGGGTGTTTTCCCTTTTATTTTGATAGTTTCAATAAAACTTGTTGGCAACTCCACTGATGATGAAGCCAACAATGACTTCACAATAGGATCCCGGGAACTACAAGCCTTTAGACATGAGTGACATCCCGGGGTACCCTCAACAAATGCCCTTTGAATACATAAATTTGCTTCCTGGATTCTGTGGTGGTGATATAGAAAGAGTTGACTATCACATGATAAATTTATGGAACTTATTCCTATCCTACCCGGTCGATGATTATGCTGAAGACGTGGTCATGAAACTTTTCTCTGCAACGTTTTCTTACAATGCCAAAGAATGGTATGATAACCTCCCCGAGGCCAGCATCAAGACTATGGAGCAATTTGAGAAAACTTTTCTTGGGATATGGGGTATCCAGCAGCAATACATCCCATTACTATTACAATAACTCGAGCGTATAAAGCAAGATGAGGACGAAACTGTCAAATACTTCCAGATTAAATTTGAGAACATGCTATATCAGATTCTTGAAAGTCATCATCCCAAGGAGAGATCCTTGGCCCATCTCTTTACTAATGCGCTTTTGGGGTATCTAAGTTTTCCTCTTAATGAAAGAACCCCAAGGACGCTCGACGAAGCCTACTACATAGCTGTGGTGATTGAGGAAAATATCTCCTCGCTTGATATAGGATGCCTCTTTACCTCAAGTACTGTCAATGGAGAAAATGTGTTTACCCTTGAGAGCTTTGTCATTGATCTTCAAGAAGAAGGGAAGCAAACCACAAATCAACGAAGGATTGTTGAAGAAATAGTTGAGGAGTCGGAGCCCAATAACGAAGTATCAACATGCCCTTTTCCTCTTGATGAAGCAATCCATAAGCCTTCTCCAGCTGCACAACAACAAGACGATAAGGTTAGTTTCTTTCCTTTTCAGGATTTTGATGATACCTTATTTCATGATTCAGAGAGTGATGGAGAAATGGAATCACCAAATGAAGAGCATTCTCCTTGCTGAACCACCAAGGATAGGACAGTAATACATGCCAAAGATGCCCAAGTCCTAGAAGTTCCTGCACAAGAAGAAATAGTAAATTTCCCTCCTCTAGTCTTTGATGATGTCTTATCTTGTGATGAAGGAAATGAGGAGGAGGCAAATGAGTTTTCAAGACCTGCATGTTATGATACAAATAATGACATAGTTGACAACATTGATGAATTCATACATGTTGGGAGATGTAGGTCGGATATAGTTGGCTATGATATGGGTCTCGTCTACGACATTGAGAGTCATTTCCAAGTGTTTCCTTTGCAATTATCACAACAGATTACTCTTCACCAGTGGCAACAAGGAGATGAGGTTTTTACCCATACTCTCCAAAAACCCAAGGATGACCTAATACCTTGTTTTCCTTTTAATTTTCGGTCATACCTTGAGGAATTTGATGATTGTTCATGTGAGCATTTGGATTTATTTTATGAAGATGATTACCAAACACCACTCTGCTCAGATTTTGATACAAGTAAGAACATTGTTTTCTTACAGAAGGTTTCTCATGACTTTTCACTCCAGCCACCTGTTGTTATAACCCTAATTTGCACTAGAAATGCTTACCTAGCATCAGGCCATCTCATATTCCTTCTTTGCCAAAACACTGTTGAACAACTCTTTAAAAAACCTCTTTTATAAGGGCCCACATGCCCTACTCCATTACTGCACGCGTGTACACGCTAGCTGACCTAAAACAACCCGCGTATACCTACAAAAGCACGAAAAAATGAAAGTTGTCGATGGAACACACAGCTTTGGGTGAGTTAACTGAATCTTTCGGCCATGCATGGCCGAGGGTTCGTCCAAATACCTAGCTTCTTCTAGCCTATAAAAGAAGGGTTAGGGGTCCCATTTGGAAGAGGAGAATAATAGTAAAGAAACTCTACCCAATTGTAAATTCCCATTGTCCCAACCCTTTAGCCATCCTTGTGCAAAGAGAGTTATAGAGCAAAGAAGTTGGAGGACATTTGAAGAGGAGCCCAGGATCAGGTTCGAGAGGCAGTGGCCGGTCTCGACATTATAAGTTGATTCATTAAAGTTAATAATAAAGAAATGCTTTTCCCATCCCACTATATGAGTTCTTCATAGTTTAGTGAATATATGTTTGAATCTCTAACCCATTAATCTGTAGAACAAATGCATGTAGAGTGTGTTGCTTGTTTTGTACGCAAGTCAGTCTTGGGAGGATAGTTGCTAACAAGCGATCAAGCATGAAGAAGGATCGACATCGAACATCTAGAACAAGGTATGTTCGTCTAACCATGTATTTGCTTAAAAGAAATGGGGATTAGGTCTGGGATGAAGGTAGAAAGTAGGATTCTTTCGGTCTCATCTGCATGCATAATATAACCCTAAATGCTAGTCCGTAGGGGGATTTCCCACCACAACACCTGTTATTACTTTACCATGCTTGTCCATTAAAGGTGTAGTTGGGGAGTATATTTTTAATGTTGAATTTCCTTTTAAGCAAACCCTAGACTCCAAGGGTTGGTTGGATACTGCAAGTTTGTTATCTCGGTTTTTCAACTTTTCCTTGATGATTTGCCAGTCGTCTGCAAGATCTTTGTCAATCCCTTCCCAGACTTCATAGTATGAGAACGTCTTAGGTAGCCAGTGTGCCAACCTTTTGAGTCATTGTTCTGAACCTTGGGCTTCTCTTGACCCTTCCTGAAGTGAATTGAGTACTTTCCTCAGAAATGAACTTGGCAGGATTTTATCCCTCCCACCCACTTCCATGAGTTAGATTTTGAGATTTTCGATGATATGATATATGTTCTAACTCGTGACATTTTTGTGCTTGATTTATCACTATTTTGGTTTATGATGAAGCACAAGGGCAGGTATCGCGGGACATTGTTGGATTTCCTACACTAGTCGTTTGATTACATCGAATATCCAGCCAACAGGTAGGTAAAGGTAGGTACTTTACTTTACATTTGCATTACTTATTGTTTTATTTCAGCTTATATATATGTCTATATATGTTAGGGTGGCATTACAGCCCTGTTTTTGTTACTGATGCCTCTATTGAGTTTGAGCAGGTCTGGAGGTTATGCCAAAGATGCTGAGGTTCTCATGTGCTCTACGGTGAGCACATGTACCCAAGTTGGAGCCAGATGTTATCCCCAATTTCTAGGGATAACTAGGAGATCATGTCTCGAGGCCCACAGGTCCTAGACATGGAGTACCAAGAGAAGGATTGACCTAAGCATGGCCCTGGAGGGCCCATCCTTTTCTTCTTTCATCAGACTCGTCTTGTCAGTAGCAACAGCATCCATCACCATCGGCTTGGTCCTATATCAGAGAAGGCTCTTGCTCCATGAGGTAATTGGTCCATGTATCATGGTATGTGTCACTTTTGATCATTATAACCTTTGGATATATGCATATGAATCCTTCTATCTATGAAAACTGCTTGGATCTTACATTAACCCACTTTACCATGTTTGGGGAGATTGACAGGGTGTCCTAGCAAGCCTATACCCATGGGTTTTGGTTTGCCACCGGGGGGATTTCTGAAGAACCATCGTTTGTTCCCATCATACCACCACTTTTTCATCTTATCTCCTGCTCATTTATCCCATTCCCCTTGTTCAGGCATTGGATTGACCTGTTTGTAGGGTTGCACCTTATCTTGTGGGAAGAAGGGGCTAAAGGCCTAGAAGGTAAAAGCAGTTGGTAAAAGATAAAATCCTAGAAATAAAACATCGAGATGCTTCGCCCAGGGATCCCTGAGAAGGAAATAAAAATCCTCTTAGGAAGAAACAAGAGGGACCCAGAAAATAACAAACAAGACCTAGCCAAGAGGATAGGGGGTCTCATCACGAGCCATCCTATTAGGTTAATGGGTACCTAATAGTATGACATTGCCACCATCTGGTTACCAT
>ML793955.1:564359-577916 GCA_009831015.1 Picea engelmannii
ACTCACTCTACCCACTTGTCTGGACATCCCCTATCCACATCACCTCGTTTACATGGCTTGGATGAAACCTTCCTAGAAACTTCCCTTCTCTTGTGGATACTAGCCCAATAGGATGTCTTGTCCTTTTCTTCGATCTTGTATTGTAGGTTTTTGTAATATCTTTAAGTTGTTGAATGATATATCAGGGTTTTTATGCATATGTTTGATAATATTAATGATGAAATGTGATTGACATTACTATGATCCCTGTGACTAATGAGCCCATGGAGGGCGTAGTTTTTGATGTACAGGACCATGCCTGACTGACAGGTACCATTTGGACCGGTACGCATGGGGAGATGATTAGTTTGGACCTCCATGGGGCTGAAGAGCCCATCATATGGTTGATGAGACCCCGTCAGAGGGGCAAAGACAAGACAGTGTTTGACCGAGGTTTTGCACTGGAGAAGAAGAGGACGTCTCAGTAGAGGCACTTTGGCAGAGCCCGGCCTGGGGGGAATGACCCCTTTTCAGTGGAACGTTGGCCTTGGAAGGCTCAGAGTGTCCCCATCCTTACCATGACGTCATCTAGCTTCATGGATATTTTTGGAGGCAGACAGGGCAGCAGTGGCACGTGTGGCATGTTGGAGAGGCCCCTGGGGGGGTAACGTTTTTCTCCTGGATGTCTCATCTGCCCTAAAAGGGGCTAGCGCCTCCCTTGAAGGGGATTTTACCTTATTACAGCTCATTTAGGGTTTTAATTTGACAATTTAATGTAAAAAACAATATTCTAGTCTTGTCGACCATTTTTATGACCTAAAATTAATTAAGGTCATTGATACACTATATATTGAGGGTTTTCACTCTCATTTTGACATAACACATCACTCACTCATTAGTGAGGTCTGATTTTTAGTGCCCTACTTGGGTATTTTGCTAGTTTAGTGAGGCACACTTTTTGAAGGAAGACATTTCTTGGCATTTTATGGTGTTTCTCTTGAAGGAAGGTGTTACAACTAGGGTTTGCATGGTTATTTCTTGATGAATTGTAAGTATTTTTCTGCAAAACTTCTTGATTGAATGGTTGTAGTCTTGTTTTCTTACATGTATTTATAATTTGTTGAATCAAAACCCTAGGTGACAAGCACACAAGTAAGTCCTTGTCTCAAGTCCCCTAAAAGAGAAACTTTTCAGCCATTGAAGAAGGAAAAGAGCGTAGCCTTTGCTACACTCTTCTCCTTTTCTTCCCCTATTGCTAGCCATACTTTCCAGAGGTCAAAAAGGAGGAGACGTCCCAGGCCTCGGTTATCTACACCTATGACCGTTTTTCTTCTAGGGTTTGGTGATAGAGCCTTGTTGTAGCAACACTCTCCCTCATTACACTCTCTTGTCTTGTTTTATCCTTTATGCTAGTCGTTTTTGCCAAGTTAACCTAAGGAAGGAGGATAGAACAGGAGGCATTGCTTTAGCAACACCGGAGTGAGCCTCTCTCCCCTAGGGATTTGATTCTGAGGCCCTGCCATAGTAGCACTTAAGAACTCTTCCCTCTAGTCCTTAGCCGTCCTCCTTCAACCCTTGTGTTCTCTTCTAAATTGACTCCATTAACCCTAAGGCACTGATCTATGACCTCCAACATTGAAGTAGAATTTGATCAAAAAACTCTCAAATTCTTTGAATCTCAAACCCTAACTACACTAACCTTAACCTACTAACCCTAAGTTGCTAACATCATCTTTGATTATTTCATCTTTGATGCAGCAACGTCTTGTTTTAAGAGCAATTGAATGGTGGTTTAGGCATTAATTGAATGAAGTGTTGATCAGTTACCTTGAATGCCACATTGTTCCAATATTTGTTGGTGAAGTGTTATATCTTTTTATTGCTATTGATAAACATTGACTTCATCAACATATATTGTTATATTGCTCATATACATTTATCAGATAGTCTTATGAAGTATTAACCCATTGAAATATAGCTTGCATATATTAGTTTGTTGTTTCTTTGTTCCAAGCAGGTGTTCTTCATTGGGGATTCACTTTATTATTGGTTGTTTAGACGAGACTATCTATTTTGGTTGTGACCTGTGAAGGGGGAACTTTACTTTGACTTTTAAATTTTTGCCTCTTCAAAACTCCAGGTTATCGGGGATGTCTCCCCTGGGCCTAACCTCCATAAAGAGAAAGAACCTCCTCACCGTGGTGACATTGGGTGGGATAGGTTCCTGTTATGCCAGTTTGGCCTTCTACTTCATAGCCATTTGACATAGCTACAAACTGTGCGATAATAGGAGGCACAGGGTTCAATGGGGAATCCCAGGCAGGTTGTGAGGGAGAGTAAACCTCCTGAGAGATTTTGTAGCTACATTGCGATGGTGAGCAACATCGGGGAGTCTGAACCTTACAATTTTGAGGAGGTTGCTGGCAGACAGGGTTGGAGAGATGCCATGATGGAAGAGTACAGTTCCATCATGAAGAATGATGTTTGGGAGATTGTTTCTAGACTTGAGGGGAAGTCAGTGGTGACTTCTAGGTGGATCTCCAAACTCAATTATGTTGTTGATGATAGACTCTCAACTACACATCAAATAATCCCACCCACAACTTGTGAATCCAAAGGGCCTCACAACTGGCCTGACTGGCAGTCATATACTCAGCCTCTGCAGAACTGAAAACCACTAAATTTTTCTTCCGACTGAACCAAGACACCACTATTGAGCCCAATCCAAAACAACATCCAGAAATACTCTTCCTGTCACTGACACATCCCGCCCAATATGAATCTGTATAGCCCACCAATCGAACTCCATCCCCTCTTAGATAGTCCAGACCATAATACATTGTACCACAAAGATACCTGAGCACATGTTTTGCTGTCACCCAATGCACTCTCCTAGGCTCCACCATGAACTGAATAAGAGTGTTGACAGAAAAACAAATATCTGGTCTGGTATTGACCAAATACATCAATGAAACGATCAACTGACGATATAAAGTGGAATCAACCAATTGTGACTCAGAAGCATGAAGCTTCTTCCTGTTAGTAATCATGGGTGTGGTCATGGGCCTACAATCCTCCATCTGGAATCTCCTCAGAATGTCACAAGCATACTTCTCAATGCTGCTCAACTTGAGACCCATTATGATTCACTGTGACAATCAGAGTTGTATAAAACTCTCTGAGAATCCAGTTTTTCATGACAGGTCTAAGCACATTGAGATTCGATATCACTTCAGTTGATATTATGTTCAGAGAGGATCAGTTGAGATACAATACATATCTACAAATGAGCAGGTTGCAGACATACTCACCAAAGCCTTGGGCAAAGGCAAGTTTGTATTCTTCAGGGAAAAGCTTGGAGTGGTGAGTAACACCTTCCTTGGTAAGAGGGAGTGTTAAAATAATTAAAAGGTACCTAGGCAAGTGTTTCTCAACACCTAGGCACCTAAGGGGTGAGAAAGTTCCTAAAGTGGACCCTAGTCATTTAATTTATGAGATGTAAATTAAAAGTGACTTTTTGAACTTAGGGAAAGTGGGTGACTTAAGTGATTTAATATCCACCATTCATCTCGTATAATCTCAACCATTGGATGAGATGACCTTTCACCTTCTTGTCATTGAGATGATTAGGGTAAGGAGGGTGAACCCTTTGAGGGTAGTTCATGCATTTTTTGAGAGAGCTGGAAAAGGAGAGAAGACGAACAGACTTAGAGAAGATCTTTTGCTTTTAGGGCACACATTCCAAGGCAATCTTGGGCATGCATTTCGAGGAGAGAGTACAATAGCTAATGGAGGTAGTACTATACAAATTTTAAGCAGACCGTACAGATGATTATTGGCATGGATTTTGAGGAGAGAGTACAACACATTTATGGAGGTCGTACCGTACATATTTTGAAGGTCATACTACTGTTTTCTTGCACAAAAATCGAGGAGTGATTCTGTGTGTTTTTCTGGAAGAATGGCACGCTTTCCTAGGCAATCGTACAACATTTATTAGACAAAATTCATGCTGCATATTTTGGCATGAATTCTGAGGCATCCGTAAAGCAAGAAAGGGCACAAAAATCGAGGAGTTGATCTGTGCACAAGTACAAGAAATTTTGGCACGAATTTCAAGGAGTTTGGCTTAGATTTTTGAAGTGGAAACTTGACACGATTTTCGAGATAAGTCTGTATTTAATTTCTGAAATGTATGACTGTTGTAAAAGACATTTTCTCAGAGATCTGAAATAATAAAAATCCCTCTCTCACTAGTTTTCCCCTTGTGGATTTTTCCAGGGTCAAGTTTGACCAAAAATCTCTGTGCATTTAATTTTTTGAATGTGGTGTTGTTGATATAATTCTATTTTTGCATTAAATGTTGTTCAGAATCCTCATGTTTCAGTTATGAAATGTTGTTTACATGATGAGTATTTTTTGTTGTCATAAAATTGGGCTTTGGGCATTAAACACTGATAAAAATCAACGAGACTTGAAACTGGGTGGGGTCTGAAAATTTACACCTTTGATGCCATAGCTCACAAAGATCATTGTTGTTGGTAGTATGATACAATGCACTAGCTGGCTAAAACTTGAGCTTGTACATCTTCTCATCTCGAGTCCCAATCACTTTGGCCGAAGTGATACTGGACCCCTTGGGAAATAGGAGCACCTGTCCATCACGGAACAACACCTTATATCCCCTCTCCTCAATAATAGAAACTGAAATCAATTTCTTCTTCAAGCCAGGAACATATAGGACATATTTCAACAACATGGGAGGTAGAGACTCCCTCTTAAATGATATTGTCCCACTACCAACTGCCTTGACCACCCGGTCATCTCCAAGCACTTCCTCGAGATCACCAATCTGTGTAAGATCTGTCAAATGCTCACGAACACTTGTCATATGGCAGGAGGCACCACTATCAATATACCAAACACTGGAATGTGTGTCTCTAGTGGAAAGACACACCACTAATGAAAACTCTTTATCGAACCTGGTGGAAAACTCCTCCACCTCTACTGAAGTTGTTGCCTACTTCTTCTTCTTATTAGGACACTATCCTACATAGTGCCCAAACTTCTGACATGAAAAGCACTTGACTTTGCTCATGTCTTTCTTGCCTTCACTCTTCGGTTTGTTTCCTCCCTTGGAACCCTTTTTGAATTTATTCTTGTTTTTCACAACTAGAGCCACATTCTCCTCATCATTACCAATAGATGAACTACCATTCACATAACCTCTCTGAGTTTCCTCCTGAACAAAGTCATCCCAAAGGCGTTCCCACTTGGGAAAATTCTCCCTAGCCACAATGCCCTCAAAAAAAATAACCCATTGCTTGGTCACCCCATTCAATGTTGTCCTCACAAGTTCACTGTCAACAATGGCCTCCCCAACAACTCCAAGTTCATCTCTCACCTGTGTCAACCTGGTAAGATATGTGACCACATTTTCAGCCTTAGTCATTTTAATGCTTTTCAGTTTCTCTCTCAAATCCATCTTTCGGTTCTCATTTGTACTTTGATACAACTTCGTCAAGGATTCCCACATCTCATAGGCATTTGTCTTCCCTGTCACATGAGGAATCAAATTGTCCTGGATGGCATCAAGGATGATTCTTTTAGCCTCGATACTCTTCTTGTTATGGGCTACTAGAAGAGTAGCATCTATCTCGAGGCCCACAGGTCCTAGACATGGAGTACCGAGAGCCTAATTAACTTGAGCCTGGCCCTAGAGGGCCCATCCTTCTTTTCTACAGCGCCTCCATCCTGTCAGCAGCAGCAACATCCATCCCATCGACCTGGTCCTGAAGCAGCAGTGGGTCTTACTCCATGAGGTAATGAGTCTGGGTATCATGGTATGTGTCACTCTGATTCTCAAAACATTTGAATATGTGCATTTAATTATCTTTTTCTTCATGATGTGTGCTTGGACTTTATGCATTTTGACTTGTCCATACCTGGGGGGGATGACAGAATGCCCTAGCAAGTTGGTTCCCTTAGGAGTGATTTTCCACTGGGTGGGTTCATGAAAGGTCGTCGTCCATTCCCGCCATACTTATCACTTTTCATCATCTTCCCTCTTATCTATCCCCTGCATTGATTCGGGCATTGGGTTTGCCAAGCTAGTAAAGGGTTGTACCTTGCCTTGTGGGAAGAAGCGGCTAAAGGCCCAGAGGGTAAAAGTAGTTGGTAAAGGATAAAAGCCAAAAGATCAAACCTTGAGATGCTTCGCCCAGGGATCCCTGAGAAAGCAATAAAGGGATTCTTGGCAAGAAAAAGGGGGGACCCATAAAAAGATAAAACTCAAGACCTAGTTGGTGGATAGGGGATCTCATCACGAGCCAACCTATTAGGTCCATGGGCATGTAGGGGTATGACACTACTATTCATCTAGTCACCACGCTAGCATAGTGGCTCTTGGTGGCATAGCCAAGAGAAAGGGGGTCTCATCATGATCTAGCCTTTTCATCTCCGTGAAATGCTTGTGGGTAACACTGTCACCACTAGTCACCACGCCAGGGCAGTGTCCCCCAGCTATTCTCTTGAAAGAAAAAGCAATAAGATAAAAAAGTAAAAAGGCATTGAATGGGCTAGGAAACATTTGCATCCATGACAAGGTGCAACTCACCCTCTTCAGAGGCACCCACAGGTAAGCCCTACATTTCCCTGTCATCATTGCACCCCTTGCCCAAACATCCCCATACCATCTCATACACTTACATGACCTAGATTGGTCTTCATTTGGAAACATCCCACACCTAAGAAGAATTAGCCCAATAGGATGTCCTGAAATCCTCTCCAAACCTCGCTTGTAGAATAACATAACGTCTTTGAGCACTTGTCTGGGAAAGGGGTTTTATGCACATGTTTGGGTAACTTGATTATTAGATGTGATTGACATTGTTATGATCCCTATGACTTATGAGCCCATGGAGGGCATACTTGTTGTTGTTGCAGGACCACGCCCGACGGATAGGTACATATGGGGAGATGATTAGCTCGGACCTCAATAGGGCTAAAATCCCACCATATGGATGCTGAGACCCCAACCAAGGGCAGACATATACCAGAGGCTTACACTGGAGAGAGAGGAGGACGTTCCACTAGAGACAGCTTGGCAGGCCTGGACCCAAGGGGTCTTGCCCTCCCACCATGATGTTGGCCCTTGGAGGCCCTTGACATCATCATTCAGAGCCTTGACGTCACCTAGTTGAGATATCCAGCTTGAGGATGGCTTTCGTTGGCACGTGTGGCAGTTCTTGAGGGGTTTTGAGCCCCAATGTTTCACTTGGAGGGCTAATGTTGCAACAAGGAGGCTAATGTCACCCTAGGAGGGGCATGACATCACCCTAAAAAGATAAAATTAGGGTTTTGTTTGACAATATTATGTAAAATTGGATTTTTCATGTAAATTGGCCATGTCGGCCTTTTTGACCTAATTTTGTAATTAAAGGTCATTTTGATTGTATAAATAAGGGATTTGTCCCTTGTATTTTTCCATCATTCTTTCACTCACTAAGTGAGGTCTGAAATTCGGCTCCTTTAAGGTTCTTTGGCTGAAATTAAGTGGTGCACAACTCTTGGAGGAGGCTTATATTGGTGTTTTTGGCATTTTTCTTGGTGGAAAGTCTTCAACTAGGCTAATTGCTAGATTATTCTTGGTGAATATAAGTGAATTTCTGCAATTCTTCTTTACTTTGAATGGTTATGGTACATTTACTTTGCATTTTTTCCAAGATTATGAAATTGCTAGCTTAAAACCCTAGGAGATTAAGCACATGTTATTGTCCTTGTCTTAATAGCTTTTCACCTACTAGATTGTGCTAGAAAGCCTATCCTTTGAAGCATTGTGCTAGATCCCTACCATTGTAGCACCCTAGCATCATTTGCTTCATCAAGCCATTATTTACTTCAAGCTTGAGCTAAAGAAGAAGGAAAACCGCTAGGGCCTAGGGTTACCTACTTCCTAGTAGCCGTTTTCCTTCTAAGGCTTGTTGATTGAGGCCTTGGGTTACCAACACCTCAACCATCATCCTTCTTTGTCCTTAGTTCATACATTATCATTTGATTCCTTCAAAATTGCTGCAAAAAAAAGCGACTCCATTAGCCCTAAAGACACTGATATAGACCTTATATTTGATTGCTTGATGAGAGCAACTCTTAAAACTTTTACCTTAAGTTATCTACTAACCTTTCATAACCCTAGGTTAGACTAATTCACTAACCTTCTTGCTGTTTTTACAAAAGTGAGCTATAGCCAATTATTACAGCAGTAAAAGCTCTTAAAAGCAATTGCAAAAGTTGATTTTTACACTACCTCATTAGCTTCTGACAAGTGCTAGGATATTGCTATTGTTGGATTATCATTTTTGGTCATTGTGAAGCTTATTTAAGGCATTGATTGTGAAGCTTTCATCTTGTATACATTGCTGTTATAAAATTTCTGTTTGCTTCATCTTGCATCAACTTATTGCTTTTATGGACAAGTCCAAGGTTTTATGAAGCACTAACATCAAATTGTACTTGCAAAAGATATTGTTTTCTTGTTGTTTTGTTCTAGGCAGGTACACTCAAGCATATGATTGCTTCATTTGCTAAAACTTTGGGACTTTCTGATCAGTGTGACTTGTGAGAGGGGACATCTTTTATTGACACTTCAACCTTTGCCTTCTCTAACCCCCAGGTCACCGGGGACATCTCCACTGGGCTATCATCCCTAACTAGAAAGAGGTGTCTTATTAAAGTGACAGTGATAGGACAACCTCCTGTCACGCCAATTTTCCCTCCTTTAGCCTTTTCCTTTAGGACAAGTACAAATTCTGCGATAACAAGACCTTATATAGTCTAAAGAGAGAAAGGCAAGGCTACTAAAGTGACAATGGATGGCTTGTCGAAATTGCCCTTGGGGTCTCACAACTTGTGCTTTGGGACTTTTACACCAAGTGAGAACCTAGGAGGTAACAGATTAAAACAATAACAAATCCACGAGAGGACGAGTTGGATCAAACATGGCCCTTATCCAATAATTCCTAATATCTGCCTCTTTATGTCCTCTTTTTCCAACAAAAAAGTCCTATGGAATGCCTCATTCAATAAAACAACTTCTCCAATCATGGACCGAGTTGATCTCAGATTCCTATCAGGTTCAATCTCTGTTGACCCCAAGAAAGGGCAATTCCTATTCATACGGTCCTTTCAAAGATTTTTAAAGGAAACAATAAAAATGAAAAGCCAAGAAATCCTATCAAATGCAAGGTTAACTGCTTTCTTGCATGCCAAAGAAATGAAAGCTTGATTCAAAAACCTTTCCATCCTCTGTTATTGCAGTCCGAAACAAACGTTTAGGATTTTTAGGATCTTTCCAACAGAGAATATCTTCTGACTGATTGGTGACCACAAAATGGTAATAAACCTGATGATAGAGATTGATATTTGTTTCTGTTCCTTCATTCACTTCTCCTCCCTTTCTGCCAAAACCACCAAACAACCATCAAAGGTGAGAAAACTTTTGCCGAAGCATCAGTAGAAAGATTGAACAACAATAAAATATAGAAGCAATCCAAGATAATGTAACTTACATTAGTGGAGCATAACGACAATAAAAGAACCCTTTACTATCTTGAGTCCATGCTAAGGATGTAAATTTCGCCTGTCATCAGTTGCAAACTACATGGTATTAGCATTGTAGTACAAGAGCAACTTGGCGAACTAAAAGTACCAAATAAGAAGACATTAAATTTACCCATGAAAGAGAATCAGGCTCCATGCCTTTGTCTGCCACACGGATGACCTTGATATTCATCCAGTCACTACCCCTGGAGCTTAGGCCAACAGCTAGTAATTCTGCATTTTCACTGACAGCAAATTTACTCAAAGCAGTAGTTCCATCTTCCCCGAGGTTGTTGGGATCAAATAAAACCTCTGATTCTCCATCCAACCCATCCTGAATTAAGTAACTCCACAAAAGTGAGCAAAACTGCAAGTATGGTAGCATAGGTATTGAACTCCTGCCTTGTATAAATCAAGATGAGATGATCAATTTCCAAGTTTGAAAATATGTCATCGGATCTGTGACTAGTCAATAAATGTCTAGTGTTTTTGGAGCATACCTGGACATAGAGAACATTTTGGGCTTGAAGCCCGGTATTGTAAAAGAAGAAGTACTTGTCACTTCGTCTAAAGCGACGACCATATCTAGGGCGATCAATAAGTTTGCTGATGCATTCTCTCAGTTTCTCTCTTGTTTCACATGTCTGAAGCAAGGACTCCGTTAACCCTGCTTGCTTTGCAACAAAATTCTTCACGTCTTTTGCATGGGATTCTTCAAGCCTATTGGATTGAGAAATAAATAACAAAAAACTCCATCAGACCAAGAAGACAGCTGACTGTTTATTCTGCAGCCCAGTCAATTTCCCAACCCTCTATCCCTTAAGTGCTTGATGCTCCTTTTTTTGCCATAGCTTCTAAGAAGAACTTGATGTATAAATTATTCGTTTTCAAGCCTCACCATTATACAGATAAGCCCCAGTTCCACAAAAATATATATCTGGAGTTTAACAGCATGGAAGTAGTATCCTTGTAGTTTCAACACAGGTTCGTGTCTTGCCACTAATCAGACCCACATTGTCCTTGCCAATTTATACAAATATAAGAGCAGAAAATATATGCAGGAAAGAGTCCAAGACCTTAAAAGTTCTGCAGCAGGATAACTCCAAGAGACTAATGCAACAAACTACCATGGGCTGGCCACTTTCAGGCCTACTTCTTAAGAAAGAAACAGAGCATGCGGTAGCAATATACAGCAGTTCAAAAAACTTATACAAAGAACAGACATTAAAAATCTATAGAACACCACACAGCTTCTGATCATGGATGTTTGGAACAAGAACTACCAATCCATTCCCAAAACTGTCTGAATTGTCCATCTCGTGGGCAAACCAATATTAACACTGGTCTGGCTAGGTGCACATCTGGCAAACTGAATGGATTCATAAAGACCAAAAAGGGGAATAAAAGTCAGATATACAAGTCATTCAAGTCTTGGAAGGAGACCAGAGGCCAAAGAAAATACGATGAAGGCTTAATTGCACTGGTACACTGCAGAGCAGCAGCCAGCATTTGATGTCAGACAGTGGGAGAAAGCCATCGATGACCACAAAGGTGGATCCCGGGTAACCACACAGGTCATTGGACTAGCCATGTATTTAAGATGTGAGCACCCAATGTAAGGGGCATTCTGGGAAGTTGGTCTTTCTTTCTAATTATTTCTATGTCCACTCTCTATGTCCATTCTGGGAAGTTGGTCTTTCTTTCTATCCTGAATGTTACAATATATTGATGGGTAAATCTTTGCTTGAAAAATCAAAGATGGTAGAAGCAAACACACATAAAAACAAATAAAGAGGATTTAAGCCGATGTGGTTAAACTTTCGATTCAATTATAAGTCATTTCGATAATGTGCTATAATCTAAATTTTGAAAAGCCTCTGGAAGAAATTAGCAAAAAACTACAGCAAGCCCAAGATAGCCCTTCAGATTTAAACGACCTGGCTACTACAACCAGTAAACAGAAATTTTACAGATGAATACAATTCTTGGAACTTACCAACGGTAAGGATCTGGTACAAGTACCCCATGATAGTTATCCAGCACTGTTTCATCCCTCCTTGCATCTGGATACTCAAAACGCTCAACTAGCTCTGATAGTGAACCCATTACCTGATTGAAGCTCAAAATTGGTTCTTAGAAATTCCTCAAATCTATAAAATTACCCAAAATGATGATGTGGGCACAATAATTTGAATCAGGGAAGGCCACCACAGAGCCTCATTAGACTTCAAAGAATCCTAGACCTTCTACTGTCAGAACCCAACTGCCCATATAGATGACATTCTAATAAAACCTTTGCGAATGGATACTAAAAATAATTTCAGGAATATCCCAGTGCTCACATTGATAGAAATCATAACTGAATAATTCTACAACCATTTCTCTATGGACAAAAATACATTTATTCATATTGGCGGACCTACGCACTGAAGTTCAAACGTTGAAGAAAGAATTCAAATTCACTACTAAAATTCATTTGCCCAAAAACAATTGGCCGGCGGACACTTATGAAAACAGGTCAATTGATAGCAATAACCCAATAATCAAATGAATACACGTGCCATACCCAAAAAGCTTTTAGACTCTAGATTCTTCTTTTCGGTGAAAGGAATGGTTCAGTGGTCGTGTCCCGGATTACATGCATCCAACAAAGGAAATTTGTGTACAATGAAAGCATCCCATGCAGTCTCAGGAAGTAAATGGGCAAATTGCATGTTAGGAGTATTATTTTCATGGATATCTATGTCACATTATTAAAATGGAAAAGTAATTTTCCAAATACGTATAAATATATTATTAAAATTGTCATTTTTAATGAGTGAAATTTCAATATAGAAATATATATTCTATCAAGATATATTTTGTAAAAACTTAAAAATAATTAAAACACTTTTAAATGACGATTCAAAACATTTTAGATGACATAGAGTTTGGGATTAAGCAGCTCGCAAATGGGAAAGTTAAGGACATTGAAGGCTACCAAGCTGAAATTTTTAAAATCGGAGGGCCAATCCTTATCCCTCACATACACAAGCTCTTCAATTTAGCAGTCAAGCAGGGCTTCTCTAAACCTTGGACGCAAAGCCTCATTGCTCCTATTTTTAAAAATGGAGATAAAAACATTCCCTCTAATTATAGGACCATTATGATTAGCCTGATTTTAGCCAAGCTTTATGGAATCATTTTGGAAAAGAAGATTAGCATTTGGCTAGAAAGTCACGGTAAAAGAGCTAAAGGCCAGGCCGGGTTTGGGAGATATCATTCAACTGTGGACCATCTTGTTACCTTTAGAATCATTGCAGAGGAGTTCCGCAACACTAAAACCAATCTTTTTTGTTGTTTTGTTGACTTTAGGAAAGCTTTTGACATAGTTCCTAGGAAAAACCTTTGGAATAGGTTGAAAGAGATAAAAGCGCCTCTCGAGTTGAGGGCTGCTGCAATAAGGATGTATGAGAACGTTATTGCTAAGTTTAAAAACACTGAGGGCTGGTCAAAAGAGATTAACTGCAATATCGGAGTCAAACAAAGTTGTCCCTTGTCCCCTACCCTTTTTGGCATATACATTGATAAATTAGAAGAATGTTTGGAAAAAGCAGGTTGTGTCGACCCTACACTCACTAGTATAGTCATCAATCTTCTTCTTTAAGCCAATGATATCGTTCTTATGGCAAAGAGTCCCCATGATCTTGAAAACCAACTAAGAATCCTCAAGGATTTTTGCTCCAATATGGGTATGACTGTTAATACTGATAAGACTAAGGTCATGGTTATTAAATCCAATAAGATCCTTTATGATACCTTTATATATGACAACAACAACTTGGAGGAAGTGAATTCTTACAAATATCTTGGAATTGATATTCACCACAAGCTTAATTGGAATTATAGCATTGAGAAAAGGATTATTGGGGGATGGAAAGCTTATTATGGGCTTGAAAACAATTGTAAATCAGCTGAACTTTGGAGTTGGGATAAGAAGAA
>ML793955.1:585171-604315 GCA_009831015.1 Picea engelmannii
GACCAAGCACATTGAGCTGCAACATCACTTTGTTAGAGAAAAGATTGAGTCTAAGGAGATTGCACTTATGTATTGTAACACAAGTGATAATGTTGCTGACATATTTACAAAACCTGTTGGCAAGATTCACTTTGAGGTCCTTACGAAGAAATTAGGTGTTGTAGAAAATCCATTTCTACATTAAGGGCGTATGTTGGAATAATGTAGAAATGTTAGGGATTGGGTTGTTGTGATCTTCTTAAGTTTAGCATGGAGAGGTTTGAGATCCACATTCCTTGGATCTAAGATTTAGTTTGTTGAAGACCATCTCACCTATATATTGTACCTTCATTTCATTTGTTAATTGAATTGGTTTTCCACCATTCCTTATGTGAGCGAGCCTTGAGTGCTCTGCTCCATTTCCCATTCTGTCTTCAACTATTCATTCACAATAATATTATGGTCATCCATGTCAACAACTTTGATGTGTATTCATGCCCCACTAGGTAATATTATGATATCAAAATTTTATTAATCAATGAAACCATGCCATGTGGAAGATATATATCCAACTACATTAGAACACATGGCAACTTATGGGAATGTGACAAATGGAAGCTCACGGAGGGAGACACTTGGCACATTATTAATGGAGGGAGATTTGCATATTTTCTCGTGTTGTTCTTGATTCATTCGCGGTAATATTATGGTCATCCATGCCAACAACTTTGATGTGTATTCATGCCCCACCATGTAATATTATGATACATGTCAACAAGTTTGATGTGGATTCATGTCACACAAGGTAGATAATCTTGCACTCACCAACCATTTTCTCTTTAGTCAAGCATATATCTTTCTTTTTGGGAGACATCATTAGACCTAACAGATCATTACCATACTTGCCTAACTTTTCTAAGACATCATTCCTTTCCCCTTCAATGACTCGCACCACACTTCTTCTGATTTCTTTCTCCAACTTCCAAAGTTTCTTGTTCTTTCTTGTAGGGAGAAATATGTTGAGGAAGCCAATGCCACATAGATAATAGCGAGAAAACTTGTGTGTATATAAAATGAATATATCTAAATATTTTTAACTCGAATGAGATTGAAATATCCAACCGCCATTAAAACTCAACTTCTCACCTAAAACTTAGAATGTAAATGCTAGAAAGTAAGTTGGTTGTAAGATCCATTTGTTGGAAGTGCATATCGACCATGTGAATTCCCTCTTCATAATTGATGTTAAATGTTGTGCGAGCAATAACATATATTGTAAGTTTGTGGAAATCTTTGAGCACGTCAACCTCATCTTCACCAGACAACACCAATTTGTTCCACAAATGTTGGAACCATGGCTTGTTATGAGCTAATAATCTTATTAATGTTCACAATAATGCAATTTTTACATACCATTTCATGTTATATAATTCTAAATAAATAGAGTATTCCATGCAACCAACTCTATGAATTTAGAAATATGCATGGATTAAACTCTATGTGTATTGTAATGATAGAGAAAACAAGGTGTGAAAGTAGTCAACGATGAGCAATTATGTAGAGAAATTCAATGTTTTTAGGTTCAAAAGATCCAGATGAAAACACAGGGGGATGATTCTTTTGTGATGTGTCTATTCTTCATCTTCCAAGCCCACAAGTCCCTATGTAACCACTTAGTTAGAAAATGGATCCAAAGGAGGTTATTCATAATGCCAAAGCATGTTGGACAATACCTCGGTGACAAGTTCAGGGTGGGGAACAAACAACCTGGGATGGGGACCAGCCCAAGAAATAAAATCCTCACCTATATCATATCATAGACAATATATCTAATTAGAGAACAAGAAGCATTAGGATCGTTGATTAAAGAATTTGAGATATTAATTAATGCATTAGTGAGTGTCCTACATCCCAGGTATGTAATTACACCAACCCAATATCTAGACTTAGATTTAGAAGAAGAAGCTTAGTGAATGTTTTGAAATTATGCAACAACACAAGGACAAGAAAGTACCATAGATTTTAGTCCAATAATGATAATGAGGATAAAATCGAGGGAATACATCATGTGACCATGCAAGCATGGGTGTGGATTCGAGTAGTGTTATTTGACCATTGGAATATGATGCATGATCAATGATCATGGTACAATTCTATGAGATGTTTTGTAATAGAATTACAAATTTAGTTTTTTTGGAATTAATTAGGAGTTCAAACTTCAAGATTCAATATTTTTTTTCTCCAAGACAATCTGTAAAACATGGTGAAAGGGAGAATATTTAAGGATCGAAGCCAAATAAATCATTACACTTAGTGTATCTAGGTGCATCTACAATGCATGTAGACATCTCAAATCTATAAAATTAATAAATTTAGAAACGAAAAATTAAAAACTAGCCAACCATAATAATTATAAAAATCTACAATAAAGTAAACAATCATAGATCCATCTTAAGTATGGATCTTTTAAGCACCGAGAGTATTATGTCTCTATTTCGTTTGATCCATCTGGGTGCTTATTGGATACGATGTTAAGAAGTGACATGCTACTTTTGATGTGAAATCAAGATCCTTATATATTTCCAAAGTCTCTCTATAACCTTTTTCATTTGTTCTTGATCACTTGAATAAGTCACAATAATCATGTTGTATAGTTTAAAGGAGAGATGAATCTCATAGGAATGTTCAATTTTGCCTCAAACAATCTTTTGAACTCCACAACAATGATGAGATTGTGCAATATGACATCCATGCATGCTTTGATAGGTCATATGCAAATTGACTACAATGTTAACTTTGCTAAGAACATTTAAAAAAAAACTAGAAAAAGGGATCACTAATACAAAACATAAGAAAATTAAAGATTGCACAAAGGTCAATTACATCTTAGATCAAATAGTTATTACTCAAGGCATGGAAAAATCAAGGTGAATTCTAAGCCCATTATGAGGGAGATGTGTAATGTCCTTGCTTCAAACGATACACGACTTAAGTCCATCCGATATAATATTAAAAAAAAAGACTCGATATGGATGGGATGTTATATATATATATATATATATATATATATATATATATATATATATATATATATATATATATATATATATATATATATATATATATATATATATATATATATATATAAATTAAAAAAAAAAAAATACCAAGCATATATACATGTACACCAACATAGATCGATCTTAACTCCTAATTTTTATGCACTTGGAAGATTTGCATCTCAAATTTTTAATCCTTCTCTATACTTAATAATTTTGGAGAAGATGAATCTACATTGGTATAGGATCAATTATCAATTATGTGACAAAAGTCTAATAAATTGAGTGATGGAAAACAAAATCTGATTGTTATCTTCTATCATACATTTAATGGCTTTCAGGTCAATAATTGATTTCCTTTTAACATGATGTTTTTGGTTTTCATAACAGAGGAAAACTTACATGGTTTTACTTGGTCTTTGTGTTAGATTTTCAATATGTTTTATGCCTAAAATCATATATTGTTTTCTTTTTATTTCCTTGTAAAGAAATGTAAAAAATAATAATGATCTAGGTGTAGTGATCATGAAATAAAACCATAATTCAAAGGCAAGTTCAAGGCTGAGAGTGATAAGTGATTATCTAATTCTTGGAATCAATCTGATAGAGAGAAACCTACCCACTTTCTATCATAACAATAACAACAAGAATCAATAGCCACTGACACAAGGATTTCCACTATCCCCTCACACATCAACATGATGCATATCTATCTTTTAGTTGACCTCAATGCTAGCAATTTACACAATAGATTCGATAAAAGGGTTTGAACTGATAGGATTACAGTATAAATTGGCCTCATAGACAAAAACATTCCTAGTGAAACACTTACTGATATTGTCATAATTCAAATCCAAAATATACTAATAAATGTTGATATTTAAGGACGTTATAGATCAAACTTCTTAAACAAAATACAAATTTGACATTGGTTAATGCAAAACCTCTCACATGTTGAAATCTAAAAAAAAACAATTTTAGCAAACTGACTTGTTTAATAATCAATATTTGGTTAATGGCCAACGTTTTCATGTCATCATCAATAGCGGAAGTTAGAAGACATGAAAATCGATAATCCAACATCTCTTCATATGGGCACTATTGAGCATTTTCAACTATACTCCCTTCGTTGGTATCGACAAAGAAATCATGTTTGAGTAACTTAAAAGTGTAACATATGGCATCAAACTAATGAAGAATGAAATTACTTGTGATGTAGCACCTCCTTACATTGTATTCATGGACTCTACATTTATGAAAGTTCACTTTAACCAATTCTAACCTCGTGTCTTGGATTCTCAAAGTTGGTTGTAAGGGGGAGAGTGACTTGGCTGATAGTTTCACACTATAAGAACTATGATGATAGATATTTTCTTCACAAATGTCACTTGAGAGGAGTACTGGAATTGCTAGGATTTTGATTCACTTCAATTAAGAGAAGGAAAAGGGGAAAGGAACAGAGATTGATCTAATTAATAGTCATAACAAAATCCTATGAAAAAATATTTGGTTTGTTTCAAATGGAATTCACGCTTAGGTCATGGAACATATATACCTTAGGAAAGGACAATGATCATAGCCAATGTGTTTCCATTGATGGGAAATTATTGACGTGATGATCCTATTAGTGTTTCATGGAAGCCTGCACAGGAGATCTAGCTAAAGAAAGTACAAATAAAGCTTATCAAGAAAGGAAGAGAGATTCAATATGGAAGAATGAGAAAATAAATTCACACTACTCCAATGAGTTTATGATTGATACATAGATCATGATCAATATGATACAATGAATGAGTAGAATACACTCATATATAGGGCAAAGCATTCCATAATTAAGAAAATAAATCAAGCAGTTAGCTTTCCTTAGGAATGCATGCATGCATAATAGTGATGGTAAAAATAGAAAGTCTAAAATAGAACTAGTCAGTTAACTCCCACTGAACTAGTGTGTCGAAAATAGAAATTTCTCCAACACCCCCCCTGAACATTACTATGGAGTAAAAAATGAGTCCTGACTACTAGCCATTTTAGTACTCATGTACAATGCAACTAATGAACACTGAATAAAAGTAAGGAAAGAGGGAAAACCACATGGGAACAAAACCCCCCCTCAAAAGATAATGTATCTGTTGGCGACGGGAGTCACTCCTGGATTGCTAGCAGGAGCAGAGCCCGATGCCCATCAATTTTATGTCACGGTTGTTTATAGATGGGTGATCGAATGGAGGGAAACTCAAAACAATAGCGTTCCAACTCTGAAACCAGGCCAGGTATGCATGAGCAAGTGAGGTCTTGCTTAAATTTCAGACAGTGAGCTATAGTAAAGGGTGAACAGGTGGAATACTTGTACAAGAGAAAAGCAGAGGTCTGTTATAAACAACAGGTTTCTAACAGACTGTAGAAGAAGGCATTTAAACACAAGATCGGCTTGCATTCAAACGCAAAGCCAGAGGACACAATTATGTAATAATAAATCCTTTATCATAACAGAACTACAACAATTTGCGCGAGTCAGTCGTTCACGAACCCTCTTAGCATAAGATGAAAATTAGACGGAGTAAGAAGAACTGTTTGTCATAAAACAAGAAATCTCATATACAGATGCATAAGATGAAAGCTAGAATAGTTGCTAAAACATTACAGTAGGGAGCTCTGCTCAACCATCGATAGATACAAAAATGGAGAAAATGCCTACATATACTCAAAACAACAACCAACAATAGCGGAAATGAGAAGCTGCATTAAAAACTTTGCGTATGCATGTCTTCTGACAGTCTGCGCATGCAGACTCTGGATGATCGTGCACTTATGACAGACGCAATGGGACTCCTGACTGTCCTGCAGTGGTTTGACAAATGCAATCTCCGTCGGGAAGGACTATCAGTCTGCTTGTATGCTTGGTCCTTTCCTGGCCTTCTATTTATGGAAGAAGACGACGTTCAACCACCTTCACGACAATAATAACTGCTTCCTTGGGATTGGGAATGACCTCGGTTAACTCTGCCCTCTGGGACGTGGAAGACCCCTCGCGCTACCACCTGGAACAGTTGAACAGTCTGATGGATAAGGCGTGGAGGAACTGGCATGCTTGACGTGGAAGGGGAAGGGAGGTGATGGCGTCAACACTGTGAGGGTGAGATGAGAGGTGATGGGGTGGTAGAATATAAGAGGGTCTAAGGATGGGTGTGGTAGCGAAAGGTTGTCATGGAAAGGAGCGGGACACATGGTAGGGGATGAGGAGGCTCGGAAGGTGAGTGGATGATGAGATGGGGGGAGGGACCACATGGACTAGAAGAGGGAAGGTGGACAGATGTCGGAGGATGAGGAAGGGCTAAAGGGAGCGAGCCTCATCGCACGGCCAAGAGGAGAATAGATGGAAAGGGGAAGGATGGTACAAAAGATGACACGACAGGAAAGGGGCCCACGTTGGTTAAACGCAAAAAGAGAGAGGATGTCTGGATTTCCTGAGTGCTGTTGATCTGGGCGCTCTTGATCGCGGTCGTTGGAGAGATGCGTCTTCGATTCCGGAGTCCCCCCCTCCTCTTAAAGGTAGAAAGGCGGGGGGGCTCTGGAATCCCATGTGCGCCATTGATCCGGGCACGCGAATCTCTGCCATCCAAATTTGCTTGCCGCTTAATCATAAGCACCCCTCCTCCAGGCTTACTTCTTTACGACCAGGTGCCAAAACCACGGGCCCGATTCTGGGCGCTATCAGCATTTCGGGGTTCGGGGTTTCGAGAAGTTAAGGGACGAGGAGCGCGTACCCCTCGAACTCCCGAATGTCGACGTGACACGAACATGTGCCACGTGTCCCTCAGATGAACGACCTAGATAGTATGCTATTATATAGGGGGCTCCCCCCATTTTGTTGGCTCGCTTGATGTGACCTGGGGCTAAGACCCGAGGCTAGGCACCAAAAGTGCTTTCGGAACTTCGTTGATCGGCAATTTCAAATGCAATGAACGGACAACTCCTTATCTCCCGAATCACCGATCCCCGATACGCCGACTGGCTGCCACTTGTTCCAACGAGATCGGACGATCCAGATTTGATTTGAACCATTGGTGCTTCCCCTTGCTAAACCCTGGGCAACTAGTCGGTCCCAAAAACCCGATGGCCATCAATCCGGTTCTATGGATGGATCTCGACTGTCGATGACAAAACTTTGCCCGCTCGCTTGACTTGCTGCTAAAAAATGGGATTCTCTCGTGTTATGCTCAGGTGCTTCCCGTGCAAACTACAGACCTGGGTACGCCTAATCCTGAGACAAGAAATATCGCTAACATTAGGCTCCATGGGGGATAGAGTCATCCCTGCGATGCTCTAAGAAATCCTTCCGCAGCTTCAGTGCCTTGCTATTGGGCTATGGAGTCACCTATTAAGCCGAAAACATGTAAAAAGAAAATACACAAAGGTAAATAGGACAATATTTACAAACAGAGGAGCCGTCTAAGGCTCAAATAAAACATTTTTTCAGAAAATGCCCATTCACTGGGATGTTGAAAAACTCTTCACCCTCCAGATCCTGCAACCAGTATGTGTTGTTGGAGAAAATATCAGAGATTTTGAAGGGGCTGATCTAGAGGGCATCGAACTTGCTGTGTTTTCATTTATCCTGTCTGGGTGCGTCCCACTTAAATACCAAATCCCCGATCTTGAACTCCCTTTTCTTGACCTTCCTGTCAAAAGCTTGTTTGATCTTCTGCTGATGACTATAAGCTACATCCCTCACTTGTTCTCTGATCTGCTGCACTTCCACTATCTGGTGAATTCTCCTGATCATATGATATGGTTATCCCTCGTAGTCTTGAAAGAACTTCGCCACAGGTAAGGTGAGTTGGGTAGGGAAAACTGCCTCTACTCCGTAGACTAGTTGAAATGGCGAAGTGCCCAGAGACTTCTTCGTTGTGACACGATCGACCCACAGAGAAAATTTCAACTTTGAATCCCAGGCCCTTTTGTTGTCCTCTAATATTATTTTAATGATCCTTATCAGGCTTTTGTTGGAGGACTCTGCTAAACCGTTTCCTTGGGGATAGTAGGGGGTGGAGTGAACTAGTGAGATATGGAACTGCTCGCAGAACTTAATTAGAGGCTCAGACCTAAAAGAAGCAGCGTTATCGGTGACGATCCTGCTGGGATAGCCAAATCTGGCTATGATATCCTCCAGGAAGCTGATAATTACTTTGTGTGATGCGTTTCTGGTGGGGATAACTTCTATCCACTTGGTGAGATAATATGTTGCTGTCAGAATCCATATGTGTTGTCCACTTGAGGGAGGATGGATTTCTCCAATGAAGTCCAACCCCCACTGCTGAAAAGGGGCTAGAGATACTATAGGCTTCAATGGCAGTGATTTGAGCTGTTGTTTTCCTAAGAACTTTTGACATTTGGTGCAAGCTCTGATCTCCCTGCAAACATCAGGGAATAAAGTGGGCCAGTAATACCCAGCTCGGAGTATCTTGTGGGATGTGGTATTCCAGAAATGATGACCTCCGCAAAGGCTGCTATGAAAATCAAACGTAACCTTCTAGGCCTCCTACGGGTCCAGGCATCTCAGAAATACCCCTAGAGGGTCTTTCCAGTACAAGGTTTGGTCAATGAGGCAATACTTGACCGCCTTGATCTTAAGAGGCCTCACTTTACTTTTTCCCATTCCATCGGGGGGCTTCAACTCCTGCATAAAATATAGAATGTCACGATAACAGGCACATTCTGCCAGTGATAAGCCATTTTGAGAACATTGGCTGGGCGATTTGGCTTGCTGAGATCCTAGGCGAGTATTGATGAAACTAACTCCCAAGGCTTGGCAGTTGGATTTAGCTAGTAGCTTGGCTAAACCTTGCCCCTTAACCAACTTGGTGGGTTTTATTTCTATGTCAAATTCCAGAATTTTTGCGATCCATCGGCCTCTTTTCCCATCTACGTCGGGCTGCACAAGGATGTCCTTCACGAAAGATAAAGGAACGTATGTTGTTACTTTTGAATGCAAGACATAGACTCTGAAAGATTTAAGAGCCTTCACTAAGGCATAGGCCTACTTCTCCATGATTTCATACTTTCTCTCTGCGTCTCTTAATGCCCTGCTGAAGAAGGTGATGGGCTGCTCACGCCCTTCCTCATTTTTCTGCAATAAGACCACCGCCACTATATCAAAAGAAGCAAAGGAGAAAATTAGGAACTCCTTGGAATAGTCAGGACTGATAAGCACAGGTGCCTCAGTCAATGCCCTTTTTATTTGGTCAAAAGAGGCCTTGGGCTCAACGGTCCATTTCACTTCGTTTCCCTTCCTGAGCATGGCCGTGATGTGTTTCACTAGCTCGGAAAAATTCGAGACAAACCTCCTTAGAAAATTAATTTTCCCCAAAAAGGCCTGAACCTCTTTTTTAGACCTGGGAAGTGAAAAGGCTTGAATTGCCTCCACCCTGCTGGGATCAATTCTCACTCCCTCTACCGATACTATATGGCCTAATAACTTCCCTTCCTGCATAACAAACATGGACTTCTTGGGATTCAGGGAAATACCAAACCTCCGACACTTCGAGAAAAATCTCCTTAAGTGGCAGCGGTGCTCCTTATCAGACCTGGAGAAGACCGTGATGTCGTCTAGGTAGATCACTACAAACTGGTCTTTTTCTCCGATGAAGGCTATATCCATGGCTTGCTGAAATGTTTCTCCTACATTCATTAGCCCGAATGGCATTTTGGCATACATGAATGTGCCCCAAGGAGTGGTGAAGGTTGTCTTCTCCCTGTCCTCATGCATGATCGATATCTGGTTATAGCCAGAAAACCCATCGATCATGGATATCCTGGAGGCGCCAATTACCCTCTACAGTATGTGTTCCATCTTAGGTAGGGGGTAATTGTCTTTCTTTGAGCTTCTGTTGAGATTCCTGAAATCAACACAGAGTCTGATTTCTCCACTCTTCTTCCTTATTGGGACCAAATTGGCCACCCATTTAGAATATCTCAAGGGGACAATAATTTGGGCATCTAACAATTTCTTCACTTCTTTCTCCATGACAGGTAGAAACATGGGATTTATCTGTCTCAGCTTCTGTCTAAATGGTTTAGCCTCTTCCTTTAGTGGTATCTTGTGCTCAATGAAAGATGTGTCATAGGTCTTGAGGTCTTCATACGTCCATGCAAACACATCAGCAAACTCTTTTAGCAACTCAGTATATTTGGCCTTTTGTTCTCTGGTCAAATTGCTTGATAATTTGACAAACCTGGGCTCCTCTGGTGTGCCAATGTTGCATTCGGTTGTCTCGACATCTTCATTTGAGACCCTTCCCTTTACTGGCACATCATTCCCATCGAACAATCTTTCTAAAGGGACAAGTCCTCTCAGAATGTGATTTCTGGGCAGCTAAATGATCTGATGTTTAGCGATTTTATTTAAAAACTCCTCAGGGCGAGGGTGACCTTCCAGGTCGGGATCCTGGTCAATATGCAACGCAGAAAATTCGTCAACTGATTGGAGAAACCTTTCGAGTTCCGAATCATCCTCGAACACCTTCTAATGCTTGACATTGTCTGGCACCGAGGGCCTATATCTTATATCAACATCATTTTTTACCATAGGCGGCAAAGGAATTTTGAGCAAACTAGCTGAGACAGCTAAAAAATCAGCCAAAGAATTTTCTCCCCTCGGAATGAAAGAAATTTTAAAATCCAAGAAGAAATTATCAATAAGGTCCCATACTTCATTCCGATAATTCCTGAGCCGGGGATTATGGGCACAATAAGCATTCCTTACCTGCTGAATAATCAACTCAACATCTCCGAATATTGTTATCTCTTTAATTCCCATTTCCTTTGCGGCCCTCATACCCAGAACAAGAGCTTCATACTCTGCCACGTTGTTGGTGGCTTCGAATTCCAGCTTGTATGATAGGGACACGACTACTTGACAAGGTGATATGAAAACCACTCCAGCGCCAACTCCTTCGCTAGAAGAAGCTCCATCAAAAAACATCTTCCACACAGGGGATCTTTGAGGGGAAATCGGATGATCAGGGCTGGGATGTTTTCTGATTAGTAAAGAGATTTTAGGGGCATCGGTAAGATGCAACAAACTAGACCCCAAGTCGGTGTCAAGTGCAAAGATGGGGTGATTGGTAGGGTCTTCTTCATCAATGACGATATAGGCTAGCTGGGCTTCTCTGTATAATCTCCTTTGTTCCCCTCCAAAGACCAGAATGGTGGCGTATGTGAGATCCATCTGTAGTGTCCCTCCAAGTTTTTTAATCCACGATCTAGACAATAGCATACCTAATTTGGGGGGAACGTCGGCTACCACAATATCCATGACCACACTTTTCATGGGCAGATGAAACAGGGAAACCACCAGGTCTTTGATGGCTCCTAGACACTGCACTCTCCTTGAATCGAAAGAATATAAATCGTGATAAGTTCTTGTCACCTCTAGTCCCAATTCTTCCATGACTATTTTTGGCATAAGGTTATGGGAAGCCCCTGAATCCATGAGGCAATTATGCAACACTTTATCATGTATGTTCAGGGAGGTGTAGAAGGGGGGGGATGAGTCATCTCTGTCTTCTACCATGGGGCCTAAGATGATGGCTAGCTTCTCATCTTGAAGGTTTACCAAGTCAGAGGGGGCCTGAGGGTACTCAGATTGTAGCAGCTTGGAGAGGGATCTTTTAAAATCTTCATTTTTAACTAGCTCCGAGAGGGGGATGGGGATCCTGATCTTTTGAATTTCATGTTCAAAATTAAAGGATGGAATGGGATTAGGAGCTTCCCTTACCTCGGTGACGGGTTCTTTGACTGTTGGCAAAGCGCTCTGAGCTCTTTTATCCTTAGTAGTGGCTACTACATATCTAGTAGGTCTTTCTGCTATGAGGGGCTGGTCTGGGATGTCAAAGTCTCCTTCTTTCCTTCTCGACCTAAGATTATATCTGTTAGAAGTGTGACCGACCCTTTTCTCTTTCCCCAACTCATGAATTTGAGCGCTCATCAGGGATTCTTCATATGCGGACTGCGTCAAATGGGGAAAAGGGGGAGTGTCTTCAATACAGTGGATCTCAGGGCCAAACTTGTCTATCTCCTCTCTTTCCTCATGATCAACTAGGTTGTTTTGGAGGGGGGTTTGAACCCTTTGATCATCTCTATCTTTTCCCCTTTGTTCCCTCAGTTAAACCTGAGGCATATTGTTAGCAGGTCATTTGAAACCTCTATTATCAGTGTTCTGGGGATTTCTGTACATGGGCTTCCCCTCTAATTCCCACCTCTCCATCTTGGCACCAAGCGATTTTATTTCACTAGCTGTCTCATCTGTCTGACGGGGCAGGGGAGAGGAGCTAGATGAGGAAGTTTCATACCTGTTCTTGGGGGTATTTCTATCACCTACGTTCCCTAGTCGGTTGACAGCCAATATGTTATATTCTACCTCCACGGCCACATCCTGCATGTGGGCCAGCATAGCAGCTCTTCTCTCCCTTAGCAGTAGGCAAAAATCAGGATCAAAAGTGCTGGAGTAAGTGATCTTTGCAGAGGCTTCGGAGGGTTTTATCTCAGTAGGGATTTTGTTGTACATTTTATTAAATCTCTTGGAGAAGTCGGAGACATACTCTCCTTCCTTTCTCTTCAACGACCCAAACTCTGTCATTTAATACATGAAATCTATTTTATCTCCCCACTGTCTCAAAAAGGTACTATCTAAATCTCGGATCCCTGTTCTTGGGGGTATTTCTATCACCTACGTTCCCTAGTCGGTTGACAGCCAATATGTTATATTCTACCTCCACGGCCACATCCTGCATGTGGGCCAGCATACCAGCTCTTCTCTCCCTTAGCAGTAGGCAAAAATCAGGATCAAAAGTGCTGGAGTAAGTGATCTTTGCAGAGGCTTCGGAGGGTTTTATCTCAGTAGGGATTTTGTTGTACATTTTATTAAATCTCTTGGAGAAGTCGGAGACATACTCTCCTTCCTTTCTCTTCAACGACCCAAACTCTGTCATTTAATACATGAAATCTATTTTATCTCCCCACTGTCTCAAAAAGGTACTATCTAAATCTCGGATCCCTGTTCTTGGGGGTATTTCTATCACCTACGTTCCCTAGTCGGTTGACAGCCAATATGTTATATTCTACCTCCACGGCCACATCCTGCATGTGGGCCAGCATACCAGCTCTTCTCTCCCTTAGCAGTAGGCAAAAATCAGGATCAAAAGTGCTGGAGTAAGTGATCTTTGCAGAGGCTTCGGAGGGTTTTATCTCAGTAGGGATTTTGTTGTACATTTTATTAAATCTCTTGGAGAAGTCGGAGACAGACTCTCCTTCCTTTCTCTTCAACGACCCAAACTCTGTCATGTAATACATGAAATCTATTTTATCTCCCCACTGTCTCAAAAAGGTACTATCTAAATCTCGGATCCCATCAATGGATCTAGGAGGCAGGGCCTTGAACCATTTTCTGGCCTTTCCTTGGAGACTATGGACAAAAATCCTCATCCATACGCCTGCGTGCATGATAACATTATCATCCGCGAAAGTATAAAAGGCTGCTAGGTGTTCTTCAACAGCTATGTCTCCCTCACCTGTAAACTTGGGTAGCTGCTTTAGGTATCCTTCTGGTGGGAGGGCATTGAGAAGCTGTGGTAATACAAGAGGAGCATACCTAGCGGCTATGATGGCCTCCATTGCAGTCATAGGGGGATTTCCTCCGGTCATATGGATATTATGTAAAGGGGAACTCAGAGGAGAAGGAACTTGGAACGTGGATACCAGGGATGAGTTCTTAATGGGAGTGGGAAACAAGAGAGGATTTAAGGAGAAAGCTAATGAGCTCAAGTCAACAGGTGCTCCTCCTTGTGGAGGAGTGGGGAAATCTTCTGTGGTCCTGGGTCTACGCCAAGGTATAGCTTCAGAGGAGAGGGGAGTGACAAGGATTTCTCCCTCCAATCCCAGACCAGGAGTGGAAAACTCAGCAGGAACACTCCCAAAATTTAGGAAACGAGAAACTTCTGAAGGAGGTCTATTAAGAAACTGAGGAGGAGAAAACGAAGTTCTTATTGAAGGAGATGGTGGATTACCTGTTTCGGCGGTGGAAGATTCTTATTCGAGAGCCTTTCCTTTTCTGAGAACCACCTTTGGATCGGTTTCAAGTGTAGCTAGGGGCAGCTGTGGATGATACCGCGTGTGTCTGCCTCTGAAAGCCACAATTGATAGAGTAATTTCTCCCCAGCGGAGTCGTTACAATGGAGTTGCCAGGTGCACAACAACAATCTTGATAATTCTAATATTTGATGCACCTTCAGAATCAGTTAATCGTTGTCATTCAATCCCGGGGAAAATATTCAACTTCATCCCCGGCAACAGCGCCAGAGATGTTGGCGACGGAAGTCACTCCTATATTGCTAGCAGGAGCATATCCCGACGCCCATCAGTTTATGTCACGGTTGTTTATAGATGGGTGATCGAATGGAGGTAAACTCAAAACAATAGCATTCTACCTCTGAAACCAGGCCAGGTATGCATGAGCAAGTGAGGTCTTGCTTAAATTTCAGACAGTGAGCTATAGTAAAGGGTGAACAGGCGGAAGACTTGTACAAGAGAAAAGCGGAGGTCTGTTATAAACAACAGGTTTCTAACAGACTGTAGAAGAAGGCATTTAAACACAAGATCGGCCTGCATTCAAATGCAAAGCCAGAGGACACAATTATGTAATAATAAATCCTTTATCATAACAGAACTGCAACAATTCACGCGAGTCAGTCGTTCACGAACCCTCTTAGCATAAGATGAAAATTAGACGGAGTAAGAAGAACTGTCTGTCATAAAACAAGAAATCTCATATACAGATGCATAAGCTGAAAGCTAGAATAGCTGATAAAACATTACAGTAGGGAGCTTTGCTCAACCATTGATAGATACAAAAATGGTGAAAATGCCTACATATACTCAAAACAACAATCAAAAACAGCGGAAACGAGAAGCTGCATTAAAAACTTTTCGTCTACATGTCTTCTAACAGTCTGTGCATGCAGAATCTGGATGATCATGCACTTATGACAGACGCAATGGGACTCCTGACTGTCCTACAGTGGTTTGACAGACGCAATCTCCATCAGGAAGGACTATCAGTTTGCTTGTACGCTTGGTCCTTTCCAGGCCTTCTATTTATGGAAGAAGACGATGTTCAACCACCTTCACGGCAATAATAACTACTTCCTTGGGATTGGGAACGGCCTCGGTCAACTCTTCCCTCTGGGACGTGGAAGACCCCTCGTGCTAGCACCTGGAACAGTTGAACAGTCTGATGGATAAGGCATGGAGGAACTGACACGATTGACGTGGAAGGGGAAGGGAGGTGATGGCGTCAACACTATGAGGGTGAGATGAGTGGTGATGAGGTGGTAGAAGATAAGAGTGTCTAAGGATGGGTGCGGTAGATAAAGGCTGTCATGGAAGGGAGTGGGACACATGGCAGGGGACGAGGAGGCTCGGAAGGTGAGTGGATGATGAGATGGGGGGAGGGACCACATGGACCAAAAGAGGGAAGGTGGACAGATGTCGGAGGATGAGGAAGGGCTAAAGGGAGCGAGCCTCATCGCACGGCCAACTCCTCAATGATTTCAAATTCAATGAACGGACAACTCCTTGTCTCCCGAATCACCGATCCCCGATACGCCGACTGGCTGCCACCTGTCCCAACGAGATCGGACGATCTAGATTTTCTTTGAACCATTGGAGCTTCCCCTTGCTAAACCCTGGGCAACTGGTCAGTCCCGAAAACTCGATGGCCATCGATCCGCTTCTATGGATGGATCTTGACCGTCGATGGAAAAACTTTGCCCGCTCGCTTGACTTGCTGCTAAAAAACAGGATTCTCTCATGTTATGCTCGGGTGCTTCCCATGCAAACTACAGACCTGGGTACGCCTAATCCCGAGACAAGAAATATCGCTAACAGTATCAAAAGAAGAAAATAACAGTTGTTAGACAATTGTGCTCTTCATTGTAAGACGATCCCACAAAGTATGAAACTTCTGCTCACTGAAAGTCTTCGTAAATATGTAGAAATCCTTATGGATATGATGAAGTCCTTTGGCAACCTATCCAGCCTTGTACCTCTTGATCCTGTGGACCCATATGCACTTGAAAATATTTCTTTCTGGTGAACATGGAACCAAATTCCAAGTCTGGTTCTGTAGGAGTGAGTCATACACCTTCTGCATGGCTGCTTGCCATAATAGATTTCCCACAACCCTATTGTAGTTCTGTGGATCAACAGATTGAATCATATAGCAATGCATGGGCATCGCAGGTTCTGAAGCTAAAAGTACATGAGAAGGCTCCTCATGCTGAGATCGAGTCATCCTCGAATCCAATGGATTCCCTACAAAGTTGTTTTTTGCCTGAAGTGTGGGTTGTGCCTTCTTGGGCATCTGCTGAAGTTTTGACGCTGACTTCTTATCTAGATGTACTACCTTCTTATTTCCATGTATAGAATCTGAGTGCATGGAATCATCTCTGATGTCTGAACTGATGGAAGAACAAAAGTATATGCATGTTGCACTGGAGGTGCATGCAAAGTAGTCTCCTTATGTGTAAGTATAATAAAGGAGTCATCGTCTGAAAACTTAGTGAATTTATACAACCTTGACTTGTGATCCACCTCACCAATTGCAATAATGGAATTGTCATGCATGTCAATTACTGAAACTGAAACACACATAAATTCAACCTTTTTACCTTTCTGAGTGATCTGATAAACTGATAGCAGATTCATAGAAAGATTTGGAACATGTAGAACATTCTCAAAACTGTCGTTGTGGAGTTCCACTCTCCCTTCTTCTACTACTGCTATTGGAGTATCATCCCCCATGAGAATAGGGGGTCTTGAGCATGGACTCGAGGAAGAGAAAACTTCCTCTTTCACTGCCATATGATGGGATACAACAGAATCTATAATCCATGAATTAGATGAGGAATTAATTGCAACCAGAGCATAATGATTATCTTTCTTAGGAGCAGGATCTTCTTCCTTCTGCTTCTTGACTCCCACTGGAATGAAGTTTCCAAGTTTGTTCTGTTGAAGTGCATGTTCCATAAGATCGATATGTTTCTTCATGCATGCAGATTCTTCATGATTTGGTTTATTGTAGTAAGTGCATTTCTTTCCCTTCTTCTTCTTCTTGGAATTTGAAGAGTCTCTGGAACCTGAAGAATCGTTGAAGGGTTTGGAATATCCCTCCTTCCCATCATGTTTGGATGACCCTTTTCCATCATGCATGGTGAGTGCATGTGATTTGGGATCTTTCATGAGTCCCATCTATATGAGTTTTGTCTACTCTTATGTAAGAAACTCAATGAACTGAGCCAACGTAGACATTTTCCAATTTGTTCCAAAAATACATCTGCCAGAATGGAAATTGGAGACATATACAACGTATTCTGGTCCTAGCTTGGCTAAGATTGTTAGAATAATTTGTTTCTCTTGTGTAGACTTATCAATACCACATTCACCCAATATTAATAGAAAAGATTTAAATTTAGTAAACAAATCTTGTATATTATCAAAACTTTTAGGGTCTAAGATATTTAACTCTACCTCAAGCATATGGCCTCACATCTCATCCTGCTTTCCAAAGAGTCCTTCCAAGGTGGTCCAGATCTCATTTGGAGTCTTGCATGCGGCAACATGAAACCACAAATCAGTGGAGATTAACTCAAGAAGTAGTCTTGTAGCTTCATCCTTACAGTTCACCCATCTCATCTTCTCAATCGTTGATGTAGGTTTTCTTTCTGTCACCATCGTCAAATTATATAGTCCTTTTATTTTGAGTTGGAATGTCGCCTTGGGCTTCCAATCAAAATAATTGTATGGTGTGAGGATTACCACCAAGTTTAACTGTATAATAGTTGTCATGTCCATCTCTCCCACTGTTTCTAAGAACCCCTAAAAAATTTCTCTCAATCTGCAAGTGAAAAATTAAGAAATCACGGCAGAAATGGCACTTTAAGTGAAAATTCGTATCAGTTTCAAGAGATGATCTTGCGACTTACTTTCTGAGCAAACGATGAGGAATCTCACCAAACGATTGAAAACCCACTTCCAAAATGGGTCGATTTACTTTCCATATGGGTTGTTTCCTAAAAAACGTAATAGTTTGGGAGCAATCACTGTAGAAAGGTATGACCATGGATTCGTATCAGTTTCAGGAGGCTATATTGTGGCTTATTTTCTGAGCAAACGATGAAGAATCTCACCAAACGGTTGAAAACCCACTTCCAAAATGGGCCGATATACTCTTTTTGTAGTTCGTTTCTTCAAAACACATAATATTTTGGGAGGAATAACTACTGAAAAGTATGACCATGGATTTAGCTTGCCGAAACTCCAGTTTTTCTTATTCTTTGTCTTGTTTGGCTTGCTCCAAGCAACATAGCTCTGATACCATGTCAGTGTTTCATGGAAACCTGCATAGGAGATCTAGCTAAAGCAAGTATGAACAAAGCTTATCAAGAAAGGAAGAGAGATTCAATATGGAAGAATGAGAAAATATATTCACACTACTCCAATGAGTTGATGATTGATACATAGATCATGATCAATATGATACAATGAATGAGTGGAATACACTCATATATACTACAAAACATTCCATAATTAAGAAAAGAAATCAAGCAGTTATCTTTCCTTAGGAATGCATGCATGCATAATAGTGATCGTAAAAAATAGAAAGTCTAAAATAGAACTAGTCAGTTAACTCCCACTAAACTAGTGTGTCGAAAATAAAAATTTCTCCAAAATATCCTCTCATGCATGATGGACTATTGATCTCATTTGGATCAATGGTTTCTACCCTCTAATTGAGTTGTGCAAACTACACATGAAATAATTTGTCCCAAGGCATATTGGTGACCCTCTATTTACTCAAGTTGAAACACAATTTCAATTATACAAAGTTGATTTTATATGATCCATGTTATCCCCGATATCTAGAGATAACTAGGAGATCATGTCTCGAGGCCCGCATGGTCCTACACATGGAGTACCGAGAGCAGGGTTGACTTGAGCATGGCCCTGGAGGGCCCATCTTTCTTCTTCTTTGTCAGATTTGTCCTGTCAGC
>ML793956.1:6674-72284 GCA_009831015.1 Picea engelmannii
ATGACTCACACTTCGTGACACTGCGTGGCACGAAGATGTGAAGACCGTTTTTTAACTGATTTCGAGTTATTTTCGGATCTGGGATCCGTTTGAATTAATGTATTGTTGCTTTAAACTATTTTTGAGGAGGATCTATATAAACAGAAGATAACTCCTAAGAAACGTTGGGTTATGTTATGTTATGATACACATTTCTGAATACAATCTACTTTTGCGTTATGTTACTTTGCTGTAATATGATTTGAGTTATCTTTATGAGTAAATGGAGCGTGAAGCATGAACAGTGTTTGTGTAGAATGATCTAAGTAGTTCTGGTTGTTCCTTTCGGCGATTGCACCTCTTGGTTGGGCCCGCCAACAGGTTCAAGTTGTTGCTTTTCTCTGTCTTAGATTTAGTTTATTTCAATATATTATGATTTGCATGCATGTTAGCTTAGAGTTTGGGAATTAACTTGTTCAAATTCTTGCTTCAATTATTCTTCAACTGTATCATTTCCAGCATATTATATATTTTCTACGTTGATGAGTGTTGAAATCATGGTTGATTCCTGTAGAGTTTAGAGCATGAACTAGATTTGCTTTGTTTCCAGTTTTCAATCTGAATGTAACTTAGAGTTTGAATTTACTTTTCTTAGTTAGGATAGTTAGGTTGCAATTGAATTAGAGGAAGCTTCCGGTACCAGTAGGGTAAGTAGGATATTTCTTTATTTTTCCTGTAGACAGATTTAGATTTATTTTCGATATTTAGATCAAAAGAATTTTAGGAAATAATCTTTCTGTTATGGCTTAGATAGAAGTAGTGATGATAGATGATTAAATATAGTGGCATATAGCCTTGTGGAATCACATTAGAATAGAAATAGAAGTAGCTGCACTTCAGCACATAACTGTTCTCTTTTGATGAATTAAACAGGAAATGATAAGTTTCAAGATAATCATTAGGATTCAGTTTTTAAGAGTGAGTTTGTGTTTTCTTCTAAGAATAGTCTTTAGATAGGAATTATATTACCCGCACATACAGTGTAGCAGCTCTAAGTTTACTTGCCCTAGTTTGACAATTCAGTGTTTCAGGTCATTAAATTCTTTAATATAGCAGCATGACAACAATTGACCGATATGGAAGAGAAATATACCATTTGTTGGGCCCTTCGTTTTTTGGGATAAGGAATTGCACAAGTTTTGTCCTAGTATGAGTTGTGCAAGCTTAAGAAGAAGTTGGACAACAGAGCAAGAAAGAGAAACAAAAATCAGTTGTGAAAAGGACAACGCAATTCCATCTAAGAAAAAGTGGTTGCAACAGAACAAGAAAGCATGCAAGTCGAGACAGAAGACACAACCTATCCTATATATAGGGATAAACATGATTGTAAAAGGATTCGTTGTTGAGTCGTTCGATTGTTGTTATTGTTTGATCGAATTATGATTATGTTCAGGCCAATATTCCCCTCTCTACTGGGTTGTTTTCAGTTGAGTCAAGTAAGGTTCCAAGTCTGTAATGTAATATGTACCCCCTTTTGAGAGTAGATCTCTGCAACATGAGTTCAGGGCCAAGAGTCTGTAATAGAGCACTACTGTATGTTTCTGAGCTTGTAAATGAAGGAATATTCTAAAGATAATATAAAGAAGGATCTAAATTTTCAAAATATGTTGTGTCTTCTTGTGTTTTACTCATTCATTACAGTACTTCTTTATGGTTTATAAGTTCCTCGTGACGGTTATGTGGTTAAATTCTTTTCTGCAACATAAGTAGGTTCGGTTCTTGCACACATAAGGTTCACATTTATTTGATAGTTCAATGTCGTGCAAGATCAAGAAGAATCCTAAAGGTTCTATGAATCCTCCTAAGTATTTTCCTTACCCTTCCCTATCTATTTGTCTTAGAAGCGCTTCGGGTGAGACTTCTTCTCTTCGAAGGAGATGAAAATGTCATCTCTCTAGACTACTCGATACCTTTTGTTGGTAACCTGAGAAGGACCTTGGTTTGATCAAACTTGCGCCAACAAAATGGTTTCGTTGTTGGGACCTACATAAAAAGGGAACCTGTAGGGAGGATTCTTTCGCAGATTCATAGATATAGTATTGACCAATGGTGGGAAAGAAACTGTGGCGCCTTCATATGGAAAGAAGTGGAGCTTAGGGGAAAATTTGTGAAAGACACTCGTGAGGTAGTCTTTTATTTAGAAATATTGAGTGACCGGTACGAGATATTTTGGGTAAAGTTCTCGAAAGAACTTTTCCATGGGATAAATAGGCTCCAAGAAGCTCTAGAGTTCCAAGAATAAGTCAAGAGGATATGTATTTCGGACACAGAAAATATTGCGGCACTTCATCGATTGATTTCTGGGTCAAGACCACACTAGAAGGATACATTATCGAGTTTGCAGCTAAGAACCACCAATATGTTTTGCGATCATAGGCGACTTTCAAGAAATACGCAAGGGGAAGATTGTTGAGAGAAATCTGTTGATATTATGGTGGTTGCGGGAGGTATTTACCTCCACGTGTAAACCTGACGAGAATAGAATATTTTGGGAAGCAAGAAGAAACCCTAATTAGTTGGCTAATAACCCTAGAAGACAAGTCAACTCAAGAGGATAATTTTTATTAGGTTATTAGCCTCCAAGAGAATAAGTCGACTAAAGGAAATATTATATACTAAGTAAATAGGCACCGAGAATGAGAAGTCAGCCCAGGAAGTTTGCCAGTTTTAGTTTAAATATAGGAGGCTAGTCTTCATTCTGGTAGGCATTCTCAGAACTAAAGAAACAACACTTGTGCGCACTGTAGTTGGCCAGTTTGTGCACAATTTTGGAGGAGAGTTTCTGTTGTAGCTATCACAGCTAGCAAATTTCGGTTTTGGCCTGTACTCTCTCTTGGTTATGGTTTGGACTCTCTGATCATCTATTGTTACTCCTGTTTAGTGCGCTATCCTTGGAGAGAGGTGTGCTATCTTGTTTGGCTATCTAGCCTAGGGTTTTCTTTCGGAATGACTTTCTGTCAAGACTAAGGTGCTGGGGGGTGGCTTCGGCCTATGGTTGGGTGATAATAGTGATATTTTCTATGGTTAAACGAGAACATCCATTATATTCTAACAGATTATGGGCCCACACCTCCTTCATTCAGTCTAACCACTGGAAGGGAACATAGCCATAAGGATACTAAGCTCGTTGAAGAACTTCCGCTAGGGTTTCTAGCAGGAGCGGTTACCAAAGCACTGCCGCTAGGGTTACTAGCAAGTTCAGTTGCAGAAACCTTATTCTCTCATTGAGGCACCTTAAGTGAATGGATTGACCTAATTTCTGGATATACCAGTGTGCCCTAGCCTAGCGCATCTCCTGGTACTCTCAGCAAGCTAAGATGTCAAGGTTGCATTTTTGGTCAAATCTAGGGTTGACCAAGTAAAGGCAACCATGACTTACTCTATGAAGTCAGAAAACAAGTTATATGGGATTCTAACTTCAGAGCATGGAATACAAGGATTGATCTCATCCTTTCCAAGAATAAAGTGTTGGATATCATGAAAGGAAAGATTGTGGAACCAAAGTTTGAAGAAGGAAAAGAAAAGGAACCACAAAATGTTGCATTTATGGAGAAGTTCAAAGACAATGACATCAATGCCATGAGTATCATAGTGGATTATATAAAATACCACTTGATACCCTACATCTCCCATATTGATTCATCTAAGAAGATATATGATGCCCTAACAAACCTCTTCTCAGTCAGAAACATTGGACAAGTAATGAGTCTAAAGAATGAGCTTCGTGACATGAAGATGAATGATGATGACAACATAACATCATACTTTGTGATAATATCTCAGTTAAGAGATCAACTACAAGTTATTGAAGAGATCATTTCAGAGAAGGAATTGGTAAACATAGTACTCAATGGTCTTCCCAAGACATGGGATGCATTTTCCGCAAGCATGAACACAAGGAAGGGGTATCCTACATTTGAAGAACTTTGGACTTGTTGTGCATAATAAGAATCAAGGATCAATGCAAAAGAGAAATCCCAAAATAAATACGATGATCAATATTTCATAGCAAGGTTCAAGCATTTCAGGAATAAAAGGAAGTTTAGAAGCCAAATCAAGAGAAAGATATGTCAGAAATACAATGCTTCAACTGTAAAAAATATGGCCACTACAAGAATCATTGTCCCAAGCTAAAGAAAAGGAAGGAGACACACGAAGCTTCAGTTTCCAAAGAAAAGGAACCTTCAAAGAAGACTAAGAAGGATGTACTAGACTTCTTCTTCTAATACAAGGTAACAATACTCCTCATAGTTCTTGTACATACCATGTTTTCTGTACATATCTTGCATATCTATTTCCTAGAAGATAATATGTTCCAAGAGAAACTATACCTATGGAAGAACAATAAGATAAGGATTGATATCACTATAACTACAAGTCAAACAATACACATGAAAGGATGAAGTACATCAACAACCCCGGGTAACAATTCATGTGGAAGATATTACATAAGTAATAGTTGCAAGATAAGATGAAATCAAAATCAATCTTGAAGAAACCTAGAAGAAGTAAAGACAAAAAGAAGTCAACAATCAAGAGGAAATTGGAAAAATATTTGTGAAACTTTACAGAAGGTATTTAGGATGCAGACGAAAGTGTGGAATCTCCTAGATGGAGAGAGTCGATTATATATTTCCAAAAGAAGAGCATGCATTCATGCATGAATAAAGGATTAGGAGGGAGCTAATCCTAAATTATATGATCCATTGAAGATGATGAAGTATCTATCCATGGAAGCAACCATGAAAAAGAAGCATTTGTTTAGTGTAACCTTAGAATAATTTTTCTTCGAAAACAATCCTTAAAGTATCCCTGGTTGTCCATCCACATCCATGATCCTATGATGAAAGGAAGAAGTTGGAATCTTCAGGGCATGGAATCTATAGAAAACTCCATGGACCTAAGAGATAAATAAAAACATAAGGAATAACATGAAGATTCCAAAAGAGAAAGAAAAGACAGAACAACCAGTCATTGTATTGAGAATCACAAGACTACCAACCTGACCTAAACTCACTAAAAGCAATCAAGCAAACAAAATGAAAGTTGCGATGAAGAACAATGTATGGAAGACTTATGAATGTAATCATTGTGAGATCCATAACTAGAGGTTTCTCCCAGATGGAGGGAGAAGATTATGATGATTGCTTGTTCTAGTAAACTAGACATACCTCTACATGAGCCATTATATCATCTGCAATATACATGGGTTGGAGTTTACATCAAATGACTGCAAAGACTATTCTCCAGAATAATTCAACAAATAACATATGTAGAACAACCTCAAGGCTTTGAGTTATACCAGGAAGAGACTCTTGTATGCAGATGGAAGAAGGTTCTGTATGGATTCAAACAACTTGGTGTAGAACCTCCAATGCACAACAGAAGCATGGTGAAAAACCTTCTATAACAAAGACACTGTATCAAAATGGTTACTCAGAACTCAAGGATGATGGATTGCCAATCCATGAAAAATATTTCATGATGACAGAAGAAGTACCATTTGGATATGTTCCAAGTTTGACCCTTGCCACGATGTTATGATCTAGCAGGAAACAAAAGAGCTGAATTCAACTATGATGATCAGAGTTATATGAAGCCTTCAGAAAACCAGTGTTCCAGAAATACCAATGTACATTGAGATCAAGCATTACATTCTCCGTGATGAAGCCCAGAAAGGAGAAATGGTTCTCCAATATGTATCTTCACAGATGAGAAGATGAGCAGAAATTTTGGTAAAGCCTCTGTTCAAGATGAAAGAGTTTGTGTATTCAAACTGGAACTCGTGAAGACGACTTCCTTATTGAAAAATGAAGAGATGAATCCCAGGTTGGGAAGGAGCACTGATGTGTTATTGATTTATGGACATTCATTTTTCAGTTTGAAAAATGGTCCAGGATGAGCAGTTCCTTTCTAGTTTGGAAAGTGGTTTGATATTTATGACGAACAGGCATTTTCCAGTTCGGAAAATGGTCCAGATCGAATGATCATTTTCGTAATGAAAATAGTTTGATGGATTTTTGATGTATCATAAACAACAATTCACCTTGTGGTTAACATAGGGAATGGTCTAGGACAATCTCTCTTCTTGATGGTCACTCTCAGTAGTGGTCAAGAAGAATGGTCCGCCTTGCCATACAATCATTCTTTTGAAGCTCGTAGTTGTGAGCAGTTTCGAAGAATGGTCTGTTTTGGAGGTTGGTACAGGATAGTCATTTCCTTAGAAAATGTTCCAGACAATAATTCCCTAGGGAAGATTCATTCTCTCAAGGTTACACTTTATTTAGTGCCGGAGGAATGGCCCAGATAGGCAAATGGTCTAGGTTCAACAGTTAGGGATAGGCATTCCCTAAGGCAGATTCATTCTCTCCAGGTTGCACTTTGTTTAGTACCGGAGGAATGGCCTAGATAGGTGAATGGTCCAGGCTTAGAAATTAGGACAGTTATTCTTCCTTTCTTGAGAAGAACAGTCTAAATAACTCATCGTTGATGTTTTATTTTCTTAGGGCAGATGCTCTTCCAGATCTCACATATGTGAGTGGAAGAATGACCCAGATGATTCAATTTATATATCATAAAAATGTTTTTCTGTTCAGTTTGATGATATGATTGTTATGGAGACTGTATGTCTCTGGACAATAGATGTATACTACTCTAGCGGATGTGTTCCATTGATTCTGACTATATGTCATTGATCAAGTATCTATGTTCTACTTGGTGTGGTAGTGTACCACTGGATTGTAGTTGTGTACTACTATGGATAGACATAGTTGTGTTCTATTGAATGGCATTATTCTGATCGCCTTAAAGAATATCAGTAGTGTTGGAAATGATTATCAACTAGATGGATGATCAATGGATAGAGATTTCCTAGATGGAAAATGGTTCAGAACATTTATTCTTCTAGGACATATGTCTGGATTAGAAGAATGGATCTTGTGTCACTCTATGGAGTGAGTGACTTATCGAGCATCATGTCTGATTACTCAGATGGAGTATGGTTCCAAGAGGTGATGCAGATGATGACACCGATAGTGATGATGGTGCTCATGATCTAATCATGAGATAGTCCAGACGACTATGTTGATGCTACCAGGTGAATGGTATGTTTGTGCTCAAGACCATTACCTTCAAATACCTCCCTAGCTAGGAGGGAGTGTTGATATTATGGTAGTTGCGAAAGGTATTTACCTCCACGTGTAAACCTGACGAGAATAGAATATTCTGAGAAGCAAGAAGAAACCCTAATTACTTGGCTAATAACCCTAGAAGACAAGTCGGCTCAAGAGGATAAATTGTATTAGGATATTAGCCTCCAAGAGAAGAAGTAGGCTAAAGGAAATATTATTTACTAAGTAAATAGGCACCCATAATGAGAAGTCGGTCCATGAAGTTTGCCAGTTTTAGTATAAATACAGGAGACCAGCCTTCATTCTGGCAAGCATTCTCAGAACTGCAGAAACAACACTTGTGTGCACTACAGTTGGCCAGTTTGTGCGCAAGTTTGGAGGAGAGTTGTTGTTGCAGCTGCCGCATCTAGCAGATTTCAGTTTTGGCCTGTACTCTCTCTTGGTTATGGTTTGGAATCTCTGATCAACTCTTGTTACTCCTGTTTGGTGCGCTATCCTTGGAGAGAGGTGCGCTATCTTGTTTGGCTATCTAGCCTAGGGTTTTGTTCCGGAATGATTCTCTGTCAAGGTTAAGGTTCTCGGGGGTGGCTTCGGCCTATGGTTGGGTGACAATAGTGATATTGTCTATGGTTAAATGAGCACATCCATTATATTCTAACAAAATCCTCCTGTTGATTAAATTTTTCTTGATGGAAGAGGGGATGTTGACTATGTCCCTGACTGAGATGGCAGCGCAAACACCCTTGCTTGGGGTAGGGTGAGGCTGGGGTAGATTCATGGCCTGAGAGAGGGGAAGGGTTCTTTGAAAAATGGGGGGGGACAAAAAGAAATGGAATCAAGAGACGAGAAAGCATTGAAGAGAGCCACCATAGTTGAGAAGTGGTGGCGCGACAAGATAAAGAAAGCAACAAGACAGTCTAAGAAGTTGAGGAAAGAAGTCAGACCAAGAGAAGGAGAGGAAAGATAGATGGAAGAGTTGTGGAAGAGGAGAAGACAGGAAAGACTGGCTAGTCAAAGAATAAGTGAGAGAGATGGGCAGAGAGAAAGAAGTCCCCAGGTGGTTGGACAAGAAGGAGAAGGTGTAGACATAAGAGAGGAGGAAGTTGGCATGAATCTTGAAGAAGAAAGAGAAGATTCAGCCCCGATGACATAAGATATCAGGAATCCGACTGAAGAGACCACTCCAGTGGAAGAAAATGAGACCCCCAAGATCAAAGAAAACCACCTCGAAGCCAGTGGCACCAACCCCGAATCGCCCATACCCCAAGTGTCTTCTATACAAGTGGTAAGTTTGATTCTACCTTCTCATGCTAGTTCTGTTCCAGTACAATTAGTTAGTCGGTCACAACCAGGAAGTGCGAGTACAGGGAGGATATTGGGACCCCCTAGTAGATTGCAAGCAAGATCGTTAGGTTTCATTTTGATAAGAGAAAAAAGATCGACAATGGTTGGTCACGCGGGAGGTTTGATTTCTCGATACCTAGAATTTTTGGGTAAGGGAGATGAATATGTTGAGAAACACTGGTTTTTGTGTGAAGCAATTTGGAGATCCAGAGGGACTCTGGATACGAATAAGTTGGTTGAGTTCCAGACTACCTTGAGAGGTCATTCCCTCAAGTGGCATATGAATATAATTGAACCAGGAGTGCCAGGAATGCAAGGTCAAGCGTTCACAGTTGGCCAGGTATGGACAAGGTTCATAGAAAATTTTAACTACCTCAGTCATAACAACATGCTCTGTCTGAATTATACAAAATCCAAAAACGGGAAGGTGAATCATCCTGGGAATACAACCAAAAGTTTAAATATTCTATAGGGAGGTTAGCACATCCAATCCATGAGGAACATCAAATGGAATGGTACATTCAGGGACTGCTACCATTTCTGCTGACACAATAGAGGATAGCCACTTTGATAGATGCCTTGGAACAATCGATGAAGATTGAAGCCATGGAGGGATACCCTGGGAGCCTGAGAGTGACCAAACCCCCAACATATGCAAATTTGGCACCACTACAAGGGAAAATATCAGCGCTTACAGAAAAAATTCAAGAGTTGACAATACCGAGACCAGGACGACCGTAAGTCTGGTGCACCAGATGTTATATAAAATGACATATGGCGAACAAATATCCATGAATGAGGGGACTGGGACCTCCTCAAAATCCGATGGGACCCCCACTAGGACCCACGGGAGGAGTTGCACAAGTGTCTATGAACTTACCATTTCATAACCCCACCCCATATCATGCTTTTCCTGGGAACCAAGAAAAACCAACAGATGAGTATTGTGAGATTTGTCGAATCCATGGGCATGGGCCAAGATAGTGCCCCATTATGCAAAAATATTTGACAGTACCAAATACAATACACTATGAGTTTTGTACAATACACATGTATGACCCTCCAAAACATAAGTTTTTCTTTAAATATGCCATAGAAGTATTTCAGAATATTCCTAGCCCTGAGATGCGAGAGAAAACCCCACGGCCTATTGTTTACCCTAAGATTGTGCAAGTCCCAACTTCACCCCCTGCACCCAGAAACCCTGTAGTCACACCGAGACAACCTGAGTGTTGGCCCTCGACCAAGTTTTGAGGAAACCTTCGTCAGGTTTGGACCACTTTTGGACTTCGACAGGTTGGTCGAAGATGGAGCACCCAGGTGGAGCTGAGATCACGAATCTCACTGATTTTGTGGGCTATGTGGACCTAACAAGGGTTTCATTAGGGTTTTTTAATGGGTTATAGGATGTCAGACCACGGGTTTACCCATGATTAGGCCTTATTGTAAGGGATTATAAAAGTATAAGTAAGAATGTATTGTAGAAGAATGGGGATAGTGAAAAAGAGGCTAAGTGGAAGTAGTTCTGAGTTTCTTTGTGCAACAAAATGTGTATGTAAGGCTCTGTGCTCAATAGAGAAGTTGTATCTATTCCTTAACCTAGTTTTGGGAAGGAGGATCTGGTGCTTAGTGCAAAGATCTCCTATCTGGTGCGAAGATTGGCTCTGTGGCTTAGTGCACATGAGAAAATGAATGTAAGAGATTGAAGAATAATAAAGAAGATGAAGTAGTTGGTGGACGTAGCCCCACACTGGGGTGAACCACGTACATCTTCTGTCTCTATCTTGCTTTGTGTTTTGTTATTCATGTGATTGATTTGTTTAGTGCCTTGATTATAATGCATGATAGATAGACCTGTTGATGCTTAGTGCTTTACGTAAATATGAATGAATGTTAGATCTAACTCAATTCTATGTGCTAAGTAGTAGAAATGATTAATCTTTGTTGTTACTGTGTCGATCCATATTAGGGTTCACTCTGTGATGTTAATAAAGATAATGAACTAATCCATGTCCTCTTCTAAGTGTTTCTAGAATACTCTGTGAAGTGTTATTATCACAGATCTGTGTCCCATCTTGGTTACAGACACCTGAGTCTTGTAACCCCCCCTGCCTCTACCTTGGGTGAGACTTCGCCTACTTCATAGGTGTTTCTGAAAGGATCAATAGTTAGGGTTTTGTTGGTGCGTTGTTGAAGCATTGAACCTTGGGTCTGCCCCCGTGCCAACAAATTGTTTCGTTGTCGGGACTCGTTTGTTGGCACAGGGGTAGACCTAGGATTCAACGCTTCAACAACACGCCAACAAAACCCTAACTACCAACCCTTTCGGCAACACCTGTAAAGCAGGTGAAGTCTCACCCGAGGTAGAGGCACGATGGGGTTACAAGACTCAGGTGTCTGTAACCAATATGGGACACATATATTTGATAATAACACTTCGCAGAGTATTGTAGAAACACTTAGAAGGGAACATGCATTAGTTCATTAGCTTTATTAACATTGCAGAACAAACCCTAATATGGATCGGCGCAGTAACAACAAAGATTAAGAATTTATACTACTTATCACATAACATTGAGTTAGATCTAACATTCATTCATCTTTAAGTAAAGGAATAAGCATCAACAAATCTATCTATCATGCATTATAATCAAGGCACTAAGAAAATCCATCACATGAATAACACAACACAAAGAAAACTAGAGACACAAGATATACATGGTTCACCCCAGTGTGGGGCTACACCCACCAACTTCTTCATCTTCTTTATTATTATTCAATCTCTTACATTCATTTTCTCCTATGCACTAAGCTACAGAGACAAGCTTCGCACTAGACAAGAGATCTGTGCACTGAGCACCAGATCCTCCTTCCCAAAACTAGGTTAAGGCACAAAGCCAACTTCTCTATTGGGCACAAAGCCTTACATACACATTCTGTTGCATAAAGCAACTCAAAACTACTTGCACTTAGCCTCCTTTTCACTATCCCCATTCTTCTACAATACATTCTTACTTATACTTTTACAATCCCTTAGAATAAGGCCTAATCATAGATAAACCCATGGGCTAACATCCCATAACCCATTACAAAAACCCTAAGGAACCCCTTGCTGGGTTCAAATAGCCCACAAAATCGATGAGATCTACCATCTCATCTCCACTTGGGCACTCCATCTCTGACCAACCCGTCGAAGTCCAAAATTTGTCCAAAACTGACTAAGGTTTCCTCAAAACTTGGTCGAGGGCCAACATTGAGAAACCTCAAAATGTAGTTGGCATATGGTTTCAATTATTTTTTGACATTCTCAGGAATGACCAATTAAAAGAGAAGTTGTGCAATGCACTATACCTATTTTTAGGGAATGAATTACCCATAGAAGCATGAATAATAGATAATCTTCCTGAGAAGAGTACTCATAGAGTGTAGAGAAGAAAAGTACAAACTGGAAAAGAATTTAGACTAGTAGCCCAGTTAGATGAATTTGAGATTAAGGATGTCATGTTGGATCTAGGATCCGATGTGAACATTCTGCCTAAGAAGACCTAGGAATCCTTACGAAAACCTAGGCTGACATATCCCCAAATTTAGCTAAGAATGGAAAACCAATACTGTATTTTCCCAATATGAAGATTGGAGAATGTGGAAATAGATGTTTCCAGAGTAAAGATCGTAGTTGACTTTGAAGTGATTGAAATCATGGGGGATAAGGACCCTTACGCTGCACTACTTGGCAATTATTGGGTCTATGACAACTATGCTATAATCGACTTAAAGAAAGACACCATGACCTTTGAGGCTGATGGAATCAAGGTAGTTCAACCCTTGGATCCATATGTAGGACCCAAATATACAGAGCCAACATAAAATAATATGGAGGGAGAAGACTTGGATTAGTTGTACACTGTAACAACAGGGACAAGAGATGATTACATAAACCCTACTGCTGATGGATCAATAAGTTGGAGAAGCATACAGTCAATAGAGGAATATTCAGAATTGGATTTTGACAGTTGGAAACAAGGTTCGTATGAAAATTTCTCAAGGAGATGTGCAACTGTCAGAGAAACCAGATGGGTTGGGACCAAAGTTAGAGAACATCTAGTATATGATGGTATCTCAGGAATCAATAGTTTTCTGCTCAGCATGGAAGAAAAGGTAGTAGAGGATCAAAGAATCTTAGTACTAGATATAACTCTCCAGGACACCCCTGCCAGATGGTGGGCCAATCATAAATCTTTACTCAGATATTGGGATGATGTGAAGCAAGATATAAAATATATGTTTCATAATAAGGAGCAGCTGGAAGCAGATATGCAAACAGATTTCCAAGTTGCACAGCTGTTCAATGGAAAATCTAATCCTAAAGTGCATATCGAACACTGCGTGACACATTGGCAAGATGCGGAAATACCCTCTCACTTCTGGGTTCAGGTATTTCCCCACTCTTTAGGTCCAATCCTGAAATATTGGTTCATACATGAGGAAATCCAGAAGACAGAACAACGACTAGAGGACACTGGAAGCTCATTTTTTCAAGGACTTCTTGTTTACAAGTAGGTACCCTGGGCTTGAAGTAGTCCTGCAAAAGATTAAAGAATTTATTTTTACAGATAATGGTAATCAGAAATCAAACCTAGGGGTATGTCCAAAACATAACCAAGAAATTCAAACTAATATTCACCTAGCCTCAACCAAGAATCCTATAGAATTCTATAAGATTAGCAGGGATTCATAAAGCCTAGATGACTTAGAGGAATTGAGAAACCTAGCCATTAAAGAGACATAAGGGAATAGAGAAATCAAAAACACCATACCCAGTCAGACTGATAGTTCCTATAATCACCCATTAAAACTATGCAAGTTCAATATAGGGACCACAGAGCAACCTAATATATCTATTGTGGCAGACTATTGGGATGAGCAAACTAGTCAAGAAATACAGAGTTTGTTGTGGGAATATGAGGATTTTCTCCCAAAGACTTTTTCAGAGTTGAAAGGAATCAAAGGATTTATGGGAGAAATGAAAATCGAATTGAAACCAGGATCCAAGCCTGTGAGACATAGACCATACCATCTTAAAACTAGAGTAAAAGAGAAGGTTAAGAAGAAGATAGACAAGATGTTGGAAGATGGACTCATTTTTGTAATAGAAGAAGAAGAATGGGTCATCCCAATAGTCATCCAAAGAAAGAAAGTCACAGAGGATACCAGGGTCTGTGTAGACTATAGAAGCCTCAATTATTCCTATGTGCATGACTCTTTCCCAATACCTTTTACTGATGAGGTTCTAGAACAAGTTGTGGGGAAGGAAGTGTACTCATTCACAGATGCATTTTCAGGGTACCACCAAGTCAAGATCGCCGAAGAGGACAAAAATAAGACCACATTCATAATAGAATGGGGATCTTTCACATACAATGTGATGCCATTTGGCTTGAAGAACGCCCCTACAGGTTTCTCCAGGATTGTAATAGCATCTTTCAGAGAGTTTATTCACAAGTTTATAGAAGTTTATATGGATGATTGGACGATATATAGTTTTCTCAAGGAACATGTAGCACTGTTACGTTTGACATTTGACAGATGCAGAGAATTGCAGATATAATTGAATCTCATAAAGTGTATCTTTTGTGTACCACATGGGAATTTGTTGGGCCACATAGTATTCCGAGAAGGAGTATTAGTAGACCCATGCAAAGTTGCAGTTATTGTGAATATGCCACTGCCTATGAGTGCTAAGAAATTGTGCTCCACATTGGGACACACATTGTACTATCGTAGGTTCATAAAAAGATATGAAAACATTACTACACCTCTGGAAAATATATTGAAAAAGGCCGAAACATTCCAATGGACTGCAGAATGTGATAAAGAATTCGAGATCCTAAAGGAGAATCTCAGTACAATGCTGATTCTGATATTCCCAAACTGGGAAAATGAATTTCACGTCCATGTAGACACTTTAGGAATTTCCTTAGGAGCTATCTTAGCACAACCTGGAGATGGAAACATGGATCATCCTATCTATTTTGCGATTCATAAGTTGTCATAAGAAGAGTGCAACTACACAACGACATAAAGGGAGGGTTTATCTATGATTTATACTTTGCAAAAATTTAGACATTATTTTTTAGTCTCTCATTTCAAGTTTTTTACTGACCATTCTACATTAAAATATCTAGTTAACAAACCTGTGTTGGAAGGGATAATTTGTAGATGGTTGCTATTATTTCATGAGTTTTCTTTTGAAGTAATTGTTAAACCTAGAAGATGAAAAGTAGGACCTGATCACCTATCTATATTAGAGTCAGGGGAAAGTGGTGGAGAAGTTGACGATCAGCTCTTAGATGCAGACTTGTTCCAGGTTGAGGCCATACCAGAGTACCTGGAGGACATAGCAATCTTGTTAAGTACAGGGGCTTGCCCATAAACATGTTCTGCAACCCAGAAACACCATATGGTTGTTAGAGCAGCAGCTTACCAGTTGATCGCAGGACAGTTGTATAAATTGGGACTAGAGAGTATCCTCAGAAGATGCATCCTGGATCACGAAAGACAAGATATACTCTGGGAATGCCACAACGTAGTTGTGGGAGGCCACGTAGGAGGGAAGGCCACCGCGTAGAAAGTTATACAAGTTGGACTTTGGTGGGAAACACTCTTCAAGGATGCAAAGGCATGTGCTAGATCGTGTGATGTTTGTCAAAGAGTAGGTAAGCCATCATGACGAGATGAATTACCACTTCAACCAGTTCGAGCTCTACAAGAATTTGAGAAGTGGGAAGTTGACTTCATTGGACCGATCAAACCCATATCCAAGCATTCAAAGGCTAGGTACATCATCACCACAACTGACTACCTTACGTGTTGGGCTGAGGCAACAATTGTTCCTAACTGTTTGACTGGTACTACTGCTAGGTTCAGTTTTTAGAATATTATCACTCGATTTGGATGTCCTAGGATCCTAACCAATGATAAGGGAGATCATTTAATTAGTAGCACTATAGAATAGATTACAACATATTTTTTGATCCAACATCACAAAATCATCCCCTACCACCCGTAGGCCAATGGAACAATATAAGCATTCAAAAAGATTCTGGAGAGAGGGTTAACAAAGGTCTGTTGTGAAAATAAGGAAGACTGGGATGACCAAGTTCCAACAGTGCTATGGGCTTATAGGACAACAACAAAGAAACTCCACAGGTACACGCCATTCTAGGTGGTTTATGGGAAAGAGACAGTGGTGACTGTAGAGTTCATCACTCCGAGTTTTTACATCACACAGATCACACATATGTAGGAAGAAGAATTAGTTGCACAGAGACTTATGGAGTTACAAGAACTCGAAGAGACCATGTTTTTCGCACACTTCCATCAATCAGTTGAGAAAGCAAGGAAAAAATCTTGGCATGACAGGAACATTAGAACCAAATTATTTTCCCAGGGAGACAAGGTTATACTCTATGATAGTCGGTACTAGAAGTATCCTGGCAAGTTGCGCATGCATTGATTGAGACCATTTATAATTGTGGAGATCTGACCCTCAAGAGAAGTCATACTCGCACAACTAGATGGTATGCTACAGCCAGGATGGGTGAATGGCGCTTGCCTGAAACCCTATATGTATCAGAAATGAGATAAAAGGAATGTTTCTCTAGTCCAAAGGAGGATGTATAATAGTTATGTTTGAGTTTTCTGATTTTTTGTAAATTCAGTTAATAAAGTCGATGTGTGCAGTGTTGCACCATGGTACGTAGTTCATTTTTTTTTTAAGTGTTGGTTGATGCAGAACGGCTGAATCAACAACGCAAGATCAGAAGCGTAAAGAATCCATTAATGGTAGTCATTAATATGACGGGGACCCCTTTGTGGTCAGAGGGAGAACGAATCTGAATACGATCTGATTCCATGTGCCACATGAACCCAGTCTAGTCACAACCTTTATTTCCATTACGGTACCCCGTCTAAATTCAGTTAAGCCATAAAGCCATGATACACCAAGATGCCATCGGTATTCATGCTAGGATTCCCACCCGTCAAATAGAAAGGTCTAAAATCGGCCACGTCCCTATCCAACTCGCACAAGTAAATGCCAGGATCAACTGATAGGATTTACCCCATTAACCCGTCCCTTTGAACAACTCAGATCCATGTTGCATCCATATGGTTATAATGAAAAACAGTTATTGCTAAAATTACAGCTAAGCTTGAGTATAAGGCTCTGAGAAATCTCCATAGCACCCATCATTTTCAAAAGAACTTAGTAATTTCTGAATTCTGAAGAGTGAGCAAGCCTGTGCAAGTGTGAAACCTGTAGGCATGACCCCCAGCCCTTAGCTCACCGCAGAAGTTGTGATAAGTCAGAATCCATAATGTCGAGAGCCACAAGAAGTCGAAGCACCATGTCCAAAGATGTAGTACTAGGCGAGCCCTATGAGCCCCAAGTCGAGGTCGTAGGTGATCTCAAGGGGAAGGCAGAGTAGGTCAAGCTCCTTGATCTTGACTTAATAGATCCAGTCTTGTTCCCCTAGATGAACATAGACATCTTCTGGGATATGGCTCTAGATGAGCTAGGAGGTATGCAGTTCATGCCAAAACTAGAATTTATCAACCTCTTCAACTCGACTATCATGAACCTCAGAGACCTACCAGTATTCAATACCACTGGTGAGGTTGCACGGTGCACCAAATTCCTAATCAACAAGGTGCATGACTAAAGTCTCTGGTTGGATAGGCAGTACCCAATCCATGTTGAAGACATCCGTCAACTTACCAGATGGTCCTTTGAAGGAGAGGATGTGTTGAAAGGATTCCAGGGTCTTGGTAAGCATGACAAAAGGAAATGACAACCCAACCTCTATGAGAGGTTCAACACAAAGAGGGAGGGGGCACACAACAATAATTGACCCCATACTACCAAAGACAATCAGGACAAGTTGTTACATCATAGACAACAAGGTTATGAGATCATATTACAAGGGCGAATGCACGCTAGATGCATTGTCAGTAACAGACTTTTGCACCAATGCCGCTGTGTTCAACTGGTGTAGTTACCTACTGGAGGAACTGCTAGTGGATTGTGAGGAAGCCCAGGAGAAGGGAGGTACCTTCACCTATGGATATATGTTGATGGAATTCGTGATGTTAAAGTGGAAACCACCCATGGGAATACCACTAACACTGGCAGACAAGGGGCGCCTTGCGAAGATGTTCGAGCCTTGAAAGTCTAGGATGGATTCAGAGAATACAACTTTAAACAATGCAACATTCTCTAAGTGGTACAATGGGATTATATACGCAACATAGAGGTTTCATATTCCGCAGGAGCTCCTCAACTACAACACCAGGAACATTGCTTTCAGCATGAACCGACATCATACATTTGTATGGCTAAGGCATCCTAACAGGGAGGATTTCCACTCGAGGATGCTATCGTTCTACTTAGACAAGGAGGCCTTCAAAAAAGAGGTAATGTCGTGGTCAGGATTTAAATGCAACCCATGCAAGTCGGGGATTCACTACATTCTTGTTGCCGAGGTGCTGAAGAAGAAAGGAAAATAAGAAGGTATAGGATCGAGCTCAGGCTCAGAGCCACAGAAGAAAGAATATCTGGCATAGTCGAACTCTGAGGAGGAGGAGACACAGCCATTGGAGCGTAAGAAAAGAACATTGTTGGTCTTCCATCCACTGCCAGATAAAGTCATGTTGACAGGTGCAGATGTCAACGAGATCCTGAGTGCTACATTCATCATAGAACCAGTGGTGAAGAATCTCATAACTGAGGTCTTGTCGAGTAAATTCCTAAACCCCCAACCCATTGCATCGGCCTTCCCCCGTACCCACTCAGCGGTCAGAGAAACCCCCATCATCCATATTTAGGATTACCCTGAACCTGAAACCTTCCCATCTACCATCATCACTGTGCACCCACCATCACCACCACAACCCCAGTCACCACCCCCATAAACCACCAATCCACCCCAAACCATAGATCCAAAGCCGATGAAACTCGATCTCCTAGAGAAAGCAGAGCAAGAAATCCCAGAAAAAACCCAGGAGTTACCTGAGCCAAGACCAAAAGTTTCTAGTCCAAACCCTGAAGTACCAGAGCAGAGCCTGCAACTGACTGGTCCAAACCCAGACATCCAAGACCAGTATATTGTGCCTTTTGTGCCAAAAAAGGACACCTAAACTGTGGAGGAGCCACAAACCCAAAACACCCAGCACATCCCCTCAACGACCAAGGTTGAGAGTTCCCAAGAAAGAACAACGCCGGAAGCAGATGTAAGAAACAGGTAGAAGATACCAAAGGTTCAGAAGGAACCAGAATCAACATCCAGGCAGAGTGCGACATCCACACAAGAACAAATGGAGTTCGTTCTCTAGAACCCTCAGCAATGCATAGATATGCTGCAACTCTACATAGCCAGAACATAGGTTATGACACTCTTTCCCTCAGTGCTAAGGTTGAGGATTGCGCCAGGACCATCAAAAGAGGAGGAGGTGGAGACGCACTCAAAGCATTCAACGGCTAGTGGACTTACACTATAGAATCGAGAACCCAGAGACGTAGCCCCTTCATCCACTGTCCTAGAACAATGGCCAGCGACACACTTGTTTGGACTGATCTGAGCATCCACTAATCAAATAGAGTAGAGGCTCCAACGGGCCACAAAGTCTACCAAATACGCAAGGGATGAAGTGCTCCTTGCCCAAGCATGCAGGACACAAGAAGAACATGAAAAGATCCAGGTTGAGTGCCAAATGGAAAGAGTGCAGGAAAGTATTTCTCAAGCCTGGCTGGAGATTCAAAAGGTTGCACCCGAACTACCTGAAGCCAATGATGTAGGAGAGTCAAAGCATCAGATTGAGCTTCTCCAAGGAGCATGGAAACAACTCGCCACTCGCACTGAGCATCTGGAAGTGCAGTTGCAACAAACTCAATAAGAATCAGAGAAACAACCTCAAAAGCTGCAGGAGAAAATGGAGAAGATAGTACTGGAAGGAAACAATGCCCGAGTAGCACTACATAAGCACACAACTGAAAGCACAAATATTTTTAGGGAAGTCAACGATTGGATGGGCATCATCACTAGATGCAACCAGGTCTTGGAGGATGTGCGCACCAAAATCCAAGTGTTGAATGAAAAAATTGCGGCCACGATGGACCCGCTGGAGCAACAATAGAAGTTCAACCAGATCCAATAGGCAGACAATGAACTGAATGCGCTCTTTGAGGCGTAGTCCTTAGCAAATAAAGAGCTGCGTGACTTTCTCCCTATCATTCAGACAATGTACATGCAAATGCATCAAGTTGATGCAACAATAGATTATGAGTGGAACTCATTGGTCGCATCCAAGCCAAAGGGGTGTAGTACAGAGGCGACCCAACAATTAATAACGGAGGCATCACTCCTTGCCAGAAAGTGGCAGAATAAAGTTGGAAACTTTCAAGGAGTGAGGGAGAGGGCCTTGGAGTTGGTTCCAGATTTGGGCCCTTCATTTGAAGAGGCAAAAGAAAAGAAAGTGCGAGAAGAAGAGCAGGAGAAAGAGGAAAAAAAGGACAATGGAAAACAACATTTTTTCCTGGAAGCTACGAAATAACTGAGCACTTAACTCGAGGGAGAGTCAAGGTTTGTGGTCAGATCCTGTTGGGCCCTTCATTTTTGGGGATACAGAATTCAAATTTTTTTGTCCTAGTACGAGTTGCGCAAAATTCAGAAGAAGCTGGAGAGAAGAGAAAGAAAGAGAAACATAAATCAGTTGTGAAAAGGACAACACAATGCTAGCAAAGAAAAAGCGATTGCAACAGATCAAGAAAGCATGCAAGCCTAGACAGAAGACACAACCTAGATTATATATAGGGATAAACATGATTGTAAAAGGTTTTGCTGTTGAAGCGTTTAGTTTTTGTTTTGTTCGATCAAATTGTGATTATGTTCAGTCCGATATTCCCCTCTCTACTGGGTTGTTGTTAGTTGAGTCAAGTGATGTTCTGAGTCTGTTATGTAATCTATACCGCCTTTTGAGAGTAGATCTCTATGACATGAATCCAGGGCCAAGATTCTGTAATAGAAAACTATTATATGTTTCTGATCTTGTAAATGAAGGAATATTCTAAAGATAATATAAAGAAGGATCTAAATTTTCAAAATATGTTGTGTCTTCTTTTGTTTTACTCTTGCATTACAATACTTCTTTATGGTTTATAAGTTACTCATGATGGTACTGTGGTTAAATGATTTTCTGCAACATAAGTAGGTTCAGTTCTTGCACACATAAGGTTCATATCTGTTTGATAGTTAGATGTCTTGCACAAGATCAGGATGAATCATGAAGGTTCTGTGAATCCTCCTAAGTATTTTCCTTACCCATCCCTATCTATTTGTCTCAGCAACACTTCGGGTGAGACTTCTTCTCTTCGGAGGAGATGAAAATGCCACCACTCTAGACTACTCAGTACCTTTTGTTGGTAACCTAAGAAGGACCCTGATATGATCAAACTTGCGCCAACACCATTCATGGGTTGGTCTTATCAATTTTTGTAGGAACATTCTCACCATTACATCATCGTGTTCTATTAGATGCAATTCACACACAGATCAAAATTGATCCATGTGTATTTTTGGGTCCATTATTCCATCTCCTAAGAACACTGGTAAGGATCCTTGTGGAAGAGTAGGCAACTAATGTTGTTCCCCAAAAATTTTAAGAGGGTTATTCCTTACCCTTCTCTATGGGACTGTTTGTCTTTCTTGATGTTCGGGAATTTCATTTCTTCATTCTTCTATATTTTTAGTGATTAAGGGATTTTTCTCTTGTGAACTTGGGTCAAGTCACAACAAAGAAAGAATGAATTTAGAAGACACAACCTAACCCTATATATAACAATGCATACGAGAAATAACTACTTTTATAAAGGGAGAGAGAGAAAGGAAGGAGAGGCCTCACACCTTGAATCCTTCATTCGATGTTGATCCCCACTCTCGCTTCTTGAAGCACTCCTGATCTCTATTGGAACCAACCTACAATAGGAAACCAAGATAGTACTGCAACATGGTATTTATAGGTACAAGTATCAAATCATATATGAACAACGACAACATATAACATTTCAATGAACACAAGATAGGAGGGAAAGAGAATTCTTCTATTGTTAACAATATGTGAAAATTGATTACAACCTGGTTCAACTTCCGACACTGCTTTGGAGCCAACTTCCCAAGTTCCTCCACAAGTCCTTTTAGCATAAACTTAGCAATGAGGCTCTCCCTCAAATAAACCAATAAGGATAGGAACACACCTTATGGATATATAGGATAGGAAGGAACACTGGAAAAGGAATTTCCAGGTCATGGTATGTTACTCAAAGAATGAAGGGATTAGTGAAGCTTGTTAAATATCAATAGAATAACCTTGCACCATCATACTTCTCCTAATATTTTTGCTCAATGGTGATTTTATACCATCCCAAATAGGTTAGGGAGGTTGAATTTATTTTATTATGGGATCAGGGACATTGGGAAACACACCCAACTGAAAAATCGACCAAAAATTGTGGAAATATTTTATTTTTCATACTTTTTTAGGGCATCCACGAGTTGTACACTAGAAATTCATGGATGTCCAAATGTTGCATAAAGGAAACCCACGAATATAGGAAAAATCCAAGTTTTTAAAGTAACTTTGATGAGTAAAGTTTGGGATTTTGCTTAGCAAGCTAGTTAAAAGGGTAAGGCGATGTCACAAATGCATACGTGTGGTAATTTGTGCTATAGCAGATGCCCCCTAATGTGTTAGGTCAGAAGGGAAAAGTGATGGCTGAAATACATTATAAATATGAGAGATGAGGATGAAACGAATTAAACTCATGAAGGTTTCCGAAAAAATGATCCAAAAATAGAAACTGTCAACCAAAATCAAGAGTATTCTCTTCCCAATTTAGGCATACCCATGATCATGAGTGATGTAAGCATGACCACCAAATAAAATAAATTGTGGATCCATGGCATGAACATATGAGAAATGAACATGGCCACGAACAATACACAATGGATCCATGTGGTATATATGAAGTAGTAAGCATGGCCATGAGGAATACACAGTGGATCCATGTGAAAGTAGATCATAACCACAAATAGATACATAGTGGAGCTATGTCTAAAAATAAAAAAAACAGAGGATATTTGGGACCAATGGTGTGAACAAGATGATCATATGCAACTACCAATGTCCGTGGGGTGGTACAATATGTCGGGTAGGAGCACAAAAAATGGGATGCTAGTACTTCACCCAAAGTCTTCAAAACAATCCGTCATGGTACAAGTCTACACTATGCGGGGGTCGAACATAGTGAGACACCCTTTGATTACCAATCATTGATTTATACCATTAGAAAACTTGAGACAATCCACCAATATTTATAATGGGTGTCAAGGTACCATGGTACAATCTAACAAGTGTGAATAGATGAGATGATGTTGAATAGTTGGTAGAATCTATCGAGCATGGGACATTGATGTATTCCAACTGTCAATAGTGAGGGAACCTACTACTGATGGTTGCAATCCCCAAACTACCAAATATGACTCTAGATACCTATCCCATATCAATATGTGGTGAAGTATATAAGAAGAGATCCACTAGAAGGAAGGCATTGAGGCATCCTCCATCATCCAACATGAAGGGTATCAAAAGGCCAAAGATTTGGAAGGACTCGGATGAAAATACTGTAAGGACCACACTAAGGTACAACTCCTACATGCACTATATGGAATAGTTCAAGGTAGAGACTCTTTGAATATTAGCCAATAATTGATACTATTGACAAAGAAGAGGAATCCACCAATGGAGTCAAATGGAAACCAAGGTACCACACAAATCCGTATGTGTGATGATTGTTGTTGATGTCTAACACAAGGGAAGCTGCTTAGTCAATGACCAATGATGGTTTGTCATCTCCTCAATGCAAAGTCACCTATCAATAATCGAAATATGCCTAGGATGCAACTCTAGGTCATAATCTCATAACAATGTGTTAGAGTCGATAAGAGCAGACCTGCCAACAAGAAGTCAATGGGGACCTTCTGTACTAGCATGAGTAAAAGACATAGATAGTTTTGATGATGGGACAGATTTGGATGGCTTGGGAAGGCTGAAATGCAAGGTCAGAGACTAATTGTAGAATGGTCGACTTAGGCTGAAACTTCCCTTGAACAAAATCATGACGCATTATGTGACTTAGGAAGCATGGATTATAAAGTGAGGTACAATTGTGACACAAGAGGAATCAACAAATTCTCCATATGGTTGGAAGAATAACCAACCCGGGGAGATAATACTCAATAACGAGAAAAAGTCTCCTAAATCCATACTAGATCCAAAATGATGAGATACTGACTCAAGATTGTGCTTTGTTTAAGGGAGAAAAAATTGCTTCCAACAAAAGAGATGGACCATTTCCCCCCTTCTTTTTGTTTTTTATTTTAATTTTTTGGACTTTTTCATATTAAATACTGAAAACGAATAAAAGAATGTTATAGTACAATGGAGGAAATGAGTGTCGCGAGAAATAAAACTAGTTCCAGAGCACAAGGAACATACCTATGCTCAATGCAAGGAAGCATGTGTAGGATAACGACACTCGAGGGAAGTTTCCTCTAGGTTAAGGTGTCGAGTCGCAAAGGCATAAATTGCAAGGCTGGGAACTGATAGGAATGCGTAATCAATGGGTTCAAAAATGGCAAGTCGAATCCAACATTAGGCCTAAAATAACAAGTAGACAATACAGAATGTAATTGGAACTCAACCCCATGTTCTTTTTTGTAAATTTAGTCTCCCGAGCCCAAAAAAGAGTAAAAAAATACCAAGGAGAACTCTTCTAGTAAAATTTTACTAGAGTATTCCTTTTTTGTCATTAGTCCATTTGGTCTAAAAAAGGGGTAAACTTGCACTGAATAGACTTCCTTTCAAATTTGTTTAACAAGTGTGAAAGAAAATAAGATCACTCGACAATCTTTTCATTTTTAAGGAGTTTGAAAAGAGATTAACTAAGACTCCATAATGGAGGGAGTCCTGTAGGTAATGGCTAGAAGAAAATTGAGTAAGAAGAATGAATTTCATACGCAATGTCATGGCAAGACTAAAAAAAATCTTACAACATGAGCGCTGAAATGCAAAATGGGTTCTAAACCAGGGAACCCATGGAAGGTAGGCTCTACCATCAACAAAACAACATTCTGAGTAGAAAGAAAGGCTTATGTCGTAAGTTAATGGGATCGACCCTGGGTTAAAGCAACAATGGCAATTGCTAATGCAAATAATTCATATGGATGCAACCTATATGAAATTCCAGTTACAAAAACATCACCTGCCCATAGCATTGAGAAAGACTTGGTCAATTGACTAAAAGGGACCAAAAATATCCAAAGTATAGCCTTAACACCTGCAATGACAACCACAAAACTACAAGGGACTTGCTATATATATATATATATAGTTCTATTTTACCAATTTACCAATTCATTTTTACCATTTGACCTAAAAATTACCCAAAGTGGACAAAAACCTTGAACCTTCCTTTGAATATTCCCAGATCTTGGAGAAACAAAAAAAATTAACCGCTCAGATCAAGTAAGTATTCTATCCCTAGATTTCAATTCCATCCTTTATTTTGTTCATTTTTATGAGAAAATGGGGGTTAACCCTTCCTTTTTCAACATGACTCTGTGCATCCAAGGGTTTCCTCAAATCAACCCGTGGATGTCTGTGGCTGGTAGAAACACCAGTCGTGGATATATGCGACTGTTAAAACTAGAAATCGACGCAGATTCCTAGAGATAAATTTGTAAAAACAGAACACAAATTATTTTTTCTTTGAACTTGGGTAGGATGTATGTGCACTAGAGGTAATGTGAACACGAAGAAGTGGATCGAGTAGTATTTGATGACGATAATGCAAAACAAGCACTATGAGAATGTGGCATGTACAATGTTTTTGAAATTGGTGGTATGAGAGCCCAAAGGAGACTGTTGAATATCTTGATTGACTATTGGCACCCAGATGAAGAATCATTCATGCTTGGGGGAAAATCACTGATGATAATTGTTGAATATATATACTTCATTACAGGTTTGTACTGTAGAGGGGAAGTGCCTAATGTCCAATCCCGTGGGGGAGGTGGTCGGTCCGTCAATGATTATATCAATGAATACTATGAAAATGGCATAGAGAAGAGTAGTTCCCAGGTTCCTATCAAACATATAACCAATATGAGTCTCTGAGTTATATTGTACACCATGGATCACATTGTGGGATCCAACTCCTTGGATTTGGATTCTCAAGCCCAGATGCAACATGGGGTTGAGTGCTTGAGACACTTGGATAGTTGGTTGTCATTGATGTCGAACCTTAGAGAATTTGAGATACCCCAAAGTTGTTGTGGATATTGATGGTGAGTTACTTTTCATTGATGTCAACAAGAGTGGTTGATGCCAGCATATGTGTTGGGTGCATTTGATGAAGTCTACACGAATCCCCGAAGGTGTGGTTATGGAAACCGAAGTTGATCAAGGAAAACAATCATTAAGGATAGTGTAAATGTAGGTAACACACTCATGGATGGATAGTCCTCGTCATGCCATTTTCGTTGATAGGTGGTATTCCATGTGGTTCCTCACGGTTGAGGATTTATGTCCTCATGAAGTGGGAATACCTGGAGACTAGGTAAGAAACCCCTAAACAGTCACAAGTCTTAGTCAAAGGGTTAAGTGGTTTAACAAGAAAACCATAAAGTAAGGAAAGAGGTTACTTAGAAAAAGTATATATACACCTCAAGGAGTCTCTCATAAGTACATTGACACTCACATTCTATTGAATATCTCTAAGTGAATAAGTGATATGGTTTATCTTTTTATTGAAAAATCTGAGTTCAAATATGAGGTAACAAGTTTTAGGTTGCTAAGGAAGGTCGAAGGTGAAAGTATTGGAGTTCTCGAAAATGTGAGTAACCTTAGTTTCTTAGGTATCTGTGAGTTATAGGTTAGCAGAGTCTGGATGTACGTGGGCTGTAGTTGAGGAAAGCACAAATATCTTTGGGTAGTAGAGGAGAAAGTCACGAATATGTGAAAAGGATTGTGAAAGGTTGAGAAGTGATGCTTGTACCATGATTTTGATGCCTAGGTTGGTTTAATCATTTGTTATCTGATACAATAGGGTGTCTACAGGGTCAAAGGTATGCTTATGTGTTAATTTTGAGGCTTATTCTTATGTTTTTATGGTACATGCTTGAGGCATGTAATGGTAGTTATTGTGCATGATACACCTTGGTGATGGTATGATACGTTGTTAGAGGAACATATTGGATACTTGGAATATGGTTTACTATACGGTATATGCTTGAAGAATATCATGAGTGATATTACACATGTTTGATGGTATCTCTTTGTGTATGGTTTATGATTTTGGGCACATACTTGAGGCACATGGTTTGAGGTACATCTTGGTTACATGTTGATGATGTTATGGTCAAGCCTTTTGTACCTTATTGATGCATTGATATATGTTTGAGGCAAATATTTGGTGCATGATTGAGACATATCATCGGTAATATGGTATATGGTTTATGCATGAGATGGTATAGGTTTGATATATGGTTGATGTACATGATATGGTACATGGTTGATGTACCTAGTATGATACATGGTTGATGTACTTGGTGTGGTACATGGTTGATAAATATTGATGTATAAGGTTGATGCACATGGTTGATGATTGATGTACATGGTTCGATGATGGTTTTTGTATACATGTGAGTGGATCTGGTTGATGATGGTATATCAGTGACGGTGACAATGATAGTGACAGTGATAGTGAAAGTGATAGTGACAGTGACAATGACAATGACACGGTAAGTGATAGGTTGGTTGATGTGACAATGACAATAATAGGTTGGTTTATATGAAAGTGAAAATAACAGGTTCATTGATGTGACAATGGTAGTCACAGGTTGATGGTGATAGGTTGATGTGATAGGTTGACAGTGACAAGTTGATGTGATAGGTTGAAAATGATAGGTTGACAATGGCAGTGATTGTGGTAGTGACAATTTGTTCTACACTTATATTTCAGGGTGGAAGGACAGGGAAAGGAAAGGGGGTTGTATCCTCCTTCCAGTTGTTGTTAGAGAACACAGGGATTTGGAGCTTCTTTCAGGTTGGAGCCCAAGAATTAAGGGGTTGTAGCCTCCTTTTGGTTGGATCCAAAGAATTCAGGGAGTTGTTGCTTCCTTCAGGTTGGAGCCTCCATATAATTGCAATTGGAGAATTGGGAAGTTGATGCTTATAATGAATGTAATATTTGATATATAAGAAAATCATTCTGTGGTTTTCTCTCATTTGGGTTTCCACTTAAATTTTGGTGTACTGTGTATTTGATGTGATGTTGCTTATTTTTATATAATCATGATATATTGAATGCAATCATAGATGATACATTGATGATATACTATTGATGAAAGTGGTAAAAGTGCTCATAATAATTCACCCCCCTATTAGTATTCCAACAATTGGTATCAAAGTAGTTTCCTTCAGGAAACAATTTAACCACTGGAAGGAAGATCATGGAGTACACTATGTTTGGGGTACCACAGTTTGATTTTCAGAATGGTTAGAGATTTGAAATGTGGAGTATCAGGATGAAAAAATTCTTAGAGGAACAAGGGTACGATGTTTGGAAATCAATTGTTACATGATACACCGCTACAAAGAAACCGAAGTATGCAAACAAGAAGGAATTGAAAATAAACAACAAAATAACAATGGATTTCATCTGGGAAGTATTACTTGATACAGTAAGAGAAAATATTGGAAAATGTTCATCATCCAAAGAACTTTGGGAAATGATACAAAGTATCTATTCGAAGAAATCTCATCCCATCATAGATCAAGAGAATTCTAAAGATGATGAAAGAATAGAACAAGAAGAAATATTCTCACCATGTTAGATATATTCAGAAGAAGAAGATTGTGAAGAAGGCATAGTAGAAATTGAATAATAATTAATCAGTGCTTTAGACGAATTAATGAAAGAAAGGAAGAAAAATAAGTCTCTTGAGGAACAATTAGTCAAGAATAATTCTCAAGAAAGTTCTGAAGAAGCCCAACAAGTCATCGTGAATCTAAAATATCAGCTGGAAAAATCCAGAAGGATTGAAGAAACATACAAAAGTCATATGGAAGAGAAGCAGTGTTTGGAAGTCGAAATAGTAGCACAAAAAGAGGAAGCAGAGAAGAGAGAGAAGATTTTGACAAATCATCACAAGGAAAGGACTGTGGATTTAAACTAGCTTGAAGCATAATTTGGTTACTAAGAAAGAAGACTTGAAGAAGAAATAATCTCTTTGAATATTCAACTTGAGGAAGCAAAGAGAACCGAAGAAGTCATGAAGATTCATATGATGAAGAAACAAGAAGATTTTTTCACATTGAGAGTTAAAATAATCAATCTCAACAAGAATGTTGAAGAGAGAGAAAAATCCACATCATCAGTAAAGACAGATGAATAGAAGCACTCCAGGTTGCCAGAAAGGAAGAATGAAGAAAAGAGAAAGATTTATGCAGAAGTACTCAAAGGAAGGAATCATGGTTAACAAGAATCAAAGAAGAATGAGTATAATAGAGATACATATTCAACAATACCTTCAACATTCAAGCAACAAAGAAGCTTCAATCATGATGAAGGGATAAACATAAAAGAATACCATGATCAACTGAGGCATGAACTCAGAAGGACTACACCACAAAGAATATCATTCACCCCTAGATATGTTAATTTATTTTATGGTCATTGTTTTACTTGTAGTATCTTTGGACATAAAGATGTAGATTGTAGGGCTTATGGAAGAAATGTTCAAGAAATAAATGCTTATGTGGCTCTACATAACATTGAATGTTACAAATTTGACAATTGTGGTCACGTAGCTTGTGGTTGTAGAATCACGATGGATACTTCTATGAAAGAGAACATTGATATCCGATATAATAAAGTTTGGAAAAGAAAACAAGAACATGTAAAAGAAGAGCAGATGAATGAACGACACCCAAAATTTATACTCTCGGGATTGGAAATAGTACAATATCAAGAAAAATATACAGGAAAAAAAGGAAGATGTCATATATAGGAAGGTTTGGAGAAGAAATAGAAAACAATAAGAACATGTGAATAGGTCCTAGAGATCGCAGGATTTGCAGTAGTACAAGAAATAAAATAAGAGAAAGTGAATCAAGAATAGGCCCAAGAGATTGTACTTTCAGGAATTGTAGTGCAAGATCATAAAGAATCCATAGGAAAAGAGGAAGGAGTTAGAGTTCATAGAGATGATGAATCTATAGATGAAGAGGAATATTACTTTGAAGTAGAATATATTCCTCCATTGTTCTGAGCCATCCGACTTGAAGACTCTCAGTAAATATGAATATTGAACAAGGGGAGTCTATGCAATAGATAACACAAATAAGAGAGCCATCCTTCAAACAATTTGAAGTATTTGTAGAGACAAATTCAGAGTAGTCAGATAGTAGAAGTACAAAATGACAGATTGATCGATTGAGAAGCAATGTTCCCATGCAGATATAAGAGGAATATCATTGACAAAATTTGCAGGAAGGGATATATTCATTACATATTCAAGGATGTATTTTAGATCAGTGGACATATTTGATTCAGTCTGATAAATCGAAATATGTGATGATCAATTACAAAAACGAATCCTTCATGATAGTATAGTGACATATGGGTCAACATTGTGGACAATTCAGTAACATAGTTATGAACAATTTATGACATATGGACATAGATGGATTTATGAGATCATTGGCAGGTCTAGAAAGATATATGAGAAAGCATATTTACAATTGGAATTAGTGGAATCAATTAACAAGTGGAATCAATTGGTCACACAAAGACAAGAAGTGAAAATCATAGAAGAACATGGAAAGAGAAACCTTCAACAATATCTATATCATCAGAGGGACATTGTTGAACACGTATGGTCAAGTTAACATGACAAGTAAATGAAGAAATCAAGTTTTGAATGCTTTTTATATATGTCAGAGAGTTACAAGAGGAAGAACCAATGGACAATAAGAAGCATTGGAAGAGAGGAAATGAAACATACACAGAAAGTCCCATATTTTTCTACATCTTGCAAAGAAGTCAAGGGAAGATAAATAATCAGAGAAAGAGATCCATAAAGGAATATCAATAGCATGTAGGAAGGGGGAGACATATCGACTTGGAGATTTATCCTTTTTCCAATGATGTCAAATGGCGAGAAAGAGAGAGATTAGAATAATAAGAGCAAGCACATGAAGTCACAAAAGGATTGCTCAAATAAGGTATACTTTTCAGGGGAGTCTCTCTTTGCTATTAAAAGATAAGAGGGACATGGAAAGAAACATGAGGAAAAAAACACGTGAAGAGAAATAAAAAACACATGAATATAAGGGGAGAAGCCCCAAGGAGAGATACCCTTTTCCATTGATTTCAAAGGGAGGGAGAGATAAACATTGATGAGGAGCAATGATCACAGGGGAGAATGAGTATTGTAGCATCAATGCCAAAGGGGGAGATTGTTGGACAATTGTTTGACATTGATGTCAAACCTTAGGTCGTTTGAGATACCCCTGAGTTGTGATTCAGAATGATGGTGAGTTATTTTTCATTGATTTCAACAAGAGTGGTTGATGTAGATAGATGTGTTGGGTGCATTTGATGAAGTCTACATGAATCCTTGAAGGTGTGGTTATGGAACCCGAAGTTGATCAAGGAAAATGGTCATGAAGTACAATGTAAATTTAGGTAACACACTCATGGATGGATAGTCCTCATCATGCAATTTTCATTGATATGTGGTACGCCACGTGGTTCCTCACGGTTGAGGAGTTACGACCTCATGAAATTGGAAGCTCCAAAGACTGGGTAAGAAACCCCTAAACAGTTACAAGTTTTAGTCAAAGGGTTAAGTGGTTGTAACAAGAAACCCCTAAAGTAAGGAAAGAGGTTACCTAGAAAAAGTATAAATACACCTCAAGGAGTCTCTCATAATTATATTCACACGCACATTCTATTGAATATCTCTAAGAGAATAAGTGATATGATTTATCTTTTTATTGACAAATCTTAGGTCAAATATGAGGTAGAAAGTCTGAGGTTACGAAGGAAGGTCGAAGGTGAAAGTCTCGGTGATGCAGGAGCATCATAAGAAAGCCAACAAAGCAAGAAAAAAAGCAAAGGACAACTGGAAATGCACCAGTGCACATTTTGAAGGCATTTTGAATTTCAAGAGACGGAGCATTAATGTTACAGCCAGAAGGATGTATTGCATTTATGTTTTGTAGATTGTAAATAGATCTTGAGCATTGCTCTCATTTGTCGGTTATGGAGGCATTTAATTGTAATGAATGTAAAGTAGGTAGCTTTTAATTTTTGACTAGATAGCTTAGAGCCATAAGAGGGAAAACTCTAGAAAGCTCCCTCGTATGTATTGTATTGTAGGATTATTCTCATTGTAATTTTGTAAGATGAAGAGAAAGAGAGCGAGAGAATAGGAGAACATAGATTGTATAATTTGTATAAGTAGATAGTTATCACTATTGAACCCATGTACAAAAGAACTTGGATTAATATACAAATGCTTTGATCCAATTCTATGGTGTGTCATGGTTACTGTTTGCATCTATTGAATGGTATGTTTATAGTTGGTTTATGTTCTCTATTATGCATTTGTTTCAATACTTTGTGTGTATGATTTCATGTTGAATGTATGAAGTATGTGAGAGGAGAAGTATAAGCTTCAATTGTTTCTCTTCCTGAGAAGTCCTGCGAGGAGTGCAGTGAAAGTCCACAAGGAGTGCATTGACGAGATATTAGTTTTATCTCAGAAAGGCTCAGGAGGGTTACCATTGTTATTATACCAGTAGAAGTGCAAGTATAGCACAGATCCATGCAAGGTGTGCACAGGCCGGTTGAAGTATTAGACTTACCCAACCAAGGAGAGAAATTGAAGAAATGTCGTTGCAAGGAGTGCACAGAGTTGGAAGTGTGAATAACTAGAGGTTATTGTGAATGCTGAAAGGAGTGCGTGCGAGAACCCTTTATAAATCCTTGATTTGTAGCAAGTATAAGCTCAGGAAGGATAGGGATTTTGAAGGAGTTTTAAAGAAGGATGAGGTCTGAAGTCTCCTAGCAGAAGTTAAGCTCAGGAGGAAAAGACGCCAGGTATTTTGGCAGGAGCCTTTGAGAAACCTGAACGAACGGTTGAAGTCATCAGAGGGTGAATCGCCGAATTTTCATGGACCGTTAGATCTTGTAGATCAACGGGAAGGTTAAGGCTAAGTGTCTTTCAGCAATCATAAGCTTAGGAGGAGTAGTGTCCATTGGATTTGGATCAACGAGAGTTGTTGATATCATGCTTGAATTTCGTCATTTCGGAATTCGAGGTGTGGAGAAAGTTGTGACTCGGAGTCGAGAGTTTCAAATTCCTGATTCACAAAGTCCCAATAGAATCAAGACCGTCAAATCGTGGGAAGCTCAGAGCCATTGATTCATGACAAGGAGTCATCGCGATTTCGGCTATCGGTGAAGGGTATTGTTGCATTGCAAATCTTTGATATGCGAAATCCCGAAGTGCCGAAATATTTGGGCCCTAGATTTTAGTCAAAGGTCACATCAAGTGAAGTCCAGGGAGGAACCAAAGATTTGTTAGCCATTTTTGGGGTTTCAACGATTGAAGAAGTCAGAGGGACTCATATTTAGGGTCACAAAGTCGCGAAACTCAAAACACCTTTTCAGGCGAAGGTTGTGGTCATGTTAGTTGATCACGTGGGCAAGAGTTTGCACTTTGTGTTGGTTTGCACAGGAAAAACTCCGAAGAAGGGCCTGTGGAAACACTTGTGTGTTGGATATTCCTGTGAGGAATCAAAGAGTCAATCAGACTCAAAGGGAGATAGAGAACGATCCTTAGACCAGGAGGTCGAGTAGAACCTGCTAAGGTAGGGGTGTTGCGTCAGGTGGTGTCAAAGCTCAGATTTTGAATTCTTGTAACGGAGAAGTAGGTTTAATACAATGTCGCCCAAAAGACATCAAGAGCGAGCAATGCCCGATCCAACTGTGGAAAGGGAAATGAGAGAACTCTGTGCTCGATTAGATTCTATGGAGATATCACAAAGACGAACAATTGATGTTGGAGATGTTAGTGAATCTGAGAATGAAAATGAAGTTGGGGTTGAAGAAGAAGTTGTAGTCGAAGATGCTACAGAATAACGTCTATTCAGAGCAATCACAATAATAGGTTCTAGAGCAAAGAGGGACATTCCAATGTACGAAGGCAAATTAGACATTGAGGAGCTACTAGATTGGTTTAGAGCTCTAGATAAATACTTTGACTATGAGGATGTCGAAGAAGATAAGAAAGTTAAACATGTTGTCACTAGACTGAAAGGGCATGCAACACTGTGGTGGGATGAACTGCAGGCTGACATGCATTGCAAAGGAAAGCAAAGAATCAAAAGCTGGGATAGGATGGTCGCCAAGTTGAAATCCAAGTTTATACCCAGATATTACCAAATCAATCTATTTCGAAGAATGCATAGTTTGAGACATAAGGGGATGACCTTGAAGGAATACACTGAAGAATTCTACAGGATAAACATTAGAGTTGGTCATCATGAGAGTGATGATGAAAAGGTCGCTAGATACATGAATGGTCTGAGATATGACATTCAATATGAGATGAGCATGATGGAAATCAAGAATGTAGAAGATGGTTATCAAATGGCTTTGAAGGCTGAAGAGAAATTGGCCCGAAAGAAAGGTCAAAGGGGCAGAGGTAGAAGTCAGAGTAGAGGCAAAGCAGTTGCCCAGGATAGAGTACAGAAGCCCAAGGATGAAGAAAATAAACCTCATACTCACCCTGAAAGAGGAGGAAGTTCACAGGGATGACAGTATGTCGATAAGAACACTTTTCTGTGGGCAAGAGGAAGAGGAAGAGGCAGAGGAGGTGAGATAAAGTGTTTTGTCTATGGAAATATGGGGCATAAATCTTTTGAATGTCCTGATAGAAAAAATGATGGAGGTGAATTTCACATTTCAGAAGCATAAAAGCTAAATGTTGAGGCAGAATATGCAGAAGGTGGAAGATCCTTAATGATGAGGAAAATTCTCTTGAGACCAGAGAAGGAGGTGGAGAATCTAGTCCAGGGAAACAGTTTGTTCAGAACTGCTTGCAAGACCAAGGATAGGGTATGCAAAGTAATAGTTGATAGTGGAAGTATGGATAATCTAATATCCACAGAAATGGTGGAGAAGATGGAATTGGAAATTGTTGCACATACAAGCCCATATAAAGTTTCATGGTTGCAAAAAGGATATCAGGTAACTGTCACTAAACAATGTTTAGTTGAGTTTAAGATAGGGGGATATAGAGATGAAATTTTATGTGATGTTGTTCCCATGGATGTCTATCATCTTTTGTTGGGGAGACCTTGGCAATATGACATAAATGTTTTCATGATGGGAGAAAGAACACATACACCTTGGAGAAGAATGGTAGAACACATATGTTGCTTCCAATTGAAGAGAAGAAGGTGAAAGCAGAAGCAAGAAATACTATACTTCTCATGAGTGGGAAGGAACTTCTTGACGAAGTCAAGAAAGAAGAAAACATGCAGTTTTTTGTGGTAAGAAAACCTAGAGTCATCTTGAAAAGTACTTCAATAGATGATCTACCAGAGGAAATTCAAGAACTGTTGGAGAATTTCACTGATATAGTGGTAGATGAATTACCTTGTTCATTGCCACCCATCAGGAGTATAATCCATCACATTGACCTTATACCAAGTGTGAGTTTACCAAACAAAGAAGCGTACATACTGACACCGCAGGAGAATGAAGAGGTCAAGAAGCAAATCAAAAATTTAATGGACAAAGGGTTTATTAGAGAAAGTTTGAGCCCATGCATTGTGCCAACAATGTTAAGTTCGAAGAAAGATGGTGGATGGAGAATGTGTATAGATTCAAGGGATATAAACAAAATCACCATCAGGTATAGATTTCCTTTACCCAGGATGGATGACTTGATGGATTGCTTGAGTGGGGCAAAGTTTTTTTTCAAAAATTGATTTGAAAAGCGGATATCATCATATTAGAATGAGGGAAGGTGATGAATGGAAGACAACATTCAAAACGAATGAAGGGTTGTATGAATGACTTGTCATGCCATTTGGTTTGACGAATACGCCAAGTAGTTTCATGAGATTAATGAATGAAGTCTTGAAGTATTTCATTGGGAGGTTTGTAATTGTGTATCTTGATGATATACTGATCTTCAGTAAGACTGAGGAAGAAAATTTGAGACACCTAACTCTAGTGATGGGGAGGTTGTAGCAAGAGAATTTGCTGATAAATTTGAAGAAGTCATCTTTCATGAAGAGAGAACTCATTTATTTGGGGTTTGTGATCTCTTCAAATGAGTTGAAGATGGATCCTGAGAAAGTAAAAGCAATCAGAGATTGGCCATCCCCAAGGAATATCTTCGAATTCAGAAGCTTCCATGGATTAACTAGTTTTTACAGGAAGTTCATCAAAAATTTTAGTGGGATTAGTGTACCAATGATGGACACCATCAAGAAAAGACATAAATATTTTCATTGGATAGAGGAAGAAGAGAAAAGTTTCAAGTTGATGAAGGAGAAAATAACTTAACAACCAGTTCTGGTTTTGCCAGACTTTAGTAAAACATTTCAAGTTAGGTGTGACACAAGTGGATTCAGGGTTGGAGCAGTCTTAAGTCAAGACAACAGGTCGATTGCATACGTCAGTGAGAAGCTGAATGAGAGAAAGATGAAGTACTCAACGTATGATAAGGAGTTTTATGCAATCATAAAGGCATTGAAGAAATGGAGACATTACTTGGTTCTGAAAGAGTTTGTCTTGTATAGCGATAACCATTTTTTACAATTCATAACTCGATCAGAGAAATTGAACCAGAAACATGCGAAGTGGGTTGAATTTATGAAAAAATTTACTTTTGTTATAAAGCACATTTCTGGAACTGCTAACAAGGTTGTCGATGCGTTGAGAAAGAAATGTTTGATTCTATAGGAGTTTTGTGTGAAGACCTTAGGTTTCGATAACCTTAAGGATATGTACAGGGATGATTCAGATTTCAAGGATGCTTATGAAGCATGTGAGAATCATGTTCTAAGAAACAGAAGCCAATGGATTGAATATTTAATTCAGGATGGATTATTATTCAAAGGAAATCAATTGTGTATCCCGAAGATTTCAATGAGAGAAAACCTTCTAAAGGAAAAACATACTGGGGGATTGGATGGACATTTCGTCCATGATAAAACCTTTATGCAACTAAAAATCTTATATTATTGGCCAGGGATGAGGACATATGTCAAGAATTTTGTGAACAAATGCAAGATTTTCTAGCATGCAAAGGGGAAAAGACATAATACAGGGTTGTATCAACCATTTCCAGTACCAGAAAGGTCATGGGATGTGGTAAGCATGGATTTTGTGTTAGGACTGTCGAGGACACAAAGAGGTTGTGATTCCATATTCATGGTAGTCGACAAATTTTCTAAAATGGCACATTTCATTCCATGTCAGAAAACCAATGATGCAATGTGTTGAGCACTCAACACACCGTAAAAGTCTATGTTCATTTTTTACTTTTGGGTACCACTCGATCCTTTACACTGTTTGTTTTGCCTTTAGTATGAAACTCATACATGCACTTATTTTTATGTTCATTCTAAATCCTTCTTGAACATACAACAAAGAATCATCTTAATCGTTAAAGGGTCCTTATTAAGCTACTTAGGTAATCAACACACTAAAGCTTTCCACAATGCGTTTAGGAGTTCAACATCGGTAAACATTAAAGGTGTTGAAAATCATTTGAGAAGTTTAAAATAGTTGAACACTGATATTCATTGGCGTCGGCAGATGAAAGTATTTCTTTTTATGATTGAACCTTGGCAGAGGTATCGCCGAAGACCAACCTGTTCGGATTCGGTAGGAAAAATAAAAGGTAAGCATCGTGCAAAGATAAGAGCTGTATCGCCGATTGCCGACACCCAACACGATTTCGGCATTGGAGAATTACAAAATACAATGCTCATTAAAATTTACATTTTGAATTTTCCGACCCCCAACACAACTCAAGTATAGCTAGTCGCAATATATTTTAAGTACTTTCGACGTAAATAGACCCCTTAAGTACAATCCTTACCCACCATCCGAATGATAAATTGTATGTTCAAATAATTTAAGTAACCATGCGTTGATAAGCCATGTCAATGTCATTCAATATCAGAAGTTTTAGAGGGAACATATCAACAAGCTCACATTGCAAAAATAACATTTATAAAATCATATAATTTGCACAAAAACTCAGATAAAAGAACGTAGTTAATTTACATTCAAAAGGGAACGGGATACATTCAAGAAGCTTCGAAATATAATTAATTCCCTCCAATCTTGGGATACATACAAATAGATATCGTCAACACCTTTACTAACCGGCCCGGTCATAGTGAGAGTACAAAATCCTTACTACAAAAGAGAAGAAATATTAAGCGTCACTTTAGGGAACGCAAAGAAAAGGCCCACCCATTATGCATCTCCTACGCACACACCTTCTCCCGAACTACTTCTCGCATCCTGTAATGTTTCCTTTCTCTCTTTCGCTGCCATCCTCTGTGCCTCACCCAACTGCACAATTGTTTCTTGAGCTTCTTGAAGCTGTCTCTGGAGCCAAACTATGCTTCCTCTGCGACCCTTTATCGTCGATACCTCTTGGTTCTTTTTCGCCAACTGGCCCCTCAACTCTCTATTTTCTTGGTAGAGTTCAGCTATCGCAAGTTGGGCCTGCTCTAACTATTGGATAGAACTCTTAATGGGAGAACCTAGTTCTTTTTCCCTCCCCTTTCATTCCGCACTTCCTTTACTAGAATTCCCCACAAGCCCTGACCGAGAAGTAAGCGTCGTAGACCCCTCATCGGCAGGATGTATATTTAGCTCAGCTTGAGGGCAGTTTTCCTCCCTTCTTCCCATGTCTTTCCTAGGCCTCCCTCTTCTCCGTGGTGTTCGCTCCTATGGGGGCGCAGTCTCCAACATACCTACTTCAGGTGTACTTGTCTCCACCCCAACTTCCACTAGAGGCACTGACACCCTATCTGAATGAAAGCCTATACCTCCTGTCGAAGCTTCGAGGAGACTGGGAGCCAATAAGAATGAATCCCAGGCGCGTTGGGGCTTAGAACTGGCATTTCAACTACCTCACAAACCCCGTCCGTTGTTAGGAGGGGATCCCATAATGAAACAACATGATTTATTGGATGCCTGCAGGTAATTAAGGACCACTACACCAAGTTTCTCCTGAATAAATGCACAATTTTAGTGTCATAGAAGCATAAACTCGACTTACGCATGGAATTCCCAACATAATTCCTAGAATTCATAGCTAAACAAAGAATAAAACTAGAGCGTGCCAAAATTACACTCATGCTTTGTGACAAGATGCCTTGAAGACTTAATGTGTCACAGCTTCTCGTCGGATGTAATATAGAATGCTTAAAGCGTCATCGATCGGAGTTGCAAAGAATGTGTTGTACGATAATTCCAATCTCTTTAAACTCCCCAGCTTCCATTATTGACGAATGATAGTTGAAACACTTGGTAATACAGATTCTGGAGGCATTTAGCGACTTCCTTACTACGATATCCGACCTTCTGGGAGCATACATGTGCATGCTCAACCTTGGCATCTTTTCCTAGTCCCAAAGGTCGAGCAGCTACTATGATGGTTCCAATGATCGTATCCTCCGTACTCGATTTGCCACACTTTGGTGCGATGACGTGACTCATTTAAACTGAGGAGGAGCGACGGCATGGATAAAATACATTGGATGTAATTCAAAAGAGAAATCAGGATCACACAAGTATTAAATGATCAACACTAATGAGCTCCACAGGTACGCACCGATAGATTATGTTTGTTAGTATCTTATGTCATATTTGCTCGACCACTAAACTATGTCAACCCTGCTTGTAGGAAGGATTCCCCAATCACCAAACAAATCTTTCTTTGTGATCTCACCAATGAACTCGAAAGAAGCACTGAAGCAAGATCAAGAGAGCGATATAGAATGCCAAGCTCCCTGAGTTTAAGAACCCCGATAATTTCATCGAACTGAGTGACGTGGTCAAGCGACATGTCGAACAAGATGTGCTATGGACTGAAGAGTTAGAAAAATAGTCAATGCGAAGCCAGGGAAAGTATGAGAATTCGCAGAACATCCGATCAAATCCCGAGTCATGTTACAACAAATGAAATCCATCTTATTAAAGTACCGGGATCATGCAGTAGACATCTGAGGAATATATGCAACCTCGATGGAACAACATAGATTTCCATGGGCCCAAACTTGTGAAAAATTGTTTGTTAGTTGGACTGAATACGAGAGAAGTCATCCTTTACAAGAAGTATCTCGAGACGACTGTTAAAGAAGCTATTAGAAGATAACGCCATGTGGCGGCTTTTGTTTTGTTTAAACTAAAATTATTTGTTAATTTCGGTTAGAACTCTATATTATAAATAAAGACATCAACCAATTAGCAAAGGGTCGATGGTTGTTGTAAGAACTCTTTCTTTTTGGTTGTTGAGAATTATTTTGAGACTGCTATGAATTGAGAAGTTCTTCTGGACCAAAGAAAAACTATTTCCATTAGATGCATGTGATTGGACTTGGAGAAGAACTATTTCCTATCATGTTTCATGAATGATGCAGTAATGAATAAGAGCAATTAATTCTATTGTCAAGTTATCTGGTGCAACGTCTTGATGTTCTTTGCTTTAAAGATGAAGATAAATTGTTGTGTTATTATGTGATGCATGGTCATTGTAGATGAATTATTTTTCTTTCCATTATCTCATTACATATGTGATTTCTTTCTAATAGTTAGTTTCTCAGACAGTAATTCGATGCTCACATGGTTAATGTATTAGTACTAGGTCTGTGGTATAGAGTAATTGTCTGCATGTTGAGCAACGGGTTATCCCAAGCTTAACCTCTTCCCCAGTAGTTAAAACTTAATCCTGTTAATTGTCAAGTTGGTTTATACTATCTTTCATCTCTCATATCAGCCCCACCCAAGATAAAATGTAGAAGAAAATAGTCCTAACTGAAGGAAGAGCCTTCACAAAGAAACCCAAAGCCCATCGATAAACTGGCTAGATCGTAAGATCTGGAGAACCATTCCATTTTAAATGCTGCAGAGTCTAATTGGGCCTCGGTGGTGGGTTTGGTTCCTACTGTTGAGTCAATGGATTTAGGTCCCATCAACATAATTGTCACTTGAAGGAGGGCCTGAGAATGAATGGCTGAGTATATATTTTATCTATCATTTCAAACAACCTATAGATTCATAACAACCCACATGCATGGCTAGTCTGTCAAAAGACAACCCACACACGTTGAGTATTCTTGAAATGGATAACTCACCCTAGCTCAAGGAAGAACCTTTTCACCATGAAATATCTTACGCCCTTCCTCACAAGGAAGTGAATCGATTCAGGAGAATCACTAGAGCCTACGCCCGACAGATCAGTGCGTTGTCCTTAACTCCCATACTCCCTCGAAGAAAAAAACAAAGAAGACCAGTGGTTAGCACTCCCGACGAAGTTCTCATACACTCTGTAGAAGACTTAATAGATTTCACAATTACCGAAATCCAAGAACCTCTCAATCTGATACCTGAAACGCTAGCTGCCGATGTCTCCGAGACAAATGACTTTTCGGAAGAAGAAGAGTTTGACTTGGATTCTAAATATATGGAGGATAATAATAACCACGAGGAAGAAAGGGAAATCACACTTCAGAACAATCAACCCTGGTTGGCCGGAGATGCCGTGGTCATCGCTAGACAAGTACATAATCTTCCCCGGCATCTGGAGAAACTGCTTCCTAAGTACGACCCCAAAACTTCAGGATTACTTGAAGATCACATCAAGAATTTCATACTCGCGATCAGACTTATGAACATTCAACATGAACACATAGTATGTAGACTTTTCTCCTACACATTTGAAAATTTAGATTCAATGTGGTATTTTAATTTGCCAGTAGGATCTATAACCAACTGGACTAAGTCCCATAAACACTTTCTAGATAAATTTGTAGAGGAAACCACTACGGGAGCCTTGATGGCTGAGTTATTCACATCCACCATGATTTTGAAAGAGAGGTTCAAATATTTCAACCAGAGGTTCATGACCATCCTAAATAAATTCCAGCCTGCGACAAAACCAACTCAAGAGTTGCAAATCGAGGTTTATGCCAACACGCTCCCAACTTCTATTTCTATGTTTGTAAAACGATCCGCTAAGAAAACCCTGGAGGAGAATTTTGAAGAGGCCAAAATGATAGAACCAGATGAAAGGATGTAAAGAAGGCCATGCCTCTATGGTAAATAAAGAAACCCATCCCCCTCCCAGGGGGAACTCCTTTTGACTAGACCACCAGGAAAACTGATCGAACAAACTCCTGATAAAGGTAATGGAGATATAGAATATCTACAATGCATGGTTAAAAAATTATCAAATGAAATTATAGACATGAAGAGAAGTGAAGGAGAGGGAAACCAAGGTCAGAGGCCCTACAAGCCTTTCTTTAAAAGAAGCCCTCATTTCAAAGCAATTGAACCCCCCTGCTAACCTAAATATTGATCTAGGAAATTTCGTGTCTGATTCTTTCTATACTTATCATCAGGATAACCACTCCAAAAGAGACTGCCCTCAATGGGTCCATGCCATGAACTTGATGGCCAATCAGTTTCTAGACGAAGTCTCCCTGGCTGAACAGCCAAGTAGTTCGGCTATGAATACGATGGACTAGGAAGAAGTTGACCCACCATGAGACACAACCATGTTGATATGGGATCCTGACTTGATCATGCCTTCCAACGATATTTTTGAGTCTTGGGAACAACCCGTAGAAGTTTCGACGACACAGACACGTAGTAAGGGTCTGCCTAGATCAAAAGATACCGATGCCACCCAGGCCTCAGAGAGTAAGGAAACTCCCGATCACCCGAAAACATATTTCTCTCTCTGTAAGAAACCTATAAGTATTCATACCCAGGAATCACCAAAATTATATTAAAATGTGGTCAAAGATTTGAAGAAGTTAAGGGCTAGTATATCCATCATGGAGATATGTAAGATTCCTTTGCAGAAATACTTTCTGCTACAGGCTCTCAGCTCAGAACAAAAAAAGGTGGCAGGGAGTGACCCGGAAAGGAATCTGCCTTCCACCGATCCGGTGAGAAAACCAACTGTGAACACCTGTGTGGGAGATAGGAAGGAAAAAATTTTTGTCCCACCATTCCTCCTAATGTTTGAAATCTTCAATAGAAACATCCACAACTATTTAGTAGATTCTGGAGCATCCTCCAATGTCATGCCCTTGTCTGTTTGCAAGAAATTGAATGTCTTTCCTCTCAATACTGATAAACATGTCATACAACTGGATAGGACTCAGGTTAAAGTCATAGGATAACTCAAAGACGTGATGATCAGAATATCGACACACCCCATGTTTGTGCAAGTGATCAACATTATTGTAGTAGATATCCCAGAGGCATATGGGCTCTTACTAAGCCAAGACTGGTCTGAAAAGATAAACGGTTACTTCAGTACGGATTGGGCATGCCTTTGGATACCAATGAAGGGATACAAGAACATGATCAGAATCGATAGGGAGAGATATTTGAAACATACGGTCACTGATTTAGAATCCCCTAACGAATCCTCGTCCACAGATTTCCCCATACTGGGAAATTATTCCTGCAACTCCTAGTTTAGAAACTTCGCTCCCCTCCTATCCGATGTTCCTCTTACTTAAAAATCCAAATTCATTTTCCAAGCCAAATCGTCGATACCGACAGGAGACACCTGCTTCTTCCAAAACTCGGCGCTAGAACTTGCCAAACAAGAGGTCAAGGAACAAGAAACTAATAAGGGAAACGAAAATAGTGATCCCCGTTCACAAATTTGGACCCTCTATTTTGATGGATCCAAATCTCAAGAAGGGTCTGGAGCAAGATGAATCCTCATCAATCCTATTGGTAAACATCATTTCTTGTCCTATAGGCTAGAATTTGAATGTACCAACGACACTGTCAAATATGAAGCTCTAGTACAAGGATTAAGGAAAGCCATAGATTTGGAAAGTAAGAAATTATTGTTAGACAAGTAAGAAATACTATACATTGCATTTCTCCTCATCTGAAGAACTATCAGCAGGAGGTGCATAGGTTAATAGAACACTTTGAGGATTTTAACATCACTGCGATCCCCAAAACAAAGAATATTCTTGCTGACTCCTTGGCCACAACCTCTTCCAAGCTGTCGCCTTTAGAATATTATGAAGCCTCCCGATTCACTATAGATCTTCTCTACAAACCATCGGTACCTAATAACATTTCCAATTGGAAATTCTTCAAAGGAGATGAACAAATCACAAACTTCTTGACTAACCAAGAAAATTTCAAATACCTCACTATTGACGGTGAACAATTCCAAGAGCTGTCAAAAGAAATTGATCATCGGATGGGACAACCTATTAATAAATCAAAGGGTCACACGATCCCAAAAGGGGTAGCTAATATAGAAAATATTTTTGATCTCAAGGAGCGCTTAAGGGACCCAAAAATGTAAAGACTGGAAGCTCTTGTCCCCTGCATGAAACTATAAATCTTGGGACCCCAGAGAGCCCAAAGATTGTGAATCTGGGCAAGACTATGTCTAAATAAGAGAGGAAAGCTTACCTCAAATTATTCAGGCAATACCAGGATGTCTTCGCGTGGTCCTATAAGGATTTGAAAACGTATGATACCCACATCATTCAACACACCATCCCCTTAAAACTGGAATTAAAACCTTTCCAACAGAAGCTCTGAAAGTATCACCCATCCTTGGATCCTATTATGTATTAGGAACTAAAGAAAATTTTATATGCCAAGATCATTTTTTAGGTTAGGCATTCCGCTTGGGTAGCGAACGTTGTTCTGGTGAGGAAAAAGTCATGGGATATCTTCCTATGTGTATATTTTAGGAACCTCAACAGGGCCTCAGAAAAAGACAATTATCCAGTCCGCCGATGGAACAAATCCCACAGACCGTGTCGGGCTCGGAGATTTTCTCTCTACTGGACGATTTCTCAGGATACAACCAAGTCCTTGTTTCGGAGGAAGATTGTTTAAAAACCACTTTCTCAACCAAATGGGGAACCTTCGCTTATACAATCATGCATTTTGGGTTAATTAACGCATGAGAAACCTTCCAAAGAGCCATGGATGTAGCTTTCTAGGGACTAATTAATAGATGCGTGGTGGTGTATCTAGATGACGTAACAATGTATTCAAAGAATAGAGAAGAGAACATCCAACACTTAACTTATATTTTCGAGAAGTGTAGGAAATACAATATATCCTTAAACCCTAAGAAAACTATCTTCGGTGTCGAGGAAGGTAAGTTGTTAGGTCACATTATATCTCAGGCAGGGATTCAAATAGACCCCGAAAGGATTAAAGACATAGCTCAACTTCCCTTACCCCATAATAAGAAAGCTATGCAGTCCTTTTTTGGGAAAATAAATATTGTGAGGAAGTTCACTCTCGACTTCGCGGAAATCATCAAACCCTTACAAAATATGATTCACAAAGACGTCGAATTTAAGTGGGATGATGAGCGAAAAGACGCCTTCAACAATATCAAAGCTGCCATTTCCCGGGCCCTGGTGTTGCGAAGTCCCGATTTCAATAGGGACTTTTTCCTTTATACTTTCACCTCCGATCAATCGCTAGCTACAATTTTGACTCAGAAGGATGATGGAAACAATGAAGCCCCTATGTCATTTATGAGTACTAATATTCAAGGAGCTGAGCTCAATTATCCTGCTGTAAACAAACAATCCTATGCAGTTTATAAGGCAGTAAAACATTTCAGGTCTTACATCCTCAATAATCACACTAAAGTAATTGTGCCGCACCCTGTAGTCTGATCCTTTTTCACCCAACAGGAAATGGGGAAAAGAAGGGGAAACTGGATGGCGATAGTCCAGGAATTTGATCTAGATATAAAACCTGCAAAACTAGTAAAAGGACAAGGTTTGTGCAAGCTTGCAACCGAAGCCCAGGATCAAGTAAATGAAGATCTCGGATGGGATAACGAAATGACACTATGGTGTGGTGAAGTAGCATACATCTCCCCAGGACAAGACACATGGTACAAAGATTTAACTTATCTCCTATATCATGCGACTTGTCCCGAAAACGTCAACCCTAGAGAAAGGAGATCCATAAGATTAAAATCTGCACAATATCGTCTTATAAATTCAGTTCTCTTTCGGATCAATTACGACGGGGTACTGTTAAGATGTCTCGAACAAGAAGACACAGAAAAGGTACTGAAAGAACTCCATGATGGCCCCGTCGGGGGACATTTTGCAGGAAACACTACTGCTCATAAGATTCCGAGAGTCGACTATTTTTGGCCCACCTTGTTCAAAGATGCTCATACCTACGCTAGAAACTATAAGACTTGTCAAATAAGCGCTAGAAATGAGAAAAGAGTTGTGGTCCCACTCCAACCTGTCACTGTCTCTCAGCCTTTCGAGCAGTGGGGTGTTGGGCACTTTAATTGTCTAAATGAATAGAAAATTAAGGTGTTCAATATAAATTGTCAACCCAGGGAAGTCTATTGTTTCAAGATAATTGTGCACAGTCTATGCTAGATTATGGAAGCAACACTAATCTAATTGTAGTAGGGAAAAAGAAACAAAAATTATCACTAACACAATTATGTTGATACAACTGGAGTTCTACAGAATTGAAATCATAGTTGAAATCTAAACTGATGAGTGTATAAGAAACCTGGATTACCTACTCTAATCTAACTTTCTATTTTACTTTTGCAGGAAGAAGTTCTCTACTAATTGCAGAAAGAAATCTACTTATTGCAAGAAAGTAATTCACACTTTTATTTTCTCTTACTTGAAAACAAGATTTTAATCTAATGTAGAAAAAGGGAAAGTAGTTCTCCAGCAGTGTTCAACAATCGACTTTTAATTCTCATGAGACATATTTATGTGCATCTAACAGGAAGGAACTAGACTGTAACAACAATTGTATTCTAGAATTGTTTAACAGATAAATCATTCACAATAAAACAACTATTCTGGAATTCAAAATAGAGGGGAATCTATGAGGAAGGTGGGCCCTTTCTTTCTCACTGAATCCTCTCAAATAAATAGGCTACAGTCTGCTAAGGAAATTCAATCCACTCTTCTATTGATTTGCCAAAATGTTCGTGTACAATAAGCTTTAATTCACTTCCCTTTGTCAAAGTAAAAATCTGTCCCTCTCATTGAAAAAGATTTGTTATTTAAGGTCAGAGTCATTCAGTTAAAACAAAATCAGAATAGCCTTGAGAATCCCCGATTCTCAAGTTGTTCGTATGATATCATTAATACAAGATCTAGAACTAATCTTGTAAGTTAAAACATGTAACAATAGGTGTAACAATTTTCAGGCTCAGTGGCATTTGTTGTAGTAGTCGTGTAACAGCAGAATCGGTGGAACCTATTGTAGCAATCGTGTAACATCTTCCAGGATTGGTGCATAGCTGTCACAACTTCCAATATTGGCGCATAGATGTAATAGCTTCCAAGATTGGTGCATAGTTGTAACAGCTGGTGTAACAACAATGACCATTCTTTAAGACTTGGTTGTTCTATACATTTCGATCATTAGTTGAATTATTTTATGGGTAAAACATGTGAACGTTACCAATCAAACATGCTAAGTAAATGAAAATATAAAACCAAGATAAATGACTCATACCTTGGAAAAAAAGATCTTAGCACACATTATAGTAAGCATTAGATTAGAGATGATAAGGTTGAATAGGAAAAAGATGTGATGAAAAAGGGACATTTTTGGGTCCTAACATGCTCCCCAACTGAAGACATTGCATGTCCTCATGTAAAACACATTCAAACCTTACTTTGTAGCTGAATTAGGGAACTGGCTCCTCCAGTGCAAAATTTCTAAGATAAATTGCTAAGTGCCTGTATGGAAAAATGTTGTGTTAAAAAGAAAATCTGTTGTGCCAACAATCTGTCTGAGTTTCTTTGTCTTGAAGAACAGAATCAGTTTGAGTTTCTTGACTAACAACTCGTGAGGGAAACAAAGGTTCTTGTTTGAAAGCTGCTGGTAAACCAACGACTACCTTATGACGTTAATATCTCCTCAGTTTTGTTGGTCTATGTGTAGCATTAATTGCATGTTCAGTCTTGAATGAGAGAGTTGTTGGTCCTTTAGCAACCAACACTTTTACTATCTTATAACCTGCCTCAAAGTAAATGTTTCCACACTCAAAGCACATGAGTTCTTTATTTCTGTCCATAACATCTTTTGTCAGTGCTACGATGTCCAAGGTTATCCCTTATGGATTCTTCTGTCGAGCAGTCTCCACCTCTTGTTTCAGGGTATTTAACTCTACTTTGAGGCTTTCATTCTCTGTTATGAGTGAAATAATTTTGGATTTTTCTATATTCCTTATCTTTATCTCAATTTGGGCAAACAATTGGGCAAGTGGTACATCCTCAGTATTATTTGTAACTGGTTCTTGTGGGGAAGTTATACTATCAATAGTTGTTTCTTGTGGAACAACTGGGTCTTGTGTAACAACTGGGTCTATCATGACTGGTTCTTATGGAATAATCTCGACTTGGATAGCTGGTTCTTATGGAACAACTTCATCCTACATGACTTGTTCTTGTATACCAGTCCCATCGTTTGCAGCTATCTCTACTGGCACTGTTAGTTCACTGGAAGAGACTGGTTCTTGTGTGACAGTCCCTTCATCAACCATAGAGGATAATGGATGAAGAATAGGAATATACTGTTCCATAGCTTTCCATCCAATTGTTGCTTCCGCAAACCTGGTAGACTTGGTTCTTATCCTAGGTAAAATAGAAACGAAAGTAGAGGCTTTCTTCTTCATTGTTGGAGGAGGAACATGATATTTTTCCTCAACCACACAAGTAGGAAATTATGGTATACCTGGGTCTGCTATGATATGTACATCGTTACTTGATGTATGATTCATAGAATCATCAGGTGGAGCCGATGATTCTGCTACGAATTGAGTACATTCAGTATGAATTGAGAGAATAGTTTCTTGAAGTTCTTTGCACAAAGTAAAACCTGATATACGTATCTCTATAGAGTTTTGTCACAGCAGCAGAAGGTATAGAATGTGGCTGGTCTACTACAACAGGTAATGGATTATTAGAAATGCCCATACCTTTGTGAATTAATAGTCCGATGAGTTTGTGATTAGAAAGGAAGTTCTTGGATTTTTTTACAAAATGAGACATGTTATTCAATGAATGGAGGAGAAAATAAGGAATATTTATGAATTTCTGATCTTGCAAATGTGATAATAAGATGAAATTAGAAAAATAAACAACTTGGTACCTGCCTTCATAGGTAATGTACCTTTTGACAAACTCTGCAACTTTCCCCCATGGCTCTGGTAAGGAATTGACATCCGCACCTCTGCCTTTTGTCTGAATTTGCTCATTGTCAACAAGGAAAGCCTTCTGAGCATCTAGAAGATGTGTTTTTATGTTAAACCATCAGTCTCCTGTTGTTGGAAACCCTATCATAGCAACAATGCTTTCTTATGATAATGGAATCCTTACCCCATTCACCATTGAATATCCTTTGGTGAGATTTTGATGAAATTCCAATACCTTGTCTTCATTAAATCCCTTCAGCTTCTTAAAATACAATATCCAGTCAGCCTAGAGAAATATTTGGTAGGCCTCTGGGTGTAACAAAAAAGTTTCCAAATTTGTAGGTTCATACCTCACAGCTGATCCTCCCATGATGTTGCTTGAGATTCTAACAGGCACGTAGGAGGAGAGACTAGCACTTAAACCAGAAATGCAGCAGGTTCGAATGTGGTTTGCATAGAGAATACAGTGTCTCAGAAAAAATAAGTGTGGTCAAAAAGGTGGTGGAGGTGAGTATAAAATACAGTTTGGACAGCTAGATTTGCATTTCGCCCCCCAACTAATCGGATTGGCTACAGGTGCATCAATTTAGCACAAGTGGTGAGAAAACAGGAAAGCATGCTTTTGTATCTTCATTACTTTAACACGTAGGATTAGTCACATACCTCATATCTTACCGCACATAACGGTCTGTCGGAGTAATCACACTATCCAACCACCATCTAAGTTGCATGGAACAACTGACATGATGAAGGATAGTGTGAGAAATGACGATATGACAACTGGAGCAGAGATGGAGTCCTTTTTGGAGTTGATCAGTTGGAAATCGCCGGATGTGAAGTCAAGTAATGATGAAACATCACTTTCGGACAGAGAAAGTGGAAAAAGATAACTGCAGTATTAACAAATCAGCGGTGATGTAGCATATAAAGAGTGTAGATTTGGAGTAGAAATATTGGCATAAATGCGAAAAAGAAAGAGTGAAGTGGCAAGAAAGAATAACAACGATTAGTGTATCAGTAGGTACTTCGGCCAAAATGGCGGAGGTAGGTGTAACAACAAATTATATGGTCGGAAAAGAAAATGGTGTAACCACGTGAAAAGCGACCATTGTGTAACAGTAGGGAAATTGGCTAACTTATCGAAAATGGGTGTAACAATAGGAAAATCGGCCAATTTATCGAAGATCGGTGTAACAGTAGGAAAATCGACCAATTGATCGGAAAATGGTGTTATAGTATGGAAAGCATCCAATTTATTGGAAATGGGTGTAACAACAGGAAAATCAGCCAATTTATCAGAAAAGGGTGTAACAGCAGGAAAATCGGCCAATTTATCGAAAATGGGTGTAACAGCAAGAAAATCGGCCAATTTATCGGAGATCGGTGTAACAACAGGAAAATTGGCCAATTGATCGGAAAAGGGTGTTATAGTATGGAAAGTGGCCAATTTATTGGAAATGGGTGTAACAATAGACAAATCGACCAATTTATTGGCAAAGGGTCTAACATCGGAAAAATCAACCAATTTATCGGAAATGGGTGTAACTGCAGGAAAATCGGCCGAACGTTGAATCACTTAGTTTTTAGGAAGTTTTTTCAACTTCCATAAACTAATCATTTGACTCCTCTTTTTATTCTATATTCAACCTTGTTGTTCATCAATTCAACTGCACACACATAACTGCGTGATACCCTTCAAGGCTGAATTTATTAGCATAGTAAAAAAAAATCAATCAAAACCAGAGAAATTCAAATTTTGCTGAGTTTATTTATATACACGGTCTGAGAAAAATAAGTCCTAAGGTTCAGAAGGGGAAGGAGCAAGATCCTTTCCTTTTAAGAATTGATAACTTGTATCGGTTGAAAATCTAGATTTGAATTCTGCCTTGGACAGTGGATGCTGATACAAGCGTAGGCGATGACCATTTTCATGTAACTGTGTATTGGATCCATCAATAGTGATCAACTTGACTGTCCCGTTGGGAAAAATAGTGTCTATATCATAAGGTCCTAGCCATTGTGTACACATCTTAACCTGAAATTCTTTAAAGTGTGAATCATACAACAGAGTCCAATCTCCTTTCTGGAATAATTTCTTCTTGATGACTTGGTCATGCCATTTTGTTCTCTGTTGTTGAATCATCGAGGTTTGATGAATATCGTCCAAATGATTTTCATCAAGCTCATTGAGCTGATGCATTCTGGATTTCTATGCCATAGTCAAGTCAAGGTTGACTGTTAATGCAGTTCTTAAGGTTTTGATTTCGAATTCAATGGGAAAAACAGGGCTTTTTCCATATACCATCTCATAAGGAGAAAAACCAGTTGTGTTTCTCCAAGTACTTCAGTAAGCCCATAGATCTTCATGCAATTTGTCTGTCCAATCTTGATGATGTTCTCTCACTGTTTTAGTAAGAATGGATTCGATAACTTTGTTGGTACTTTCCACCTGGCCATTGCCTTGTGGATGGTATGGAGAAGCTATTCTATGTAAAACATGATATTTACTGAGTAGGGCTTCAAGTTTATGTGATTTGAAAGGGGGTCCTCCATCAGTTATTAATTCTCTAGGAACTCCAAACCTAACAAAGATATCTTCAAACAAGAATGCTAAGACAGATTCTTTTGAGGCCCTAATGAGTGCTTTCGCCTTGACCCACTTGGTCATGTAATCTGTACAGACCAATATATAGACTTTTTGATTAGAAGGTGGGTTAATGGGCCCTATGAAATCCATGGCCCATCTCTCAAAAGCCTCTAACACTACCTGAGGCTAGAGAGGCATCTCATCCCTATGATTTGGCTGACCCACTCGTTGGGAACTGTCACAAGTTTGAACGTATTTCTTAGCATATTGAAATATGGTGGGCCAAAAATATCCCATCCTTAAAATTTTATGCCCGGTTCGTTTATAAACAAAATGACCCCCACAAGGGACATCATGGCAAGATTTCAACAAATCATACACTTCATCATCCCTTACACATCTCCTGATTTCCTGATCCAAGCCTGTGTAGAAAAGGTATCCTCCTATCCAACTATACCGAGCACTCTTCTGAATAATCTTCCTTCTTTATCGAGGAGATAAATGGGGAGGTACCTTTCCTGCAACCAAATAATTAGCAATGTATGCATACCAAGGTGAGTGAGTAGATACTATAAACAAATGTTCATCTGGAAAGGAATCCTCAACAGGTAAATTATCATCATTTATATGTAATCTTGAGAGAAAATCAGCAACCACATTTTCTTTTCTTGGTCTATCTACTATAGTGATGTCAAATTCTTGTAGTAGTAACAACCATATTGTTACTCGGGCATTAGTAATAGGTTTATTCATCAGATATTTAATTGTTGTATGATCAATATGAATAAAAGTAGGATAACCAGTGACATAATGCCTGAGTTTATTGATTGCATAAACTACTGCTATGAATTCTCTTTCAGTAACTGTATAATTTAATTCAGCAGGAGCCATGTTCTTGCTGATATAGTATATAGCATAGGGCTCTTTGTCTTCCTGTTGCCCTAGTACTGCACCAATTGCAGTATCTGAGGCATCTGAAGAAATGTGAAATGGGAGAGCCTAATTGGGCCCTCTCAAAATGGGAGCTATGGACAATTTCTGTTTCAGATCTGTAAAAGACAATTCACAGTTGTCAGTCCAACGAAAGTCAACATCTTTTGTTAATAGAAAAAACAAGGGGGAAGCCAGTTTGGAATTTTTTTTAATGAATCTGTTGTAATAGCTAGCATGCCCTAAAAAACTTCTTACTTCTTTCTAAGTTGACGGAGTTGGAATGTCCAAAATTACCTGGATTTTGGCTAGGTCTACCTGAATTCCTGCGTAAGAAATGAAGTGTCCCAGCACTACACCCTCGCTCATCATCATATGGAACTTTTTTTGTACTTAAAGAAATATGAGACTATATACATCTTTTGAGAACTTTTTCCAGATTAGTCAAAGCTTCATCGAAAACAATGCCATAAGGTGTAAATTCATCCATGAATATCTCCATACAGTCATTCACCATATCAAAAAAAATACCAATTACAGCTCTCTGGAAAGTGGCTAGTGCATTACAAAAGCCAAATGGGAGAACCTTGTAGGAAAATGTACCACAAGGGCTGGTAAAGGTGGTATTATATTGGTCCCGTGGAAAATTTTTTATCTGGTTATAGCCACTAAATCCATCTAAGAAAGAGAAAAACTTTTTCCCAGCTAGGTTGTCTAGAACCTGATAAATAAATGGCAGAGGGAAATGATGCTTCTGCGTGGATTTATTCAGGGCTCTATAGTCTACACACACTCTCCATTTTAATTCTTTTTAGGAACAATAACCAACGGTGAGATCCACTCGCTGTCTGATATAGGGTAAATGAAATCAGCATTGAGAAGTTTTTGGAGTTCCTCTTTAACAATTTATTTAAGGTTTGGGTTCATCCTCCTTTGGGGTTGGAAAATGGGCTAGAATTATTATTTAATGTATATATGGTGGGTTCATAGTTAAGAGGAAATTCCTTTCATATCCATGTAATCCCAAGAAAATGATTCTTTATGTTCAATCAGTAATTTCATCAATCGGCGAGTTTCAATAGTGGATAGATTGGGATTGATGTTCAAGGTTTTTCCAGGTTCAATTTCTACAACGATGCTCTTAGAACTGACTTTAGGAAATAATTCAGTTGTTTCATCATATGTTGTTACAACGGTTGTTGTTACAACTGAATCATGTTGATTTTCAGTGGCTTCTGAGAACATTTCTAAGCTCATCTCTTCCTGGGCGATGGGGTCGAAGACTCTAATCAATCGATGGTGCGTGTTCCATGTAAAAACATAGGAGTCATAGATAAAGTATTTTATTAATTCTTCCTTTGTCTCATCTTTTAAACTCAAGGCTTTTCCTATGGTTAGTACAGGCAGAGCACTTTCATCCTTAGTGTCCATCCATAAAGAATTTCCAGGTTCTACACTGGGTGTAGCATGAGGATACAGGGTCAGTTTTTTTGTGTCATAACCATCAGAGATGGTCATGGAACTGGATCTACAACCAATGAAAGCATCAACTATAGCTAAGCATGGTCTTCCTAGAATTAGAGGGTGGCCCCACAAATGAGTTTTGGGTTGCAAAGAGACAAAATCAGCAGGATACTCCCATGAATCCACTGAAATGACTAAATCATCAATTACTCCTTCTAGTCTGATGGTAGAATGATCAACTGATTCGAGAACAGTAGGAGTAGGTCGGACTTGTGTTCTGAGTTGCAGCAATTATGTATTTTCTATTCGCATGATGTTAATTGCCTCCCCTAATTCGAATATCACATGGGGAATAGATGTCTGTCCAATTTTGATAGTGACTTTAGGGTTTCCTGGGTCTCCATATTTAATAGGTTGGGTTTTTCCTAACATCAGTTCAGAAAAATCCCCCACTACATGCACTGTGAGGGGGTCCCTGGGTTTTCATCCAGGTATTTTTATACATATATCTCTTACAGTCTTGGCATAAATAGGGACATCTCTTATCGCTTGCAATAATGGAATATTAACGTGCAGATTTTGTAATTCTCCTAAGAGATTGAAAGATGGTAATTCCATAGGTTTGGTAATTGTTAGTCTCTCAGGGAATGGTGGGTCTTCTGAATCTATAATAGGTTGGTCAATTTCTTCTGCATCAGCAGATGGTCTTTCCCCTGATTCCTTGCCTAATTCTGAAGATGGAGCATCTTCAATTATTGTCTTGACTATTCTCCCTGATCTTAATTTTATTTCATCATAAGGCATAGGAGTAATAGACAAGGCTTACACATTGTGTATATCTATGTTTTGGATGACCTTATTATTTGGGTTTGGGTTAGGTTTCACAGGCATCTGAGTTCGTAAAGGAGGATTGTTCAGTGGGGCATTGGGAGGTAACTGCAGTTGTTCCTACTGGTACTGGGGTTGGAACTTTTGTTGATAGGGGTTCGGTTGGTGATGGTTTTGATAATTGAGCTATTGTTGAGGGCCTCTCAAATATGGGTTCCATTGTCCATGATGATTCTGTTGATGGGGCATAGGTAACCATGCTTTGGGATCTTGATAAGGGGGTGACATCTGATGTGGAGGGGGAGCATTTGTCTGGCCATATAGTGGCTGATTGATTCAATAATTAAGTGTTGCAGGAGAGAATTAAGAGTTCATACCTTGACCTCTTGGTTGCCATTGTCTCCTTTGTGTAATTAGATAGACAACCTCTGCTTGCTCCTTAGTTTCCTTCATTGTTTCTTTTACTCCTGGTAGAGAGGGACATTGGTTAGTAGCATGATCTAATTCACAAATAAGACATACCTAGACACTGTTCAATGAGCACTCCCTTGGTGGATGTTTCTTTCTACATTTCAGACAGAAAATGCACAATGCTTGCTCTGATTCTGCTTGTTTCTGCTTGATCTGCAAAGTGTCAATTTGTGAAGCAAAAGAGTTAATAATCTTTGTTTTGAAATTTTCTAACCAATTACCTATTTCTTCTCTTGTTGCTCCTCCATTGGATGATTTCTATACCCTTGAAAAAGTGGTATCCTTGGTAGCTGAACTATTCTTTGTAGATCCTCGAGAACATGTTTTATAGAGGTCTACAATGTCCTCATACGATTCTTTAGATATATCTCCCTTGCCAAGCATATTCAACGTATCTAAACAATCTTCTCTAACTCCTTTTAGCAAAATAGTTTTCAGAATGTCCTTACTCACATCCGGATGTCCAAACATTTGTAGATTATACTGGAGTCGTTCCACAAAATCTTCAAGGGTCTCATCCTCCTTATGAGACATCTTAAACAATTCCTCTCTTCATTCTCTTGTTCGACAGTAGTCTTGGTACTTGTTCAGGAAAATATGCCTCATTTGTACCCATGTTGAAATGTTCTCTCCTCCAAGGCTCATAAACCATCTTAACGCATTACCCTTCAATGTAGCTGGAAATAGTTTAAGCTTTTGTGCAGTGGTAGTGTAGTCATAGCTTCTACACAAAATGTCAAATTCAAATAGAAACTCATCCGGATCCTCAATAGATAATCCATGAAAATTTGGCAAAGCTGAGAGAGGTATGTTTTCCATAGGAGCCATCCCTCATGTGGGAACATCAGAAATAGGAAAAACCAGGGTAGAGATAGTATTTTCATTATTTACTTGATCTTCGTTGTTTTGTGGGTTCTCTTTGTGTAACTCTTCTTCATTATCCCCTTGATTTTCCATATCTTCTCTTTCTCTCCACTCTACACAAAAAGTGTCCCACTCTTCTTTAGTGACTATCCTACTGTTGATTCGATAAACCGCTTCTTTTGGATTTTCCCTGTTTCGAACTATACTTCCTTGATCTTCAATGTTCTCAAGTGTTGCTTGCTGATTTGTTGGTGACAAATCTTCAAATTAAACTTCAGTTTTAGCTCCAACCCTTGATGAAAACGATGATTCAAGAAGGGGTAGTTCTGATGACTAAGGATTATATCTTCTTGGAGGATTTGCAGGGTGAAAAATAGATCCTGAAGAAGAATTTGCTCTGGCTATAATCTCATCAACAAAGGTTTGCCTTCCCAGTGTAGGATTTCTTCCTCCACGTCATATGGTACCTGTAGGGCTAGTATTTTTGGGAATACGTCCTCGCGTTCCTCGATTCATGCAGACTAATCATTCCTTAAAAAAAAAAAAACTAATGTTCTTACAAAAATATATAATTATCTTCCCCGACAACAGCGTGAAAATGTTGGGCACTTTAATTGTCTAAATGAATAGAAAATTAAGGTGTTCAATATAGATTGTCAACCCAGAGAATTCTATTGTTTCAAGATAATTGTGCACAGTCTATGCTAGATTATGGAAGAAACACTAATCTAATTGTAGTAGGGAAAAAGAAACAAAAATTATCACTAACACAATTATGCTGATACAGATGGAGTTCTACAGAATTGAAATCATAGTTGAAATCTAAAATGATGAGTGTATAAAATTCCTAGATTACCTACTCTAATATAACTTTCTATTTTACTTTTGCAGGAAGAAGTTATCTACTAATTGCAGAAACAAATCTACTTATTTCAAGAAAGTAATTCACACTTTTATTTTCTTTTACTTGAAAACAAGATTTTAATCTAATGCAGAAAAAGGGAAAGCAGTTCTTCAGCAGTGTTCAACAATCGACTTTTAATTCTCATGAGACATATTTATGCGCATCTAACAGGAGGGAACTAGACTGTAACAACAACTATATTATATAATTGTTTAACAGATAAATCATTCACATTAAAACAACTATTCTGGAATTCAAAACAGAGGGGAATCTATGAGGAAGGTGGGCCCTTTCCTTCTCATTGAATCCTCTCAAAGAAATAGGCTACAATCTGCTAAATAAATTCAATCCACTCTTCTATTGATTTTCCAAAATGTTCGTGTACAATATGATTTACTTCACTTCCCTTTATCACAGTAAAAATTCGTCCCTCTAATTACAAAATCTCTGCTATTTAAAGTCAGAGTCATTCATTTAAAAACAAATCAGAACAACCTTGAGAATCCCTGATTCTCAAGCTGTTCGTACAATATCATTAATACAAGATATAGAACTAATCTTGTAAGTTAAAACATGTAACAGTAGGTGTAACAGTTTTCAAGATCGATGGAATTTGTTGCAGCAGTCATGTAATAGCAGAATCGGTGGCACCTGTTGCAATAGTTGTGTAACAGCTTCCAGGATTGGCACATAGCTATAACAACTTCCAAGATTGGTGCATAGCTGTAAAAGCTTCCAAGATTGGCGCATAGTTGTAACAACTGGTGTAACAGTAGTGACCATACTTTAAGACTTGGATTTTCTATACATTTCGATCATTAGTTGAATCATTTTATGGGTAAAACATGTGAATGTTACCAATCAAACATGCTAATTAAATGAAAATATAAAATCAAGATAAATGATTCATACCTTGGAGAAAAAGGTCTTAGCACGCATTATAGTAGGCATTATCTTAGAGATGATAAGGTTGAATAGGCAAAAGATGTGATGAAAAAGGAACATTTTTGGGTCCTAACATGGGGTTTGGATATCATAGGAGAAATCACACCTAGCTCCTCAAAGTTGCACAAGTACATTCTTACCGCCACCGACTATTTCATGATATGGACAGAGGTCATTCCTCTAACTCATGTGAACAAGAAGGTGGTTATCCAATTCCTAGAACAACAAATGATCATGAGGTTCGGTGTCCCTTCTATTCCGGTCTTCGATAACACAACTTACTTTTCTTCAACCCTATTGACAGAATTTTCTCTGGACAAAGGAATCATAATCAAGTACTCTGCAAATTACTACCCCAGGGGAAAAGGCCTGGCTGAATTGACTAATAAAAACCTGGTAAGGATATTAAAGAAGATAGTGACAGATAGCCAAAGAAATTAGCATAATCTACTCTATAATGCTCTATGGGCCGACAGGGTCACACTTAAGGAAGCCATAGGAAATTCCCCATACTTTCTAGTCTATGGGCAATAATCCATCCTCCCAAATGGACTCTACCTCCCATCTCTTCAATTAGCCTAAAATTCCAGTGAAGAACCCTCATCGGCCATACAACAAAGGATTAACACTCTGCTCATGCTGGAGGAAGAGAGAGAAAAGGCTAAGTCGAAATTCCTAGCTCACCAACATATAGTGAAGAGATGGTTTGATAAGCATAAGGATAAACAAAAGAACTTTGAAGTAGGAGACTTAGTCCTAAAATGGGACAAAGCAAATGAACGTAAAGGGAAATATTCTAAGTTTCAGAGTCTATGGCTTTGATCCAGGTGGATATCGGTGGCCACCCACCTTTTCCGACTGGCTCAAAATTGTTTTATGGCAATTTTGGCAATTTACTATTTTTAGCAGGTTTTAACTTTCGGGGCCATTTTGAGGGCCTAAATGAAGGTTTTTCAAGATCGAGGTTCTAAATGATAGCCGAAGGCATGATTTAGCCCCCAAAATGAATCTCCTCGATGATACCCTTCCAACGAGCTATCACATGCCTAAAACGAAGATCGTATGCAAAAGTTACGACCCTGGGAAGTTGAAGTACTCACCTACCCAAACGGGGCCCACATGACTTTTGGCACTTCATCTCCTAGGGTTAGGTTTTTGGATGTCTAGGAATTTTGGCATTCCCGTTTATTGTAAAAGGGCCTTCAGAGACTCATTGTAATCATCTTCTTGCGAATGCGAGTAACCATCACATATCTTCTCATAGATAAGCTGCCACCATTCTAGCGAGTCTTTCACTTTGTATTTTTATAGTCTCTATACATTTATTTCATTAATAGAAATCGTGTATTACTGTATATCTGTGTTTATGGTTGCATCTCCAATACATTTCTGTTATATTATTGAATATCTGCGATATCTCTCTGCATTTCTTTATTATATCTCCGATCTCATTTCGTGCCAAAAATAATCCGGATCAGTGGTATCAGAGCAGGCTGCTCTTGATCATTTTTTTTCCACTGCATGTCCCCGACGAGATCCGAGTATAGCAAGTTGGGTCTCAAGCTTGTCTCTCTTGAAGACAATCGCTCTCACACACCCAAGAAACCCTCAATGGTGGAAGAAAAGAAAAACGACAGAGCAAACGATCCTATCAATCTATTGCTTGAGCAAGCTCTCACGCGACAGAGGGACGAAATGATGGAGAATTTTTCCCGCATCCTTCAATGCCTACCGATAGCATCAGGCGCATCTTCATCAAGAGGCCACTTTAGAGGCACCTCGCCTTTCAAGGTACAAGTTAATTTTGATATTCCTGTATTTGAAGGACAGATAGATGCAGAAGCCCTAGAAAAATGGTTAATGCTGCTGGAAGGTTATTTCTTTGTTCACAATTTTTCCGACAAAGAAAATATCACCTTTGCACTCCCTAAATCTCTCCCTCGTGTCAAACATTGGTGGGAAACTTACTGGGAGAAAAGTTCCACAGAGGAGTCTGGAATATATGGGGCCGATCCCACTTGGGATTTTTTTGTGGATGCGGTAAAAGAACAGTATTACCCTGTTGGCAACTATGAGGACCAGTACATGAGATGGAACACACTGCGGAAAGAGAGGGGCCAAGCAGTTTTGGAGTTCACCAATACCTTCCATACCTTGCACACCAAGTTGGGTATCAAAGACTCTGAGCAACATTTGGTTCTGAAATACCGTGGGGCTCTACACAGATACATCCAAACTGAAATGGATTTTCTGGACATCTCATCACTCGGTGCTGCTTATCAATATGCTGTTAAAATTGAGTAGAAATTTAAGCACCAGAACAGACGGGAATTTGGGTCTGCAAATCCGCAAAAACCAAAGTATGACAAAGACGGCCTGAACAAACAGTGTCCCAAAAACCAGTCCAAGACACAGGAAAAGAAGGGTCACGCGAAGACAAAGAAGGACACCGGAAAATGGTGTGAGTTCCACAAAATCCCTTGGCACAACATCGATGAATGTCGCTCAAAACAGTCATTGGTGGCTGAGATCAAAGACAAGGAGCCAAACTTTGATTCAGAATATGATTATGAAAATAATGGTAAAAGACAGATCATCGACGCAGACCCCACTACTATTGTCATGAGCGCAAAAATTCAACAAGAAGAACCAACAGATCCTGAAGAAGGGGAGCACCTTTTTCATTCACAGATGTGGGTGAAGGGGACCCCACTGCATTTTATTGTTGATAGAGGAAGCCAGAAGAACCTCATCTCAGCAGAGGTCGTCAAACAGTTGGGATTATCGACAACACCACACCCGCAGCCATACAACATCGGGTGGCTTCACCAAGGATGAGATCTTCGTGTCAACCAACAATGTCGATTGTCATACGACATTCAGCCCTTCATGGATGAGGTATTATGTGATGTTGCCCCACTGGATGTCTGTGATGTTCTCTTGGGCCAACCATATATGTGGAAGAGCCATGTTGTTTATGAGTCTCGACCCCGTAGTGTCATTGTTACTTTGGTGGGTCATCTCTACAGAATACTAGAGGTAGTTCCAACTATTGTTCCACCTAAAAATTGCCGCAAGGTAGTATCTCATACTACAAAATTCAGCTTCTTCACAATCTGTTCGAAAGGGGAATAGAAGGACATTGCAACCACTACAGTTTCACCCCCTGCACCTTCTATCCAACAGAAACAGGTCGACAAGGTTGCAGCAAAGAACAAAAATTATTTCTGCACACCTTCCTCTCATGTAGCTCAACCTTTTGAATAGTCTCAACCTCAACAGGTTCATGGCAGACTTCCACAAACCAAGCAGTGCGACATCTCCAGCAATACAAGCAGCTCACCTAGATGCAAATCTAGCAAACGCTTTGCCCTCTCCCCTGGGAACTCAACACAATGGAGACCATTACTTCCTAAGGAGGGACAATTGATCCAAGTGGATATCGGTGGCCACCCACCTTTTTCGACTGGCTCAAAATTGTTTTCTGGCAATTTTGGCAATTTACTATTTTTAGCAGGTTTTAAGTTCTGAGGCCATTGTGAGGGCCTAAATGAAGGTTTTTCAATATCTAGGTTTTCAATGATATCCAAAGGCATTATTGAGCCACTAAAATTAATCTCCTCGATGATACCTTTCCAACGAGCTATCACACGCCTAAAACGGAGATCGTATGCAAAAGTTACGACCCCGGGAAGTTGATGTACTCAGTTACCCAAACGGGGCCCACATGAATTTTGGTGCTTCATCTCCTAGGGTTAGGTTTTTGGATGTCTAGGACTTTTGGCATTCCCGTTTATTGTAAAAGGGCCTTCAGAGCCTCATTGTAATCATCTTCTTGGGAATGCAAGTAGCCGTCACATCTCTTCTCAGAGATAAGCTGCCACAATTCTAGCGAGTCTTTCACTCTGTATTTTTACAGTCTCTGTACATTTCTTTCATTAATAGAAATCATGTATTACTGTATATCTGTGTTTATGGTTGCATCTCCGATACATTTCTATTATATTATTGAATATCTACGATATCTCTGTGCATTTCTTTATTATATCTCCGATCTCATTTCGTGCCGAAAATAATCTGGATCAGTGGTATCAGAGCAGGCTGCTCTTGATCGTTTTTTTTCAGTGCATGTCCCCAATGAGGTCTAAGTATAGCAAGTTGGGTATCGAGCTTGTCTCTCTTGAAGACAATCGCTCTCGCACACCCAAGAAACCCTCAATGGCGGAAGAAAAGAAAAATGACAGAGCAGACGATCCTATCAATCTGTTGCTTGAGCAAGCTCTCACACGACAGAGGGACGAAATGATGGAGAATTTTTCCCACATCCTTCAACGCTTGCCGATAGCATTAGGTGCATCTTCATCAAGCGGCCACTTTGGAGGCACCTCGCCTTTCAAGGTACAAGTTAATTTTTGATATTCCTGTATTTGAAGGACAGATAGATGTAGAAGCCCTAAAAAAATGGTTAACTCTGCTGGAAGGTTATTTCTCTGTTCACAATTTTTTCGACAAAGAAAATATCACCTTTGCACTCCTTAAAGCTCTCCCTCATGTCAAACATTGGTGGGAAAATTACTGGGAGCAAAGTTCCATAGAGGAGTCTGGAATATATGGGGTCGATCTCACTTGGGATTTTTTTGTGGATGCGTTAAAAGAACAGTATTACCCTATTAGCAACTATGAGGACCAGTACATGAGATGGACCACATTGCGGCAAGAGAGGGGCCAAGAAGTTTCGGAGTTCACCAATACCTTCAATACCTTGCGCACCAATCTGGGTATCAAAAACTCCGAGCGACATTTGGTTCTGAAATACCGTGGGGCTCTACACAGATACATCCAAACTGAAATGGATTTTATGGACATCTCATCACTCGGTGCTGCTTATCGATATGTTGTTAAAATTGAGCAGAAATTTAAGCACCAGAACAGATGGGAATTCGGGTCTACAAATCCGCAACAACCAAAGTATGACAAAGATGACCCAAACAAAATGTCTCCCGAAAACTAGTCCAAGACACAGGAAAAGAAGGGTCACGGGAAGACAAAGAAGGACACCAAAAAATGGTGTGAGTTCCACAAAAGACCTTGGCACAACACCAATGAATGTCGTTCAAAACAGTCATTGGTCGCTGAGATCAAAGACAAGGAGCCAAACCTTGATTCAGAATCTGATTCTGAAAATAATTGTAAAACACAGATCATCAACGAAAACCCCACTGCTATTGTCGCAACCGCAACAATTCAACCAGAAGAACCAACAGATCCTGAAGAAGGGGAGTGCCTTTTTCATTCACAAATGTGGGTGAAGGGGACCCCGCTGCATTTTATTGTTGATAGCAGAAGCCAGAAGAACCTCATCTCAACAGAGGTCGTCAAATAGTTGGGATTGTCGACAACACCACACCCGCAGCCATACAACATCGGGTGGCTTTGCCAAGGATGAGATCTTCGTGTCAACAATCAATGTTGATTGTCATACAGAATCCAGCCCTTCAAGGACGAGGTATTATGTGATGTTGCCCCACTGGATGTCTGTGATGTTCTCGTGGGCCAACCATATATGTGTAAGCGCCATGTTGTTTATGAGTCTCGACCCCTTAGTGTCATTGTTACATTGGGGGGTCATTTCTACAGAATATCAAAGGTAGTTCCAACTATTGTTCCACCTAAAAAGTGCCGCAAGGTAGTATCTCATACTGCAAAATTCATCTTCTTCACAATCTGTTCAAAAGGGGAACAGAAGGACATTGCAACCACTATAGTTTCGCCCCCTGCACCTTCTATCCAACAGAAACAGGTCGACAAGGTTGCAACAAAGCACAAAAATTCTTTCTACACACCTTCCTCTCATGTAGCTCAACTTGTTGAATAGCCTCAACCTCAACAGGTTCATGACAGACTTCCACAAACCAAGTAGCGTGACATCTCCAGCAATACAAGCAGCTCAACCAGATGCAGATCCAACAAACACTTTGCCATCTCCCCCGGGAACTCAACGCAATGGATTCATTGCTTCCTAATGAGGGAGGATTGATCGAGGTGGATATCGGTGGCCACCCACCTTTTCCAACTGGCTCAAAATTGTTTTCTGGCAATTTTGGCAATTTACTATTTTTAGCAGGTTTTAACTTCCGAGGCCATTTTGAGGGCTCAAATGAAGGTTTTTCAAGATCGAGGTTCTCAATGATAGTCGAAGGCATGACTGATCACCCAAAATGAATCTCCTCGATGATACCTTTCCAACGAGCTATCACACGCCTAAAACGGAGATCATATGCAAAAGTTACGACCCCGGGAAGTTGATGTACTCACTTACCCAAACGGGGCCCACATGACTTTTGGCGCTTCATCTCCTAGGGTTAGGTTTTTGGATGTCTAGGACTTTTGGCATTCCCGTTTATTGTAAAAGGGCCTTCAGAGCCTCATTGTAATCATCTTCTTGCGAATGCAAGTAGCCGTCACATCTCTTCTCAGAGATAAGATGCCACCATTCTAGCGAGTCTTTCACTCTGTATTTTTACAGTCTCTGTACATTTCTTTCATTAATATAAATCATGTATTACTGTATATCTGTGTTTATGGTTGCATCTCCGATACATTTCTATTATATTATTGAATATATGCGATATCTCTGTGCATTTCTTTATTATATCTCCGATCTCATTTCGTGCCGAAAATAATCCAGATCAGTGGTATCAGAGCAGGCTACTATTGATCGTTTTTTTTCAGTGCATGTCCCCGATGAGGTCCGAGTATAGAAAGTTGGGTCTTGATCTTGTCTCTCTTAAAGAAAATTTCTCTCGCACACCCAAGAAACCCTCAATGGTGGAAGAAAATAAAAACGATGGAGCAGACGATCCTATCAATCTGTTGCTTGAGCAACCTCTCACGTGACAGAGGGACGAAATGATGGAGAATTTTTTTCGCATCCTTCAACGCCTCCCGATAGCATCAGGTGCATCTTCATCAAGCGGACACTTTGGAGGCACCTCGCCTTTCAATTTACAAGTTAATTTTGATATTCCAGTATTTGAAGGACAGATAGATGCAGAAACCCTAGAAAAATGGTTAACTCTGCTGGAAGGTTATTTCTCTGTTAACAATTTTTTCGACAAAGAAAATATCACCTTTGCACTCCTTAAATATCTCCCTCATGTCAAACATTGGTGTGAAACTTACTAGGAGCAAAGTTCCACAGAGGAGTCTGGAATATATGGGGTCGATCCCACTTGGGATTTTTTTGTGGATGCGGTAAAAGAACAGTATTACCCTGTTGGAAACTATGAGGACTAGTACATGAGATGGACCACACTGCGACAAGAGAGGGGCCAAGCAGTTTCAGAGTTCACCAATACCTTCCATACCTTGCGCACCAAGATGGGTATCAAAGACTCCGAGTGACATTTGGTTCTGAAATACCGTGGGGCTCTACAC
>ML793956.1:88968-102477 GCA_009831015.1 Picea engelmannii
GCCTCATTGTAATCATCTTCTTGCGAATGTGAGTAGCCGTCACATCTCTTCTCAGAGATAAGCTTCCACCATTCTAGCGAGTCTTTCACTCTGTATTTTTACAGTCTCTGTACATTTCTTTCATTAATAGAAATCGTGTATTATTGTATATCTATATTTATGGTTGCATCTCCGATACATTTTTGTTATATTATTGAATATCTGCGATATCTCTGTGCATTTATTTATTATATCTCCGATCTCATTTCGTGCCGAAAATAATACGGATCAGTGGTATCAGAGCAGGCTGCTCTTGATCATTTTTTTTCAGTGCATGTCCCCGACGAGTTCTGAGTATAGCAAGTCGGGTCTCGATCTTGTCTCTCTTCAAGAAAATCGCTCTCACACACCCAAGAAACCGTCAATGGCGGTAGAAAAGAAAAACGACGGAGGAGACGATCCTATCAATCTGTTGCTTGATAAAGCTCTCACGTGGCAGAGGGACGAAATGATGGAGAATTTTGCCCGCATCCTTCAATGCCTGCCGATAGCATTAGGCACATCTTCATCAAGCGACCACTTTGGAGGAACCTCACCTTTCAAGGTAAAAGTTAATTTTGATATTCCTTTATTTGAAGGACAGATAGATGCAGAAGCCCTAGAAAAATGGTTAACTCTACTGGAAGGTTATTTCTCTGTTCACAATTTTTTCGACAAAGAAAATATCACCTTTGCACTCCTTAAAGCTATCCCTCATGTCAAACATTGGTGGGAAACTTACTGGGAGCAAAGTTCCACAGAGGAGTCTGGAATATATGGGGCTGATCCCACTTGGGATTTTTTTGTGGATGCGGTAAAAGAATAGTATTACCCTATTGGCAACTATGAGGACCAGTACATGAGATGGACCAGACTGCGACAAGAGAGGGGATAAGAAGTTTCGGAGTTCACGAATACCTTCCATACCTTGCGCACCAAGCTGGGTATCAAAGACTCCGAGCAACATTTGGTTCTGAAATACCGTGGGGCTCTACACAGATATATCCAAACTAAAATGGATTTTCTGGACATCTCATCACTCGGCGCTGCTTATCGATATGCTGTTAAAATTGAGCAGAAATTTAAGCACCAGAACAGACAGGAATTCGAGTCTGCAAATCTGCAACAACCAAAGTATGACAAAGACGGCCCGAACAAACAGTCTCCCGAAAACCAGTCCAAGACACAGGAAAAGAAGGGTCATAGGAAGACAAAGAAGGACACCGGAAAATGGTGTGAGTTCCACAAAATCCCTTGGCACAACACCGATGAATGTCTCTCAAAACAGTCATTGGTGGCTGAGATCAAAGACAAGGAGCTAAACCTTGATTTAGAATCTGATTCTGAAAATAATGGTAAAAGACAGATCATCGACGCAAACCCCACTACTATTGTCGCGACCACAACAATTCAACCATAAGAACCAACAAATCCTGAAGAAGGGGAGCGCCTTTTTCATTCATAGATGTGGGTGAAGGGGATCCCGCTGCATTTTATTGTTGATAGTGGAAGCCAAAAGAACCTCATCTCAGCAGAGGTCGTCAAACAGTTGGGATTGTCGACAACACCACACCCGCAGCCATACAACATCGGGTGGCTTCGCCAAGGATGAGATCTTCCTGTCAACTAGCAATGTCAATTGTCATATGGCATCCAACCCTTCAAGGATGAGGTATTATGTGATGTTTCCCCACTGGATGTCTGTGATGTTCTCTTGGGCCAACCATATATGTGGAAGTGCCATGCTGTTTATGAGTCTCGACCCCGTAGTTTCATTGTTACTTTGGGGGGTCATATCTACAGAATACCAGAGGTAGTTCCAACTATTGTTCCACCTAAAAAGTGTCACAAGGTAGTATCTCATACTGCAAAATTAAGCTTCTTCACAATCTGTTCGAAAGGGGTATAAATGGACATTGAAACCACTACAGTTTCGCCCACTGCACCTTCTATCCAACATAAATAGATCGACAAGGTTGCAGCAAAGCACAAAAATTCTTTCTGCACACCTTCCTCTCATGTAGCTCAACTTGTTGAATAGCCTCAACCTCAACAGGTTCATGACAAACTTCCACAAACCAAGCAGCGCAACATCTCCAGCAACACAAGCAGCTCACCCAGATGTAGATCCAGCAAACGCTTTGCCCTCTCCCCCGGGAACTTAACGCAATGGATACCATTGCTTCCTAAGGAGGGAGGATTGATCTAGGTGGATATCGGTGGCCACCCACCTTTTCCGACTGGCTCAAAATTGTTTTCTGGCAATTTTGGCAATTTACTATTTTTAGCAGGTTTTAACTTCCGGGGCCATTTTGAGGGCCTAAATGAATATTTTTCAAGATTGAGGTTCTCAATGATATCCAAAGGCATGATTGAGGCCCAAAAATGAATCTCCTCGACGATACCTTTCCAAAGAGCTATCACACGCCTAAAACGGAGATCGTATGCAAAAGTTACGACCCTGGGAAGTTGATGTACTCACTTACCCAAACGGGGCCCACATGACTTTTGGCGCTTCATCTCCTAGGGTTAGGTTTTTGGATGTCTAGGACTTTTGGAATTCACGTTTATTGTAAAAGGGCCTTCAGAGCCTCATTGTAATCATCTTCTTGCGAATGCGAGTGGCCATCACATCTCTTCTCAGAGATAAGCTGCCACCATTCTAGCGAGTCTTTCACTCTGTATTTTTACAGTCTCTATACATTTATTTCATTAATAGAAATTGTGTATTACTGTATATATGTGTTTATGGTTGCATCTCTGATACATTTCTGTTATATTATTGAATATCTACGATATCTCTGTGCATTTCTTTATTATATCTCCGATCTCATTTCGTGCCGAAAATAATCTGGATCAGGCTTGGACCTTTCCAGGTAGCTGAGTAGATTGGGGGAGGCACTTATCAATTACATAGTCTTAGGGGAGAACCTGATGCCCTCCCAGTAAATGGCTAAGCCCTAAAACAATACTTCTAGTAAAAAATTAAAAATAATAATAATAATAATAAAATAAAAAATAAAATAAAAAATTGGGTCATGAGTCAGGGTCAAAGGAAACGAAGGAGGAACAAAGATTATTCTTTCAACCAATGAATCACCATTTGTTGAGCACTCAACACACCCTAAAATTCTATGTTCAATTTTTACTTTTGGGTACCACTTGATCCTTTACACTGTCTATTTTGCCTTCAGTATGAAACTAATACTTGCACTTATTTTTATGTTCATTCTAAAGCCTGCCTAAACATACAAAAAAGAATCATCTTAATCATTAAAGGGTCCTTAATAAGCTACTTAGGGAATCAACACAATAAATATTTCCATGATGCGTTTAGGAGTTCGACATCGGTAAACGTTAAAGGTGTTGAAAATCGTTTGAGAAGTTTAAAATAGCCGAATACCGATCTTCATTGACATCGACAGATGAAAGTCTTTATTTCTACGATTGAACCTTTTAGAGGTATCGCAGAAGACTGACCCGTTTGACTTCGACAGGAAAAATAAAAGGTAAGCATCGTGCAAAGAGAAGAGTGGTATCTCTGATTGCTGACACTCGACACAATTTCGGCATCGGAGAATTACGAAATACAATGCTCATTAAAATTTACATTTTGAATTTGCCGACCCTCGACACCACTCAACTATAGGTAGCCGCAATATCTTTTAAGTACTTTCAACGTAAATAGACCCACAAAGTACAATCCTTACCTACCATCCGAATGCTAAATTGTATGTTCAAATAATTTAAGTAACCCCGAGTTGATAAGCCACGTCAACGTCAATCAATATTAGAAGTTTTAGAGGGAACATATCAACATGCTCACATTACAAAAATAACATTTGTTAAATCATATATTTTTCACAAAAAATCAGATAAAAGAACGTAGTTAATTTACATTCAAAAGGGAATAGGATACATTCAAGAAGGTTCGAGTTTTCATATAATTAATTCCCGCCAATATTGGGCTACATACAAATAAATATCGTTGGCACCTTTACTAGCCGGTCCAGTCACAGTGAGAGTACAAAATCCTTACTACAAAAGAGAAGAAATATTAAGCGTCACTTTAGGGAACGCAAAGCAAAGGCTCACCCATTATGCATCTCCTATGCGCACACCTTCCCCCGGACTAATTATCACATCCTGTAATGTTTCCTTTCCCTCTTTCACTACCATCCTTTGTGCATCACGCAACTACACAATTGTGTCTTGAGCTTCTTGAAGATATCTCTGGAGCCAAACTGTGCTTCCTCCACGATACTTTATCGCCAATACCTCCTGGTTCTTCACCACCAACTAGCCTCGCAACTCTCTATTTTCTTGGTAGAGTTCAGCTATAGCAAGTTGGGCCTGCTCTAACTGCTGGATGGAATTGTTAACGGGAGAACCCATTTCTTTTTTCCTCCCCTTTCGTTCCTCGCTTTCTTTACTAGCAGTCCCCACAAGCCCCGACCGATAAGTAAGCGTCATAGACCCCTCAGCGGCTAGATGTATATTCATCTCAGCTTGAGGGAAGTTTTCCTCCATTTTTCCCGTGTCTTTCCTAGGCCTCCCTTTTCTTTGCGGTGTTCGCTCCTATGGGGGCGTGGTCTCCAGCATACCTCATTCAAGCATACTTATATCCACCCCAAATTCTACTAGAGGTACTAACACCCTATCTGAACGAAAGACTTTACCTCCTGTCGAAGCTTCGAGGACGCTGGGAGCCAATAAGAATGAATCCCAGGTGCGTTGGGGCTCGAACCTGACATTCCGACTACCTTGCAAATCCCGTCCCTTGTTAGGAGGGGATCCCATAATGAAACAACGTGGTGGATTGGACACCTATAGGTAATTAACGACCACTACACCGAGTTTCACCTGAATAAACACACAAGTTTAGCGTCACAGAAGCATATACTCGACTTATGCGTGGAATTCCCCACAAAATTCCTAGAATTTATAGGCAAACAAAGAAGAAGACTAGAGAATGCCAAAAGAACAATCACGCTTCATGACAAGATGCCTTGAAGACTTAACGCATCACAGTTGCTCGTCATATGTAATCCAGAATGCTTAAAGCATTGCTGATTGGAGTTGCAGAGAATGTGCAATACGATAATTCCAATCTCTTTAAACTCCCTAGCTTCCATTATTGACAAATGATAGTTGACACACTTGGTAATACGGATACTTGAGGCATTTAACAAATTCCTTACTATGGTATCTGATCTTTTAGGAGCATACATGCACACGCTCAACCCTTGTGTATTTTCCCAGTCCCAAAGGTCGAACAACTACTATGACGGTTCCAACGATCGTATCCTCCATACTCGATTTGCCATGCTTTGGCATGATGACAGGACTCGTTTAAACTGAAGAGGAGCAACAACGTGGATAAAAGACATCGCAGGTAATTCAAAGGAGCAACCAGGATCACGCAAGTATTAAATGATTGACACTAATGAGCTCCACAGGTATGCACCAGTCGATTATGTTTGTTAGTATCTTATGTCATATTTGCTCGACCGCTAAACTATCTCAACCCCGCTTGCAAGAAGGATTCCCCAATCACCGAACAAAGCTTTCTCTGCGATCTCACTGATGAACCCGAAAGAAGCACCAAAGTAGGATCGATAGAGAGATATAGAATGCCAAGATCCCCGAGTTCAGAAACCCTGATAATTTCATTGAACTGAGTGACTTGGTCAAGTGGCATGTTAAACAATATGCGCTATGTACTGAAGAGTTAGAAAAAATAGTTGATGCGAAGCTAGGGAAAGTACGAAAATTCGTAGAACATCCGATCAAATCCCGAGTCATGCTACAACAACTAAACTCCAGTTTAGTAAAGTATCGGGTGCATGCAGTAGACATCAAAGGAATATATGCGGCTCTAATGGAACAACATAGATTTCCATGGGACCAAACTTGTGAAAAATTGTTTGTCAGCTGGACTGAATACGAGAGCAGTCATCCTTTCCAATAAGTATCTCGGGATGACTGTTAAAGAAGCTATTAGAAGATAATGCCACATGGAAATTTTTGTTTTGTTTAAACTACAATTAGCTGTTAATTTCAATTAGAACTCTATATTATAAATAAAGACATCGACTAATTAGAAAAGGGTCGATGGTTGTTGTAAGAACTCTTTCTTTTTGGTTGTTGAGAATTATTTTGAGACCGCTATGAATTGAGAAGTTCTTCTGGACCAAAGAAAATCTATTTCCATTAGATGCATGTGATTGGACTTGGAGAAGAACTACTTCCTATCCCATTTCATGAATGATGCAGTAATGAGTAAGAGCAATTAATTATGTTGTCAAGTTATCTTGTGCAATGTTTTGATGTTCTTTTCTTTAATTATGAAGATAAATCGTTGTGTTATTACGTGATGCATGGTCATGGTAGATGAATTATTTTTCTTTCCACTATATCATTACATATGTGCTTTCTTTTTGATAGTTAGCTTCTCAAATAGTAATTGGATGCTCACATGGTTAATGTATTAGTACTAGGCCTATGGTATAAAGTAATTGTTTGCATGTTGAGCAACAGGTTATCCCAAGCTTAACCTGTTCCCTAGTAGTTAAAACTTAATCCTATTAATTTTCAAGTTGGTTTATGTTGGCTTGCATATCTCATATCAGCCTCACCCAAGATGAAATACAGAAGAAAATAGTCCTAGATGAAGGAAGATCCTTCACAAAGAAACACAAATCCCATCGATAAATTGGTCGGATCGCAAGATATCGAGAACCATTCCATTTTAAATGTTGCAGAGTCTAATTGGGCCTTGGTGGTGGGTTTGGTTCCTACTGTTGATTCAATGGATTTAGGTCCCATAAACACAACGCATATTGCAAACTTGTTTTTTAAAGAAGTTTTTAGACTTCACAGCTTACCCAAGAGTATTGTTTCAGACAAAGATACCAAATTTGTTGGTCATTTCTGGAGGACACTATGGAAAAAGATGGGAACAGATTTATATTTTATCTCATCATATCACCCTCAGAAGGATGGACAGACTGAGGTAGTGAACCGAAGTCTAGGATATTTATTGAGGAGTTTAGTAGTTAAACATCACAGTCAGTGGGATTAGATTCTGTCGCAAGCGGAATTTGCATATAACAACTCACCTAAAAGGAGAATAGGACAAATCCCATTCCAGATAATGTATGGAATGCAACTGAGAGGAGTATATAAGTTGAGAAAATTAGAGTAGAGTGAGTTTAAAAGTGTTGGAGTAGAGGATTTTGCAACAAGAATGCAGGAACTCACAGTAAGGTTAAAGAGTGGTTGCAGAATTCCAACCAGGAATACAAGCACAAAGAAGATCAACACAGGAGAGAACTTCAATTTGAAGTAGGTGATTTGGTTCTAGCACATCTCAGAAAACAAAGGTTCCCAAGGGGAACATACAATAAGATGAAGATGAAGAAAATTGGGCCATGTAAGATTTTGTGAAAGTTTGAGGAAAATGATTACGAAATTGAATTACCAGATGGGGTAGGAATATCACCCATATTCAACGTAGCAGATATTTATCCTTACAGAGAAGATGAAATAGAGGGATCAGAGGACCATAAGGAAGTTCAATGGGTAAAACATATTCCTATAGCTAAAAATCCATAGATGGAAAAGATCATTGATCAGAGAGTTAGCAAGAAGACCCGGAGGAAGACATATCCTGAGTATCTGATCAAATGGAAAGGACACCGGATTGAAGATGCAAGTTGGGAAAGTGAAGAGGAGATCCAGAAACATGGATAGCCGGTACAGGATCTCATGAACATGAGTTCATGAATTTTTCAACCAAGGGAGTATGATGCAGGAGCATCATAAGCAAGCCAACAAAGCAAGCACAAAAGTGAAGGACAACTAGAAACACACCAATGCACATTTTGAAGGCATTTTGAATTTCAAAAGATGGAGCATTAATGTTACAGCTAGAAGGATGTATTGCATTTATGTTTTGGAGATTGTAAACAGATCTTGAGCGTTCCTCTCATCAATTGGTTATGGAGGCATTTAATTGTAATGAATGTAAAGTTGGTAGCTTTTAATTTTTGACTAGATAGCTTAGAGATGTAAGAGGGAAAACTCTAGAAAGCTCCCTCGTATGTATTGTATTGTAGGATTATTCTCATTGTAATTTTGTAATATGTAGAGCAAGAGAGTGAAAGAATAGGAGAAGATAGATTGTAGAATTTGTATAAGCAGATAGTTGTCGCTATTGAACCCATGTATAGAAGCACTTGGATTAATATACGAACGCTTTGATCCAATTCTATGGTGTATCATGGTTACTGTTTGCATCTATTGAATGGTATGTTTATAGTTGGTTTATGTTCTCTGTTATGCATTTGTTTCAATGCCTTGTGTGTATGATTTCATGTTTAATGTATGAAGTCTGTGAGAGGAGAAGTATAAGTTTCAATTGTTTCACTTCCTGATAAGTCCTAAGAGGAGTGCAGTGAAAGTCTGCAAGGAGTGTGTTGACGAGAACTGATTTTTATCTCAGAAAGGCTCAGGAGGGTTACCGTTGTTCTTATACCAGCATAAGTTCAAGTATATCACAGAGCCGTGCAAGGTGTGCACAGGCCAGTTGAAGTCTTAGACTTACGCAACAAAGGAGATAAATTGAAGAACCGTCATTGCAAGGAGTTGGCAGAGTTGGAAGTGTGAATAATCTGAGGTTATTGTGAATACTGAAAGGAGTGTGTGTGAGAAACCTTTAGAAATCCTTGAGTTGTAGAAAGTATAAGATCAGGAAGGATAGGGCTTTGGAAGGAGTTTGAAGGAAGGATGAGGTTTGAAGTCGCCTCGCAGAAGTTAAGATCAGAAGGAAAAGACACCAGGTATTTTGGCAGGAGCCTTTGAGAAACCTGAACAGTCAGTTGAAATCCTCAGAGGGTGAATCGTCAAATTTCCATGGACGGTTAGATCTTGCAAATCAGCAGGAAGGTTAAGGATGAGTTTCTTTTAGCACTCATAAGATTAGGAGGAGTAGTGGTCGTTGGATTTGGATTAACGAGAGTCATTGATATTGTGCTTGAATTTCATCATTTCGGAATTCAGGGTGTGGAGAAAGTTGTGACTCGGAGTCGAGAATTGCAAATTCCCAATTCGCAAAGTCCCGATAGAATCAGGACTGTCAAATAGCAGGAAACTCAAAGCCATTGATTCGTGACGAGGAGTCATCGCGATTTCGATAATCGGTGAAGGGTGTTGTTGCATTACAAATCATCGATACACAAAATCTTGAGGTGCCGAAATATTTGGGCCCTAGGTTTTAGTCAAAGGTCACATAAATTGAAGTCAAGGGAGGAACCAAAGATCCGTTATCCCTTTTTGGGGTTTCTGGGATTGAATAAGTTAGAGGGACTCATATTTAGGGTCGCGAAGTTGCAAAACCCAAAACACCTTTTCGGGCAAAGGTTGTGGTCACGTCAATTGATCACGTGGGCAAGAGTTTGTGCTTTGTGCCAGTTCACACAAGAAAAACTCTGAAGAAGGACTTGTGGAAACACTTGTGTGTTGGAGATCCTGCAGGGAATCAAATATTCAATTAGACTCAAAGGGAGATAGAGAACAATCCTTAGACCAGGAGGTCGAGCAGAACTTGTTGAGGTAGGGGTGCTGCATCACTCAAAGTTTCAACAAATGTGAGTAACCCTATTTTCTAAGGTATCCATGGGTTATATTTTAACAAGGCACATATGTATGTGGTTTGTAGTGGAGGAAAGTGTGAATATTCATAGGCAGTAGAGGAGAAAGTCGTGGATCTGTGAAAAGGCTTGTGAAAGGTTGAGAAGTGATGCTTGTACCATGTTGTTGATTCCTAGGTTGGTTTACTCATTTTTTATCTGATACAATAGGATGTATTCAAGATCATAGGTATGCTTATGTTGGATCATGTTCTCATTGATGCCAAAGGATTGATGTCCAAGGAACAATGTCTTGTCATAGTATATTGATGGATCATGTATTTTCCTTGATGACAATGGATTGATGTCAAGTAGAGTCATAGTCATATGATGTCATGCATAGATGAATATGGATAAATGTGTTGTCATTGATATATGTTGCATAGTTGGATTGATGTAAAGATGACTCATTATTGTCTTGACATGATTTATAGGGAGTACAAATGGATGAACTCCAAAGTGGCCCCCTTATGGTGAAATCCCTCATGGGAAGACACGTTGTGGTTTAATTATCCTAGAAGTATGGTTAGATAACCAATGCTTAATTGTGAAATAATGAGATGAATATCAGTGAAACTATCCTAGATAGATAGTGCTTGTCATGCCATTTTTGGTGGTATGTGGAACATCACATAACTCATCACAATTTGAGAGTTATGGCCTTACAAAGTTGGAGGACCCTCATATGATGGCTACAAGCCCCAAAAGGTCAAAGAAGTCAAAGTGTTTACAAAGAAGAAATTATTTAAATAATAAAGTGAAGTGATAAAGTCAAAGAGGATTATTTAAATAATAAAGTAAATGGAGAACTTTCTAATTATGGAAAGTAGTTATAAGAGGGTTAACCCTAAAATGAGGAAAGTGGGTTAAGTGGTTATTGGATATATGGACAAGTGGAAAAATTGGACAAAGTTGGACATAAGTGACTATGTGGACAAAGTGGCCTAGAAGTTGCTTCTAAGGAAGCTACTTGGAGAGTATAAATGAGAGGAAAGGGGTCTCTTGTAAATACATTTCTTGAGAATATATTGAAGATCTATTCTGAGAGAGAGAGAGTGGTCGGAGGATCTCATGGACGCATCAAAGTTTTTAGTAAGTCTAAGATATTGACGGTGAAAGTTTTGGAAGTTCAGAAACCCTAGTTTCTGAAGGAGTACACGAGCAACAATGGGCCAAAGAGCATACATACATGGGCTGCAGTGAGCCAGAGCATGTACACATGAGGGATGAAGGATGATAGAGTGCATACAATAGGTGGAATTCATGAAGATTTAAGTGTGAGTTGGTGTCAGGTTCTTAAAGTTTGAAGAAGTTCCATATCTGCATTCTATGGGCTCAGATATGCCATAGAAACTCTGGTATGGTTACATATTTGTCTTGACGGATACTCTTGCTTATTGTATGATGAATTATTAAGGCATTCTTGGTATGGCTATGGTGATATGGTTATGTTTATTGATTGATAGAGTGAGCAACACTCTTATGTTTCAGTACTGATATGGTTTCCATAGTATATTGGTTACTTATGTAGCATTCATATTGTATTGTTGAGGAGCATGAGTAAGTTGGCAGAGAGTATGGATGTGTTGAGATTGGTTATGGTATAGATTGGACAGTGAAAGACAAAAGTGAATGTGACTAAAGGTTGCAGAGGATATTTGTTTTTCATGGAGAGAAAACCCTAATTGTTCAGAAGGAATATGCAGGTTGTAATACAAACAGGTTGCGTACATACGTGAGTTGTACTATTGGTAGGACACATACATACGTGTGATGCAATACTAACAGGTCGTGTACTTTTTGACAGATTGGTATCTTTTGGGGATTGAATCCTCTTCTCAGTTGGTATTGAGTTGTACTCTATTCAATTTTTGTTGATAACCCAAGGATTGTAGTCCGTAATAAAAAGAAAATTGTACATACATATTGTGCTCATTGTGTTCCTTGTGGTGATGACTTATTGATGATATATGTTGTTGGTATATGTTGTTGATGTATGTTCACATTTAACTGGTTATAAATGACAAAAATAAGTAATGAGTAAATGGTGATTGCTAACTAAGGATATTTGTGAAGGAAAGTTGATAAATATCCCTACACTGATTCACCCCCCCCCTCTCAGGGTGGTCGGTGTGTCAAACAATTGGTATCATAGAAGGGCTTCAATATAAGCCTTAACAAGCTTGGAGGAGATCCATGGACACACAAATGGATGATGAAGTTCCAATCCTTGATGAGGAAAATTATTCTACATGGAGAATAGAAATGAAAGTGCATTTGAAGGAAATAAGAGTGGGTGTTTGGAAAGCAGCTATTGGTGGATCAGTTCCTTTGAAGAAAAATTCAAAGTTTGTAGCTCAAAGGGAAGAAAACAAGAATGATGCATTGGCTCTGAAAACCATTCTTAGTGGACTCTCAAGTTATATCAAAGAAAACATGGGATAATGGACTTCCTCCAAGGATCTATGGATAAATCTAGAGAATGCATACGAAAGAAAAAATGAAGACCTTAAAGAAAATTCCATCAAGATCAATGAAGGTAAAGAATCTCCAAAATCCCCTGATTGCAATATTTCAAAAAGTGATGATGTTGAATATTTCTCTACAAGTGAAGAAGAAAGGCTAGAAATAGTTTGTGTAGAGTTAGATGATAGTTATCCCATGGAAGAAGTACAAGAAGAACTATCAGATATTAAAAAAAAAGTTGAATGGGGTCTATTTGAATACAACTATGACCATTGTTACATAGAATATAGCTATCTTTATGAGAACACTAAAAAGTTTCTTAGAAAGAATCAAAGGCATATCTTGAAGTTAAAGGAAATGATCAAGGAACAAGAATAAAGTAAAAAGACTCAATTAGAAGAAAAAGAAGAAGAGATCAAAAGACCAAAGAATGAAATAGAAGATAATAAGAAGCTAGATGATGAGATTAGCAAAATTCTTGAAGTTAATGTCCATCTCAAGACCCAAATTGAAGAAGCCAAAAGGGTAGAGGAATTACTAAAGAATAAAATAAATGAAAAGGAAGAGTCATGTTATAAGTTGGAAGGTGAAGTTGTTGATCTTAGAAAGGAAGTACAGAATTCAAACAAGTTCTTCAATAGATCAAAAATATTGAATGGGATCTTGGATAGTCAAAGATCACCAAATGATAGAAAAGGTCTTGGATACAACAAAAAAGCTACACATGTTGAAGAAAGCACCTCAAAGAAGCATGAGGTAATTAAATATTTCATAACACCCTAAGGTGTTGGAGATGTAATGAAGTAGGACACATTGTTGTTCATTAATGTCACACTATGAGATGCTACAGTTGTAGTGGTTTGGACACAAATCCCAGAATTGTTGGAACACAAGAAGACAATCCATGATGAGGACTTCATATAGCATGACTAGAAGAAAACATGAAGTGAGGAAGGGGGACATTTTTGAAAGGATGGGAGCTTAGAGTTCAAGTTTTGAGAAGCAGGGACACCTTTAGAAGTGGGTGAAGAACACTGATTAATCAAAACAAAGTGGCAGCCTTAAGGGAAGCTCAAGTTTGTCATCTTCATAAGCATACGTGGGTTACAATGGTAACAGTTGCATACATATGCTAGCTGACCTATGAATAGGTCATGTACATGCACAAGTTGTCTATGAAGCAGGTCGCATATCTATGGTAAAGAGCCTTGAGAAAAGGGTTGTGCACATGAGTTGCAACATTGCATGATGATATAAATTTGTGTTGTAGGGTTTGACATGGTTTGTTGCAAGGTCTGACAAGTTTTGCCACAAGTTTTCATGATTACATGTT
>ML793956.1:102527-112602 GCA_009831015.1 Picea engelmannii
GTTGCAAGGTCTGACAAGTTTTGCCACAAGTTTTCATGATTACATGTTGGCATACATAATTGATGTATGTATTGTGGTGATATATGGTTGAGTGTTGAAAGACTATCTTGAATACATGGTACTAACCCTTGAGTATGGATTCAAACATTTTTTTGTTGAAGAACAATGATGGTTGTGACAGTGAAGTTATGACACTTTGGTTATGAGATATATCATGTTGATGCTAGCTAGAGATGTCATTGATCTATTGAGGCACACTTCTAGTACATATAGTTTTGGATGCTTATTATTTTCTGAAGTGAATGATAGTTGAGGCAGATCATTTAGAGTATATGGTTGGTACTTATTTGACCTCCATTGATATATCTTATGATGCATTGTGAGATGCATATTTGTTGGATATCTTGGTGCATGCATTTGGCATGAGGATGGGATACATAGTGGGACATGCAGTTGATGAGTTGATCATGTGGTCATATTGTACATCATTGATGAGTCATAGATTGATCTATAGTTGATGCATGATTGGTACACTTTTGGTACATTGTTAGAGGCACCTACTAGTAGTATGATTGACACATGTTTTATGGTGGATATGGCATGCATGCATGAGGACACATCTTGATTAGAGTTCATCTTGTTTTGATACTAGTGCATGGTTGATGCACTTGCTTGGTACAAGTGGTGATACATGTTTGGTGCACTTGTTGATTTATGGATGATATAGTTGAGACACTTCATTGATTAAGATACATGATTGTGGCACTTGGTTCTTGGTAGAGGTATATCATGAGTTGTATGACACTTTTTTGAGGCACATGGTTGGCATGTTGGTAGAGGCATATGGTTGATGCACTCCATTGATGATATCTTATGGAATTTGATATGGTATTGATGTACATGGGTATTGTGCATGGTTGGCACATGATGTACTTAGTTGATATTTTGTTCATGATTTTATATTCATTGTTGACATATATTGTATGGCATAGATCCAAGGATCGTCATAGAAATAGCAGTTGATATATGTTTCGGTTGAGCAGTAGCATTTGCAACAGAAACATATTGTAGTAGTAGCATATTTTTCATATTGCAGAGAAGATAGGGGGAGACATACCCATAGGGGGAGTCATTATTCTTCCCATGATTCCAGGAGGAGATATTTATCAGATGCAAAGATAAATACTTGAAAAAGAGACCTATACTTGGAGAAAGAGCACATAGGCATAGTTCCAAGGGGAGTGATGGTCATAGGGGGAGAATGAGCTATATATATTAAACATTACATCAGAGTGATATCCCTTGTTCAAAAGGGGAGAGATTATTCGGAGTAATATCAAAGGCATTCAGACAAGGGGAGGAATCCCAAGGAGAGTTCAGGCAGGGGGAGTAGCCCCAAGGGGAGAATGACCCTTTGTCATTGATGTCAAAGGGGGAGAGATAGTCACATTGATGTGATTTAGATGACTATTGATGTAGATAAATGCCTTGTCTACATGTTTCCATCAATGATTGGTGTTGACATGAATGTTGGTATTTCCATCAATGCCGAAGGGGGAGATTGTTGGATCATATTGTCATTGATTCCAAAGGATTGATGTCAAAGAATTGATGTAAATGGAACAATTTCTTGTCATAGTATATTGATGGATCATGTATTTTCCTTGATGACAATGTATTGATTTCAATTAGAGTCATAGTCATATGATGTCATGCATAGATGAAGATGGATCAATGTGTTGTCATTGATATATGATGCATAGTTGGATTGCTGTAAATATGACTCATTACTATCTTGACATGATTGATAGGGAGTACAAATAGATGAACTCCAAAGTGGTCCCCTTATGGTGAAATTCCTCACGGGAAGATGCTTTGAGGTTGAGTTATCCTAGAAGCATGGTTAGATAACCCATGCTTAATTGTGAAATAATGAGATGAATATCCGTGAATTTTTCATTGAAACTATCCGATATAGATAGTGCTTGTCATGCCATTTCCGGTGGTATGTGGAACATCACATAACTCCTCATGGTTTGAGAGTTATGGTCTTATGAAGTTGGAGGACCCTCATATGATGGCTAGAAGCCCCAAAAGGTCAAAGAAGTCAAAGTTCTTACAAAGACGAAATTATTTAAATAATAAAGTGAAGTGATAAATTCAAAGAGGATTATTTAAATAATAAAGTAAATGGATAACTTTCTAATTATGGAAAATAGTTATAAGAGGGTTAACCCTAAAATGAGGAAAGTGGGTTAAGTGGTGAAGTGGCTATTGGATATATGGACAAGTATCAAAATTGGACAAAGTTGGACATAAGTGACTATGTGGACAAAGTGGCTATGTGGAAAAAGTTGCCTAGAAGTTTCTTCTAAGGAAGAGACTTGGAGAGTATAAATAAGAGGCAAGGGGTCTCTTGTAAATATATCTCTTGAGAATATATTGAAGATCTATTCTAAGAGAGAGAGTGGCTAGAGGATCTCATGGACGCATCAAATTTTCTGTAAGTTTGAGATCTTGACGATGAAAGTTTCAGAAGTTCATAAACCCTTGTTTCTGAAGGAGTACGCGAGAAGCAGTGGGCCAGAGAGCATGCATATGTGGGCTGCAGTGAGCCAGAGCACGTACACATGCGGGCTGAAGGAGGATAGAGCATGTACAGTAGGTGGAAGTCATGAAGACTTAAGTGTGAGCTGGTGTCAGGTTCTTGAAGTCTGAAGAAGTTCTAGATCTGCATTCTATGGGCTCAGATATGCCATAGAAACTCTGGTATGGTTACATATTTGTCTTGATGGATACTCTTGCTTATTGTATGATGAATGCTTAAGGCATTCTTGGTATGACTGTGGTGATATGGTTATGTTGATTGATTGATAGAATGAGCATCACTCTTATGTTTCAGTACTGATATGGTTTCCATAGTATATTGGTTACTTATGTAGCATTCATATTGTATGGTTGAGGAGCATGAGTAAGTTGGTAGAGAGTATGGATGTGTTGAGATTGGTTATGGTACATATTGGAGTGTGAAAGACAAAAGTGAATGTGACTAAAGGCTGTAGAGGATCTGAATTTTTCATGGAGAGAAAACCTTAATTGTTTAGAAGGAATACATAGGTTGTAGTATAGACATGCCACATACATATGCGAGCTATACTACTGGTAGGGTGTGTACATATGCGTGTTGCACTGCTGACAGGTTGTGTACCTGTTGACAGATTGGTATCTATTGGGGATTGAATCCTCATCTTAGTTGGTGCTGAGTTGTGTAAGTTGAGTCTTGCATTACAGAGCTGATTCTCTTGTAGAGTTGTACTCTATTCATTTGTTGTTGATAACCCAAGGATTGCATTCTGCAATAAAAATAAAATTGTGCATACATCTTGTGTTCTTTGTGTTCCTTGTGGTGATGACTTATTGATGATATGTGTTGTTGGCATATGTTACTGATGTATGTTCACATTTAACTGGTTATAAATGACAACAATAAATAATGATTAAATGGTGATTTCTAACTAAGGATCTTTGTGAAGGGAAGTTGATAAAGAGCCTTACACTGATTCACCCCCCCCCTCTTAGTGTGGTCGGTGTGTCCAACAACTTATGTGTTATTTTTGAGTCTTATGCTTACATTGTTATGGAACATGCTTGAGGCATGTCATGGTAGTGATTGTGCATCATACACCTTTGTGATGGTATGATACATTGTTAGAGGCACATCTTGGATACTTGGCATATGGTTTTTTGTATGGTATATGGTTGAAGAATATCATGAGTGATATGGCACATGTTTGATGGTATCTCTTGGTGCATGGTTCATGATTGTTAGCATATACTTGAGGCAAATGGTTTGAGGTACATCTTGGTTACATGTTGATGATGTGATGGTTATGCCTTTGGTACCTTATTAAGGCATTGATATATGTTTGAGGCACATCTTTGGTGCATGATTGAGACATATAATGAGTAATATGGTATATGGTTGATGCATGAGATGGTACAAGTTTGATACATGGTTTATTCACGTGATATGGTATATGGTTGATGCAATTGGTGTGGTACATGGTTTATGCATGGTATGGTATAGGTTGATGTACATGGTTGATGTACATCGTATGGTACATGTTGATGAGCATGGTTGATGCATGGTTGATATAGGTTGATGTACATAGTTGATGATTGATGTACATGGTTCGGTGATGGTTTTTGTATCCATGTGAGTGGATATGGGTTATGATGGTATATTAATGACGATGATAGTGATGGTGGTAATGACAATGATGGTGATAGTGACAGTGACAGTGACATGGTTAGTGATAGGTTGGTTTATGTGATAGTGACTATAATAGGTTGGTTGATGTGATAGTGGTATTCACAGGTTGATGTGATAGGTTGAAAGTGACAAGTTGATGTGACAGGTTGACAGTGACAGGTTGAAAATGATAGGTTGATGTGACAGGTTGACAATGACAAGTTGATAATGGTAGTGATTGTGGTAGTGTAAGTTTGGTCTACACTTATATTTTAGTGTGGCAGGACAGGGAAAGGAAAGCGGGTTGTATCCTCCTTCCATTTGGTGTCATAGAACACATGCAGTTGGATCTTCCTTTAGGTTGGATCCTAAGAATCAGGGGGTTGTAGTCTCCTTATAGTTGGAGCCATAGAATTTAGGGAGTTATATCTTCCTTTAGGTTGGAGCCTGTAAATAGGGGGTTGTAGCCTCCTTCCAATGGTAGCTAGAGAATTGGGAATTTGGTGCTTCCAATGAATGTAATCTTTTATATATAAGAAAACAATTTCATGGTTTTCTCCCATTTTGGTTTCCACGTAAATTTTGGTGTATTATGTATTTGATTTGATGATGCTTATGTTTATATGATCATGATATATTGAATGCAATCATATATGATACATTGATGATATACTACTGATAAAGTTGAAGTTTACATATTGTGGTTAAAAGTGGTAAAAGTGCTCATACTGATTCACACCCCCCCCCCCTCTTATTGTTCCAAAAGAGACCAACCATGTTTGACCGGAGTAAAACCATGTTTACTTGCATAAAATGTCAACTTACATACTGCAAGTTAAGAAAGAACAATAAATTTAGATTTGGTAGCATCCTTTGCATGTTTTTCTTTGAGAGGGTTCCCATGATGAGCCCTAAGACCTATGTGAGAGGACATCTACGACCATGGAACACCATGGTCTAATGGACCAAGTTGTTGGCCCATCTAGGAGGAGGGAAAATGTCTAACCCATTTGATGATTACTTATTTTCTTGGTGGGAGTGTCAAGTCCCATTTATTGAGGACTATCCATATGCTGAGAATGACTATACCCACAATCCTGACATCATCATTCCTTTTGGTGATGAGCTTGAGGACATAGGTAAATTTTATTTTATGTTATTTAATTTTAATTTTTTGATGATATATTTTATGTACACATGAAAGAATTCTATCATTTTTGTGCGTTATTTTGTATTGTTACTTGCAAATGACAAATATTTACATGTGTGAAAAATGTGCTTATGTGATTAATGAGATAAATGTCAATCTGGAATATAATTAGTGTAGGCATCAACTACTAGATTAGCATTCCTAGGAACATGCTCATAAGTAATGAATTCAAATGTCATTCCAAAATATGTAACCTAAGGAAATGATGCAACAAGATTGAATCACAAGTCTGGTATAGACTATTCAGCTGCGAGACCACTAAATGAAAGTCTAAAAACACCTAAAGGCATCGAATTCTATGTGACAAAGAAACTCGTTAAATCTCAATACCAACGCTATATTTTGCAACATTGTTGGTAGTTGGTTTGAGACACACAAATCCAATAGACACTAGCTGGCTAGTAGGTGAATAAATCACCCAAGTCGCGGAAGCCAAGTTCAGAGAATGACAACTTCCATCGTTTGTGTATCCAATATAAAATGACTATTCCTCTGCAATTTTCCACACAATAGAAGCACAACAATTACTAACGTGCAAAGACACAAAACTACTAAGCAAATATATGTACAAAAATAAACATTATTTACAAAATAACCACCACTTGAGCTGTGAGGCTCAAGAAAAGTACTTTTTTAGGTAGAGCCCATTTCTGGGCTCTAATAACACATTCCCCTCATAATCCAAAAGATCATAAGACTATTTTTCAAACACTCATCACATGATATATGGACTGTACCACATAGGGTTGAACTTGTTTGCCCCCAGGTCATCCTTATCCTGGTCATAAACTAATACAAGGTCTCCTTCAAAGAACACCCTAGGATGAATAGACTTTTCATATTGGGACTTGACTCTTTTCTTATGTGCTTCGTTTTCCATTTCCACATCTCAACGCTTCTCATTAAGTTGTTCAAGGTAAACAAGATGTTCTTCAAGCTGAGTCATATCTGGGAGGAGCTGGAAAATGATCTTGAGCAAAGGGATTTCACACTCAATTGACAAGACTTCCTCAAATCCATAGATGAGTTGAAAAAGAGAGAAACCTATTGAGTTCTTAAGTGAGGTTCAGTAAGCCCATAATTCTGGATATAGAATCAAGTGCCAATTCGTTCTAGTTTAGTTGACCGTTCTTCTTAATATCATTTTTAAATATTTGTTAACGACTTCAACCTGACCGTTATCCCAAGGATAGTAGAGAGGCGAGTGCTCCTGCCTAAACCTAGTTTTGATGTTAACTATGATATCATGCAGTTATGAAAGTGACTTCCATGGTCAGTGACAATCTCCCTCAGAACCCCAAACATAGCAATAACCTGAATGAAAATGAAAAGAGTTGCAATTTCACCATCATTCACAAATGTCGGCATGGCTTCATCCCACTTAGTGAAGTAGTCCACAACCACTATGATGTAACGATTCCCCCTAGAAAAAATTGGGTGGCATGTCATAAAATCTAACCCCCACATGGTGAAAAGGCCGACGATAATGATGAGAAACATGGGAATAGGGTGCACACACATATTCTTTGTAAAAACTTGACAAGGATGGCATTTGTTGACTGCCTTAATACAATCCTTAAAGATCGTAGGCCAAAAATAACGGACGCACAAAATGTTTTGGGTTGTTTCCAACCCTGATAGATGATTACCACATGATCCACCATGACATTCATTTAATGATACTTCCTAACCCTCATTGATACAATGTGTTTGCGATAATGAGATAGTTTTTAGCCATATGATGAGTCTATTGTCGTTCATCTCATGAATAGTGTGGGGGAAACTTCAAATTCTATTGATATATAAGGATATCTCCATACCAAGGGTCAGACGAAGAGATGAGGAAGATGTGCTCATCAGTGAATGAGTCGATGAATTCACCTTCCTCATTCTCAAACTGAAACTTCAACATTAATTCGGTGAAGACCAAAATTTCTTAGATTTTGCTGAGAAAAAATCCAAGTTGAATTCTTGAAGCACCACAATCTAGTTGTTTTACTTCCCACTAACAATTCACTGAGTCAAAACATATTGAAATGTATTAACAAAATGTAATGACAAAGACGCTGAATAACATGAAATGTTTCCAAGGCTAGTTTCTTGACATGAGAGTACTTAAGTTTGGGACCCAATAAAGCATGAATCAAGTAGTAGATGACGCTCTCTTGGAGCTCATCACCTTCTTGCACCAGGACCATGCCAATAGAGGATTCAGTTTCCGCAAAATATAACAAAAATTCTTGATTATAATTAGGGGGACTCAAAAAAGGAGTCAAAACTATGGCTTTCTTTAATGCGTTAAAATAATGTTGCATTGCATCATCCCGATAGAATGGGACCCCCTTCTTAGAAGGAAATTATCATTTCCTTGTAGGATTTGAATTTTTCTTATTGTACGCAGGGGAGGCAACCGATTGATTGAATCAACATTTAAGGGGTTGACCATGATCCTTTTCATCGAAACGATGAATCCCAAAAGATGTCCAGAAGTCATGAAAAAAATTCACTTATGCGGATTCAATCGGATTCAGTAGTAACGAAACCTTTGGAAAACAAGGTGGAGGTGTAACAGATGTTGATTCCTTTTCCTCAAATGATCCGTAAAATCATCCAAATAGTCATCCACTATGTGCTTCAAATCATGGAAGGAAAACATCATGGCCCGATGAAACATGGCGCCAACTATTGGTTGTGGAGCCTGATTATCTTCATGATTCAGAGGTCTTTTACTTTCACCCATGTTTATACCCCATGAAGTATTTACACCCCAGAATTATGTACACTCTTCCATGTGGGGGAGTGCAGAGGGGGGGTACCCCCTCCACAGGGTCCGGGGGGGCTATCCCCCCGGTTGGGGGGTCTGGGGGCAAGCGGGCCCCCAAAGAAAAAATTGCCTTGTAAATGTATATTGTAATTTCATTGTAAATCTGGACCGTTCATTATAAGGTCGCAGATCTAATGATAGAAATTATGCTAGGGTTTTTTCCCTAGAAGGGAACCATTTTTTAAGAGGGAAATGTATTGTGGCTATGGTGGATGACGAATATTGTATTATGAGATAGGAGACTGTGAGACAAAGAAGAGGAAGTTACAGTGGGTTTGTTGTAGGTTGTATCCTTTCATATGATGGATAATAATAAAGGAAGGACCTGGCAATTTATCTGGTGGACGTACCCACACTAGGTGAACCACGTAAATCTGTGTCTCTATTGTATTGTGTATCTTCTGTGTTTTGTTTCCGCATTTGTTTTATTTTATTGCTCCAAGGTCCTGTTTTTCTAACAACTGGTATCAGAGTGAAAGGTAACTTGTAGGAAAATAGGGTTCCTGGTTCGAGTGGGAGCAATGTCGGAAGATGGAAAGTTTAGGGTCGAGAAATTTAACGGCCAAAACTACTAGTTATGGAAGATGTAGATGGAAGACTATTTATATCAGAAAGATCTATTCCTACCATTAGGTGGAATAGAAAAGAAGACTTTGGCTACGAAGGATGAAGAATGGGAGATTCTTGACAGAAAGGCTCTAGGAATGATACGGTTGAGTCTGGCAGCATTGGTGGCTTTCAATATTTCCAAAGAAAAGACAATTAAGGGTTTGATGGACGCATTGGCCAAATTGTATGAATAACCCTCGATGTCCAATAAGGTATTTCTAATGAAGTGATTATTTAATATGAAGATGTCCGAAGGTGGGTCTGTTGCAGATCATTTAAATGATTTTAATACGGTTACTAATCAACTAAGTTCTGGAAAAGTGGAGTTTGATGATGAGGTCAGGGCTCTTCTAATCTTGTGCTCATTGCCAAAAAGATGGAACGGCTTGTTCATGGCTGTAAGTAACTCTGTCTTTGGTTCAAATACTTTAAAATTTGATGATGTTGTTGGTGTTATCCTTAGTGAGGAAATGCAACAGAAAAACACAGGTGAGACATAAGGAAATGCGTTGAATATGGATAATAGGGGAAGACAAAAGGATAGAGGAAAGGGTTTCAGGAACCATGGGAATTCTAGGAAGGGCAGATCCAAATCCAGACTTGGAAAGATAGAGTGTTGTAATTGTGGGAAGAAAGGACATCTGAAGAAAGACTGCAGAGCTCCAAAGAAACAAAGAGATGGATAGAAGGAGAGAAATCAGAAAGCAAATGTAACAGGTGATGTGTTAGAAGATGCTTTGATTCTTTCTGTAGATAATATTTTTGAGTCTTGGGTAGTAGATTCAGGGGCTTCATTTCATGCCACACCCCATAGGAAACATTTTCTAGATTATGTTCAAGGTGATTTTGGACAGGTTCATTTTGGTGATGATGCACCATGCAAAATTGTTGGAATGGGAAAGGTAAAAATAAAGCAACGCAATGGAAACCAATGGTTGTTGAAAGAGGTAAGACATGTTCCAGATTTAAGGAAAAATCCAATTTCAACAGGGAAGTTGGCAAGTGAAGGTTGTATATGCATATTTACAGATAAGATGTGGAAGGTCATCAAAGGATCATTGGTGATAGCGAAAGGAGAGAAGGTAGGTACATTGTATTTATGTACTGGTAATACTGACTCTTCTATCTCTTTAGCTTCTACAGGAGTGGATACAGCATTGTGGCATCATAGGCTTGGACA
>ML793956.1:113644-131217 GCA_009831015.1 Picea engelmannii
ATTGTATTATTTATTGTTGACTGATTCTGGTGAACCAGAATGTTATGAAGAGGCAATGCAGGTAGACACCAAAAGGAAGTGGGAGAAAGGCATGAAAGAGGAAATGGATTCCTTGGTAAATAACCATACTTGGGACTTGGTTTGGTTTCCTGCACGAAAAAGAGCATTGCAGAATAAATGGGTTTACAAGTTGAAGGAAGAAGATGGAGGAGAAAAATGGTACAAGGCTAGAATTGTTGTAAAGGGGTTTGCACAAAAGAAAGGTATAGATTTTGATGAAATATTTTATCCTGTTGTTAAAATGACTTCAATTAGAACTATTTTAAGTCTTGTGGAAGTAGAAGATTTGCATCTTGAACAATTAGATGTAAAAACAACTTTTCTCCATGGGGATTTGGAGGAAGAGATTTATATGCAGAAACCACAGGGGTATGAGGTCAAAGGGATGGAGAATTTGGTATGCAAGTTGAAGAAGATATTATATGGCCTAAAGAAAGCTCCAAGGCAGTGGTATCTAAATTTTGATAGGTTTATGACAGAACAAGGTTATAGTAGATGTCATTCTGATCACTGTGTTTATTTTAAAAAGCTAGAAAATGGAATCTTTATTATCTTGCTATTGTATGTAGATGACATGCTTGTTCCAGGGTCTAATATGCAAGATATAAATGTGCTCAAGAAGAAATTATCCAATTCATTTGCGACGAAGGATTTGGGTGCTACAAAGAAAATCCTTGGTATGAGAATAACAAGAGACAGGAAAAATCGCAAACTGACATTGTCTCGGGGTGAGTACACAGAGAAGGTGTTGGAGAGGTTTAGAATGCAGAATGAAAAATGAGTTAGTACACCTTTGGCCAACCATTTCAAATTAACTACGGAAATGTGTCCCAAGACACAGAAGGAGATAGAATAAATGTCCAGGGTCCCTTATTCATCAGCAATTGGAAGCTTGATGTATGCAATGGTTTGCACAAGACCAGATATTGCACATGCAGTGGGAGTTGTGAGAAGGTATATGAACAATCTAGGTAAAGAACATTGGGAGGCAGTAAAATGGATTCTCAGGTATTTGAGAGGTACTACTACTCATGCATTATGTTTTGGAGGTTCAGACACTTTTCTATAGGGATATGTTGATTTAGATATGGCAGGTGATAAAGCTAGCAAGAGGAGTACCACGGGGTATGTTTTTACTATAGGTGGAACAATAGTAAGTTGGATTTTGAAACTGCAAAAGGTTGTTGCACTTTCAACAATAGAGGCAGAGTATGTTTTTGTTACAGAGGCTAGCAAAGAGATGATTCGGTTACAGAGGTTTATGGAGGAATTGGGAAAGAAGCAAGAGAACAACAGGTTGTATTGTGACAATGAGAGTGCCATTCATCTTGCAAAGAACTCAGACTTCCATTCGAAGACTAAGCATATATAGTTGAGGTACCACTTCATACGATCAGCCTTGGAATATGGACATTTGAAGTTGGAAAAGATACACACTAGCCAGAATCCTACAGACATGTTAACAAAGGGAGTAACCAGGGAGAAACTGAGTTCCTGCTCAGTTTCAGTTGGTCTTCAAGAATGAAGATGAAGATGAGAAATTTGCCAGGTCCAAGAAGGTTCAGATTCCAGCATATATAGCAGTGGTGGATTTGTTGAGATCAGTCTCCAAGTGGGAGATTGTTAGTTGTGGATCCTGATTATCTTCCTGATTCAGAGATCTTTTACTTTCAACTGTGTTTATACCCCATGAATTATTTACACCACAAAATTATGTACACTCTTCCACGTGGGGGAGTACAGAGGGGGGGTACCCCCTCTGCAGGGTCCGAGGGGGCTATCCCACTGATTGGGGGCAAGCGGGCCCCCAGCGGGGGTTAGGGGGCGAAGCCCATGAAGCAAAAATTGCCTTGTAAATGTATATTGTAATTTCATTGTAAATCTAGACCATTCATTATAAGGTGGAAGATCTAATAGTAGAAATTATGTTAGGGTTTTTTCCCTAGAAGGAAACCCTCTTTTAAGAGGGAAATGTATTGCGGCTATGGTGGATGACGAATATTGTATTTTGAGATAGGAGACTGTGAGAGAAAGAAGAGGAAGTTATAGCGGGTTTGCTGTAGGTTGTATCCCTTCATATGCTGGATAATAATAAAGGAAGGACCTGGCAATTTCTCTGGTGGATGTAGCCCACACTGGGTGAACCACATAAATCTGTGTCTTTATTGTATTGTGTATTTTCTGTGTTGTTTCTCTGCATTTGTTTTATTTTATTGCTCAAAGGTCTCATTTTTCTAACACCAACATTTTTAAAGAAAAAAGGAATATTTTATAAGAGAAATTTGTCCTGTGTTGGTCTTCTGGTCGGATATCAATCTGGTTATAAGCCGAAAAACCATCCATAAATGAAAATATTTCACTTCTCGCACACTTGTCTAAAATATGATCGATAAATGGCATTGGGAAGTTGTCTTTTGGACAACATTTATTCAAGTCCTAGAAATCCGTACATACGCTAACTTTTTTCGAATCGGTTTGACATTTTCATAGTTTCGAATATCGTTTTGAACTATCAGAGGATCTATTCCAAGCATCTCCTCATACAACCAAGCAAACACATATTGAAACTCTTTAGAGAGCATCATATACTGACAAAAATCATCTTGAGAGAATTCCTCTTGACTGAATATGTTTTCAATGATGTCAGGGTTCTTAGAAATTTAAATTAGGATGGTTTCTAATATATTTTGTATGTTCCCCTCGACATAGACACCGTGTCCGACCAAGGGGTTCACTTTCCAATCGACACTCCTACACACAAGTGACTTAAATTATTCATTTTCCATTCAAATGATATTGAGGAGGAAATATGACCTATGATGCATATCCTCCCAAGGCCTTTCAACTCTTGTAATTTCCTCAATGATAGCTTCGTATGAGGGAAATATAGTGTCAGGAGAGTCTTGGGAATTTGAAGAATTTTGAGCCAAAAAGGCTCTAGAAAAATATCATCCTCCTCTGTCAATGAATGAGTTTTATCGGGGTCCACAATGGCTTGATGAATATCTTGGTAAGTGACCTCAACTGTAGACAAAGGTACCACCATCCCAATGTTAATGTGGTCTTTAATCCTCTCACATGGAAATGGTAGCATCCACGGATCATGTAAATATGATGTTCTAAATGAAGTGAATCTCAAAGAGAAAGTCGGTGTACTTGACTTTTGATAGCCGACCGAGGTAGATCGAAGATACAAAACACATGTGGAGAAATCAAAATATCCCATGAGAGAAGGATACATCCCACAATCAATACTCTAAGTTTCCAATTGAGAGTTTTCGATCCACAAAATCGTGGATCCTGGATTATCCACGACCTCAAAAAGTTTGGATTAAGCCACTTGGTCGATGGTTACTATTCTTCCCTCATGGGGAAAGCATATAACGTGAAACATCGACGAGACAAATACTATCATGACGTAAGAGCAACTCCTCCCAAGTAACAAATTATAGTCAAGCAACACATCGACTACCTCAACCTCTACACAAAGGAATTTTCCTCCTAACCTAACTGGAAAAGAAGAAATAAGACCATGGGGTCGTAACGATCGTCCATCAAAATTCATCAAGAGAGTCGAGAAAGGGGTGATATCTGGAGAACCAATAGCTTTCCAACAAGAGAAGTACATTACACATGTCAAAGCCCCTTCATCAATGATGGTCCTCTTGATCAGAAGGTTATTACAAATGACATTGATTTGCAAGGCCACATGATAGGGAAGATGAGGGTTGACATTAGTGGCATCGAACTTCATCACAAGATGACCAGAAAAATAAACGACTCCTATTGTAGACAACAACGCGACGTGTTGCACAGGGAAACTTTGGATTACTTTCAAAGTAGACATTGCACACGTGGTTTGAGCCAAGCCATAGACAATAGAGTAGTTGGGGGTGGCTCTCACATTAGGGTCTTGCGGTGTCCATTTGTATACACCCTTAGGTATGTGTAACACTATTGTCGAGCGAATTATATGATAGTAATTGCGACATAAATTATCAATCTAGAGTCATAATCTTATGAAATGTATGCAAAGTATATGCAGGGTAAGAGGATTTCTAATCTATGCTAATGATTGAAAAGAAACATGTTAAACTACTATTGTTGAATCTAAATCTAAGAAAGAACAAAATATGCAACTAATCTATGAAAGGAAACTATCCTAATGCTACATAAACTTGAGACTAAAATTGAATCTACGAAATCAAATGAGACATAATCTAACTATGAAAGAAAAAACTTAATCTAACTACCAAAGCATGAAATATAGAATTAATCTATGAAAACATGAAAGTGTGTAAATTAAATCTAATGAAAGCATTTTAAAAACATCTACAACAACACACGACAAAAAGGTTAATGACAAACCACTATGAGAAAGTAAAATCTTGCATTAAAACAATCCAATACATGACAAATAATGAAAATCACTATCTCAAAACTACAAGACTATGAATCAAAGCTCAATCACTCTATTCTTATATTCTCTATTCTAGAGAGAGGCCTCCTTTTGAAATGAGGAGAGAACCCTCTTATTTATACATAAATGAAGATAAGAGACTCATAATTACAGATCCACTTTTCTCTCAACCTATCCCTTCAAATCCTCCACAAATATCTTAGATAAGATATTCTATCCATGATCTTCTCCTTGAAGCTAGCTTGAATGATTATCTCCAAATCAAAGCTTGAAGATGAAATTCGAATTTGAAGTTAGGTGGTGATTTTTGACTTTGTGAAAATCTTCAAATATGCCTGTAGTCATCACAAAACTCATCCAACTTTGAGATATAATGAAAATATGTTAATTTTCTAATATTTAGTCACAAATTCTCTTAAAAATACTCAAAATAAATAATTTGGAAAATGGAAATGTAAACCCATATTTTTTTATGAAAGTGATGATAATTGTGGTTTTATGGAAGAGTGAAATGGAAATAAAGGCGACAAATGGTATATGAAAGATGAATAAAGTGTCATATTTTTGCGACCCAACAACTATCTCTTTCTCAAGTTTATTTATATGTAGAGGTGCTTGATCCTCTAAATCCTTTTTCCCTTTGTTTGTCGACTCTGGGTTATTATAATCATGAGTTCTAGTCTGCAAGTCAATGGAATCTAGCTTCTTATGACTGAGAATTCTCACAACACCTTCGTATCCATTCATTTGGGGTGCATTTGACATGCCCCCTTGTTGTTTGAGGTTGGAAGAACCACCCTGCAAGTTCTTCCCTTGTGGGAAAGGGTTGTTCAACACAACAGGTTGTTGTTGTTGTTGTTTCAAATCCATAGGGCACTGAGATTCTTCCATTTGTGTGCATTGATGTGTAACATGATCATCCCCACAAATATTACAAGGGAACTTCACCTTCCTTTTTTCATGTTTTTCCCTCTCAATATTCTTATAATATTTTTTGTTATTGTCCCCACCACCTTTCTTACCCTTTCCTTTCTTGTCACTGGGTTATTAAGAGAGCTTCTGAGTCATGGAGTGAAAACAATGCACATCTGACGACAGGGTGGTGGGGGTGATCGATCCAGAGGCCAGACCAACCACATGATGTTGGATAGCCAAGTTTTTCATCTGGTTTGTGACCATATCCATGACTTTAGTTTTTTCGGAACCCACAATGCCATCGACATGTGGATATGAATTTGGATTTTCCAATTCGAGATTAGACCTCAAATCATTTGGCATAATCTCATAGAGCATGCCATATTGAGGGTAAATAAGTTCTAACTACTGCACTGTAAAAATCGCTTTCTCTTTCGAAAATACTCCCAAAGTCGTAACATACTTTGAAATATACAAGAGAAAGGAATTCAAGAACCACTCAATTCGAAACTATGGTGGAACTGTTTCTTTAATCAAGCTCTTTTGTCTCCTCCATTCCTGAATGTGATTGGAAATGTGCGTAGCCTTATCTTGTTCAATATTGGCTAGTAGTTTTGTACCAGAATCATACTGAACATGGGGTTGGAAGTGGTTAAGGAACACCATGGCTAAGTCACCAAACATGGTGTATCTCTCCCTTTCTAGTTATATGTACCACTTTGTGTCACCTCCACTGAGAGTGCACTAGAAAATATGCAAGTGAATTAATTCTTCATTCAACAAATTAGACGAACACCACAAATGGAATGTCATCACATGGACATGTGCATCTTCACCACTTTTTCCTTCAAATTTGGGTATGTAAGAAGGTAACTTGGTTGGTACCGTAGGTTAGCCAAGATCATGATGAATAGGGTCATTCATTAACTTGAATAATACTGGAAAATGAAATGTTTCCAGAAATGGTAGCTTAGGTTGCAAGATTGACTTATTAGCATCCTGAAAATAGGACCCTGGATTATAACTAGCACTAAGTTGCTAGAAAGAGTTCATGGAAGGACTAGGGCTTCAGATAAAAACTTGTTGACCATGTTTGAACAGAGTAAAACCTCCACCCATATGGTTCCCAAAAGGAAAATCAAGATTTCCCCCAACATACCCCCTTTGAGAAGGAAAAATTCCAAGCATGGGGTTAAAATGACCAGGAAATGGGTTTCCCCCTTGCGACATCCCTTGCGTGGGTTTCCACTGGTCTTGGAGAGGGGTACCCCCCAATGGTGTCCCTTGTGAGGAGAAATTTCTTTGAATGGGAACAGGTTTACCTTTTAAGGGGTTTCCCCTTGCCGAAACTACAAACGAGGTGAAAGGGTTACTCCCGAACCCACCATACAGTGTGAACAAGGTAAAGTGGATGACATACTAGCATAATGACATCCATTACCCATATAAGTGCCCAATCCCCAGGCGGGGTTAGGGACAAAAGACGATAAAACAACTCTCCCGACGAATGTGGACGATGGAGTAATATGACCTACGCCCCAAGAAAACACTTGGTAAGGAATCAAAGTTCTCCCTGAATCAACACCCGATGCATGAGACATTGACTGAGAAGCATACAACATGTTTAGGTCATCCATCGATGAAATATTGTATGAAAAATCATTTTTTGTTGAAGGTAGAGATGTAGCTGCACTCATAGCTTGAGGGGGACTAACGACCAATGAAGGAATGTTGCTGGTCATAGCAGTTACATTTGACTAACTAACAAGAATGTTTTGAGTAGAAACATTAGGAGGAAAAATCCCTCCAGTGACAATCATCATGGTGGGCGTTGCAGGGACTCTTAATGTAGACACAGACGTAGTGTCATCCATAGTGGTCCAATGAAGAGGTATACTATTAGCAAGATTCGATCTGGGAGGTGGGACTTTTACCAAAGGGAAAAGAGAATTCCTAGGTAACAGATGATTAAGGCACATAGTGAATTCTTTGGCTCCAATATCCTCAATAATTACTTCCTTCAGTTCTGAAGTGTGACATTTTGGAGGTTTTGAGTCTATGATCTCGGCCTAACGAGTCGACACAAAAGTTTCATACATAGAAAGTCGATGCATTAAAGGAGGTGAAGGAGAATTATTTCTAACTTCTTCTTCAGGAGGAAGGCCTTGAATTCTCCTCTATCTACGAGGAAGTTGGCCAACCACTTTGAGGTCTCAACCCTTCATGGGACCACAATACATGCCAACCTAACAAAGTCTACAATCATTGAGCACACCACTAGAAAAAATCCTATATGGACACAACATACACAAATAGGCCTCGTTAATACTCTGACTTAGGTGGATTAGGTATTGAGACCACAACAATTACAAGGTAGGGTAAAGGGCCTTCCGGATGGAGGCACAAGTTGATTAAGTGGTGTGGACCAATGAACAAAGGAATGATAAGTGGTTATCCCAACCTACACTAAATATCCTTATCTGGTGCAAGTAACCACACTTTGTGGGGTACCCTATATAAGTACTGAAAAGTGTGATGAAAAATACACCCCAGGTACCATGACAAACCCTTGTAGTCACCTTCTGATATCCCTAGGAATATCCACTAAGTTCACCAACTCGTATTAAATGTATAGGGGGTATAGTCGACAATCAGGATCAAACGTATGGGCAGGGTAGCTAAGATTGAATCCTTGAAAGCACCGCTTCTCATGGAGGTATAGGTACTAATGAAACCCCCAATATACAATCTTTTTTCTACACTCAATTAAGCTCCAAAGAGGTTTCTCCTTGGCTCTCCTTCACAGAACCTCGTGTTTAGACCCTGTGTTAGAGGAGGCTCTCGACTATAATTATATGAAGGTTGGATTTAGACTCTCCCTAGCTCAGACTCCCACAATGTTTTGTGGCCTTGGAGAAATTTACTCTCCACCCTAAACCAAGGCCCTAGCCTAAACTTGTTCATGTAGCCTATAAAAGTTAATATGTCTAATAAAGTTTCAGTTAGTTGTTCATTTTAGGGGTTGTTTTTACTCAACAAAAGGAACAGATGAAACTTGAATGGTGTTTATGACATACTCCAAAATAAAATAACTTAATAACACAATTCAGTCTATGGTTTATTCAAATGAAAAAGGTGTGCAACAATTCTTAAAACAAAACTCTTTTTTTTTTCAGTAATGAAAACAAAACGTTTTTTGGATGCAAGATTTAAAAACACTTTGTAATGCAACCTAGAATATTCTTTTGAACGCAAAATGCAAAATAGAAATGTAAAAATTTGCAAACAGAGGTTATTTTCTTTGAAAAAGGATACCAATACCAAAGAAAACTATGATTCAAAGCAACTTGAATGCTAGTTAACTAACTCTTTTCTTTCAATCATCAAGGGAAAGGGTTCAAGAAAGGAAGAAACTCGACAAACAAGCATATTTTTTTTCTTTTTGTCTAAAAGAAATGAAATGAAAAACAAATGCACTTTTCTTTTTCTTTTGTAAACAAGGAGAAGTAGGTATAGAGAAATAAATCAATCATCCAAGAGTAAATGAAAACTCAACAAGATTGGACTGAACCCTCAATCAACCCAAAAACCTTATAAACAAGAAATAACTTTAACAAAATCAAGATCTTTTTTTTTTATGTGATTAAAAAGTTTTTAAAAGACTTCAAAAAGCACAAAGCAATAAGAAAGACACCCAAGAGGCTCAAACAAAACTGAATAACCAACCAAAACTTCCAGACTGTGAAAGAGATTTTTTAAAAACCCTCAATTTTACATAGGTTCGTGACTGTGTATACTAAGGCTCATGGATATCCATAGGGAATACACAGGAAAAGCACAGATGTCTGTGGAATATATAAGGGAAAGTTGCATATGGGCTAGAAAGTTTTGAAAAAATAAAAGCCACTCCAAAAAGGGGGATTCCATAAACTTTACCAAAAGTTCCTAAGAGGCTAAAAATTTACAAAAGAAATCTCGAAAACACAGAAAATCACAAAAAAACAAGAGAAAACAAGAAAACCTAAGAAAAGTGCCAAACTAGGAGAGTCCTCAGTATGGTCGCCAATTATGATTAAGGGATTTTTCCCCTATGACTTTCAGTCAAGTCATAATAAAGAAAGGCCGAATTTAGAAGACAAAACCTAACCCTATCTATAACAATGCATACAAGAAATAACTACTTTTATAAAGGGAGAGAGAGAAAGGAAGTAGGAGAGGCCGCACACCTTGAATCCTTCTCTCGATGTTGATCAAAACTCTCTCTTCTTGAAGCACTCCTTTTTAGGAAAAAAATACCAAGATAGCATAGAAAAACCTCAGAATAAGTACTCAACGCCTTGAAAAAGAGAGAATTTAAGATAATAAGCCTCTTCGAGGGGGAAACATCCTTATACACCACATAGAATTCCAAATACAAGATGATTCCAAATGAAAATGTATCCTTGGTATATATAGGAGAATATGAGGTACAATTACAACTAATGGACCCCAACCGACATAAATAAAATAACATTACTAATGTAATATTCCCTAATTAAGGGGTAATGTGCCACAATTTAGGGATTAACATGCCCCTCCCCTTCAGAAAAGTGTTGTCTGCAACACTTGAATAATTCTGGATGCTTCTATATAAAAGTCTCATCTTCCCAAGTGGAATCTTCAACAGGTATTTTCCTCCACTTAATGAGATACTCTGAAATGGATCTATTCCTCAGCTGGTGAATTCTTGTGTCAGTGATAGCTTCATGCTCCAATATGATTTTTCCTTCCTCGTCAAGTTCTGGAAATATAGTTTGAACTGGGATCTTGTCACCTATAACCTTCTTTAAGCATGAAACATGGATAACTATGTGTACTTGTGAAGATGCAGACAACTCCAATTTGTATGCCATAGTACCAATCTTTTGCAACACCTTATAAGGGCCATAGTACTTTGGTCAAATTTTATTATCCTTCTTGGATTTCTTGAGGGACATATGTTTGTATGGTTGTAGTCTTAAAAACACCCAATACCATACTTCAAAACTTCTTTCACTATGATGTTGATCTGCTTGATGTTTCATGTGATTCTGTACCATGGTCAGGTTGTCCTTTAATATTTGGAGAACTTGTTGTTGATACTTGATGTGATCTTATACTGCTTGAACCTCAGATTTTTATTTTAGATAAGAAGTGATGGAAGGAGGGTGGTATCCATAGAGTGCCATAAATGGTGTCATTTTTGTTGCAGTATGAAAGGAAGTGTTATAACACCATTATGTCAAGGGTAACCATTTGAACCGTTGTGTTTTTTTATTAGAGACAAAGCAACGAAGGTATCCTTCCAGACATTTGTTCACTATATTGGTTTTTCCATCAGATTGAGGATGATAGGATGAGCTATGAGCCAATTGAGTACCCAAATAGGAAAATAATTATGTCCAAAAATGTCCAGTGAATATGGGATCTCTGTCACTTACAATAATCTTTGGGCTTCCATGTAGCTTTTAAACTGTCTCCATGAATGTCTTGGCGACTGTACTGGTTTTGAAGGGATGAGAGAGTGCACAAAAGTGTGTGTACTTGGTCAATATATCAACAATCACCACGATTACACTCTTTCCTTCAGACTTCGGTAACCTTGTGATGAAATCCATGGAAACCTCCTCCCAACGCTGACTTGGGATGGATAATGGTAGTAAAAGACCTGGGGTATTAATTGTTTCCACCTTATTTTTTTGGAAAACCAAACATTCTACCACAAACATTTGAACATCAGTTTTAAGGCCATCCCAAAAAATTTCCTTCATGACCCTATGGTAGGTTTTCAAAAATCCCGAGTGCCCTCCTACCAGAGAGGTGTGCAATTCCAATAGCAACTTTTGTTTGAGTTGAGAGTTCTTACATAAATATAAGTGATCTTTGTACCATAGTGAATCATTTTTCCATGTAAATGTATCTAATGCACTGGAATCCTATTGCAACCTTTGAATGAGAGTCCACATGTTTGCGTCATTCTTCCATTCATCCCTCTCTTCTATTATCCAATCAGGTTGGATGATCGAGATAACATAGAGAAAGGCCTCAACATCTTCATCCTCTCTTGAGAGTGCATCTACCACAAATTTTTGCTTCCCTTTTTTATAGATGATTTCAAAATCATAACCCAATATCTTGGTCACCCATTTTTTTTGTTATTCTAAAGATAGACTTTGTTCTAAGAAGCATTTAAGACTACCATGATCTGTTTTGACCTTGAAGTACCTACCTATTAGGTAAGGGATCCATTTCTTCAATGCATGTAGTATTTCCATAGTTTCCTTCTCATAAATGGGTTTGTGTAAGTCCTTTCCCTTGAGTGGACGACTTTCAAAATAAAGGGGCCTTCCTTATTGCATTAGAACAACAACAATGCCATTTCCTGAGGCATCACATTCCACAATAAAGGTTTTTGTGAAGTCTGGTGTGGTCAAGACACGATCTTTTCACATTGCCTCTTTAAGTTGTTCAAAAGATTGAGTTTCCATTGGAGTCCATGAAAATACATCCTTCTCAGTTAATGTTGTTAAAGGTGCTGCTATTATTCCATAGTTCTGAAAAAACTTGCGGTAGTAACTTGTCAAACCCAAAAATCCTCTAAGGTTCTTCAATGTTTTTGGAATCGACCAGTCCATCATGGCCTTAATCTTGTTAGGGTCTACCTTGACACCTTAATGAGATACAATATGACCCAAATATTCTACCTCCTTCACCCTAAATAAACAGTTGGATGGTTTGGAATATAGTTGTTTCTCCTTTAGTAGTTGTAGCACCTTGTTAACATGTCGCACATGATCCTCCCAATACTTGCTATAGATTAGTATATCATCAAAAAATACTAACACAAATTTTCCAAGGAAGGGCTTGAAAATGGAATTCATCAACCCTTGGAATGTGGAAGGTGCATTTGTAAGGCCAAAAGGCATGACCAAAAATTCATAATGGCCTTCATGAGTTTAGAATGTTGTTTTTGGGATATCTTCTTCCTTCATTCTAATCTGATGATACCCTGAACGAAGATCCAAATTTGTGAAATAGATTTCTCCATGCAGTTCATCTAACAATTAATCAATGATGGTAATGGGAAACTTAAATTTAATAGTGATCTTGTTGAGCTCTGTATAATCTAGACACATATCCCATGAGCCATCTTTCTTGAGTACCATTACCACTGGTGCATAGTAAGAACTATGGATAGGTCTAATAATTCCAACCTCTAACATTTCTTCAACCATACACTCAATTTCACTCTTCTGGGCATAAGGGTATCTGTAAGGCCTGATGTTAGGAGGAACACTCCCAAGAATTAGGTGAATAACATGATCATGATTTCGAGTGGGTGGAAGACCTTTGGGAATATCTTCAAATACTTTGGAATGATTATCAATGATCCCTTGGCGATCTAGAGGAATAGATGGATTAGATGTTTGAACATCTAGTGAGCATAGTTTTGCAATTACACCTTGATGCCCCTTTTTCAATAATTTTTTCATGCCATTAGAGATTATCACCTTACTAGGTTTCCCTGTGATACCCCTTAACTCAATTTATTTTCCTTCCAATCAAAGTTTCATAAAAAGTTCTTGAAAATTAAAATCCATTGTTCCTAATGACTGTAACCATTGGATTCCTAGTACAAAATCAACACCACTCATGGGTATAGGAATCATTGGAATATTCATTACATATTCCCACATAGTAAGATTGATATTATTGCATTTTCTTGAGAAATTGATAGTTCCTCCATATACAATCATTACTTGAAACTCTGGCGCTGGATATACAAAGCAATTGAGATCTTTGGCTATTTTATAGTGAATGAAATTATGAGTACTACCATAATCAATTAGTACTATTAACTTTTTCTTTTTGATATATCCTTTGATCTTGAGGGTTTGAGGAGTGTTAATTCCAACCAATGCATTACATGATATCATGGGAGTCAACTCTTCAAAATAAATCACTTCTATATTTTCATCTTGAGATGGTTCTTGTTCTTCTTCCTCTTCACAATCTATGTAGAATAATTTATTCTCACCACACTTATGTCCCTTACTGTACTTGTTGTCACAATTAAAGAATAAACCTTTTTATTTTCTTTCTTCCACTTGTTGAGGTGTAAACCTTGTAGGTTGAGATGTTTCTGCACTGGTCTAAATAGGTAGGGTGCGGAAATCTGAAGTTGTCGCACTGTCCCTCAAAGCAGGGTGCGGAAATCAAACAAAAATGGAGAAAATTAAAAAGTAAGAAGGTTTTTCCAGTGTGGTTTAATAGTCGGAGAGTCAAACTGGATCTCCCAGTGACTCAGAAAACAAAATCCAAGCAATCAAAGCAAGAAAGCAAGGCAAACTAGGAAAATAATCTGGTCCCCAATGGAGTCGCCAATTTTGTTGTTGGATAAATTGGTGAATGAGGACATAAATTAATCTCCCTATATCCACCTGGATCTAGAACAAAAAAAGACAGGACATGATGCTTTCCCTAAGTTACTATCATTGAATTTACTACCAAAGAAGGAATAGATGACATACCTTTAGATATCACTTCCTTATATCTTTGTTGTCCCTGCTTCGCTCCAGTGCTCTTGTGAGATTAGATCTGCAATGACACAAACCAACCAAAGTGAAAGCAACAATAATAGATTCAATGAAAACCTAAACATGTGATCAAGGAGTCATGTAATAAAATGCTAATGATTTTATGGGAAAAAAACATGCCACTGTATTATATAATGTGGAAGAAAGATACAACCAGATGCCTTGATGTTGTCAGGTTCCTTCCAATAGTTCCTTGCTTCCCACACACTTATTTATCCATGGATTCTGAGACCAAAAATCTATCTTGACAAAGATCAAATCCAACATACCAAACTAACAATCTTAAGCCAAATTTATGTTGGTTGTGGAGCCTGATTATCTTCTTGATTTAGAGGTCTTTTACTTTTAGCCATGTTTATACCCCATGAAGTATTTACACCCCAGAAGTATGTACACTNGGGGGTTTGGGGGTGAAGCCCCCGAAGGAAAAATTGCCTTGTAAATGCATATTGTAATTTCATTGTAAATATGGACCGTTCATTATAAGGTCGCAGATCTAACGATAGAGATTATGTTAGGGTTTTTTGCCCTAGATGGAAACCCTCTTTTATGAGGAAAATGTATTGCGGTGATGATTGATGGAGAACATTGTATTTTGAGATAGGAGACTCTGAGAGAAAGAAGAGGAAGTTACAACGGGTTTGTTGTAGGTTGTATCCCTTCATATGCTGGATAATAATAAAGGAAGGACCTGGCAATTTCTTTGGTGGACGTAGCCCACACTGGGTGAACCACGTAAATCTGTGTCTCTATTGTATTGTGTATCTTTTGTGTTTTGTTTCTGCATTTGTTTTATTTTATTGCTCCATGGTCCTGCTTTTCTAACAATTTCTAATCTCAAAGGTTCAAGAACTTTCCAACCCCAATCAAGCTAACTTTCTCCATGAGAGATCCTCTCCTTTTATAGGATGAAGAGGATAAGGTGAGGAGGTTAGGATGATCCCACTAAATCATGAAAGCGAGTAAGATCCAAACCACTCAGAGGCCACCTCACCATAGAATCTTCTCCTTCTAGAAGCATAGAGAAGACACTCGTTTTTCCCATGTATAGGAATTTCTGTAGCCTAGCTATAGTGAAGCCTACAAAAACTCCACAACCTAGCTATAGTGCAGCCTATGGAAACCAGGAATTTCCTCACCTTGGCTATAGTGCAGCCTGCGAAAACCAGGAATTTCCTCACCCTGGCTATAGTGCAGCCTACGAAAACTAGGAATTTCCTCACCCTGGCTATAGTGCAGCCTACGAAAATCTTCTTTAATAGGGTTTTTACAAAGGAAAATATAAATTCTTCTCTCAATAAAAGTTCTTCTCCCTTCATTCTTCATGAATTTAGGCCATTGACTCCTCTGAAGGCAAAATATAGGTTTACACCATTAACGTTCATAAGGGTGATGAAAATAATGTGTAACAGAGAGGCCCCCAAAGTATGAAGTTAGAACAGAGTGATAGCTTAAATACTTTGTCGTGTGTGTGTAGGGAACAAGGAACACATCGATCAGAAACCTACCAACAAAAAAGGAAATACAATACAATAATATATAATCATTGAGGTAGGCATTCCCATACTTATAATACAAATGAATCAAAGTATAAACACCGACATGCGAAGATCCATGTTAAGTAATGCAGTTCATGGCCACCAAACATACACTGTGGATCCATGCCAATATGACTGAAATCTGGACATAGCCACCAAAAACACACTGTGGATCTATGTGTTAAAGACTCAAATTTGAACATATCCATGAGACATACACTGTGGATCTATGCACCAATACAATCTGAATATGCTCCAATGCAACCTAAATCTATCAGAAAAGATTCAGGGTCTTCATCTCCACCACTCTATAGTAAGAATCTAACCATGTGAATACATGTGTTGAAGTCAAACATGGTACAAACCACTTGATTACTGGTCATTAGTGTATACCATTAACAAGTGCGAGGGAAATCACCATTAATGTCAATGACTCCCAAGGTACACTAGTACAATCCAACGAATGTGAATTAATGAGTTGAAGTCAAACACTCAGTGGAAACTCTCAATCAGGGGTCAATAATGAAAACCCACTATTAAAAGAAAGAAAACCTGCCATTGAGGCATGCAAGCTCCAAGGTACCAATTAGTTTCTAAGTCTAATTCTTGGATGATGAGTTGAAGTCGACAGGAAAAGACTCATCACATGAGGGCCTTAATGTATCCCCCATCAATGACATGAAATGGGTAACAATATTTGAAGTGGATCAGAGTAGCATATGATTTAGGACTAACTCGGAGATGGCTGACACAATAGAAGGCTTAAGGACTACAAAAATGGATGACGAAATAGAAGTCTTTCAGGGTTGAACTTATCTTTGAACATATTGACGACACAACAATTTTCTTGGAAACACTAACTCAACAACAAGGATCACAGACCAATTTGTACTCTTATAAAGGAGCATGATCAGGATACAAGTGGATTTTCCAACCTAGACACAAAGTGAGTGAAAGGGTGTCATGTTCAAAAGAGACTCTTCCATAGAATACAGGTTTAAACACATTTCTTTCCAAATTTTTCCCCCACCATTTCTGGCGAGTACCTCTTTATTTTTACACAAGATTGAGGAGGATAACATATGCTTGTTGATGTAATCTCATCCTTCGGATGAGTCCTTCAGAGTATGTTTAACAAACCCTAGGAAGGAGTGGTTCGGTCCCATATGGGTCTTTCGATGTTTGTTTTACGAGTCCAAAGAAAGAAAACTCAGGGGTTTTTCATGTTTAGAGAGTATGAAAAACACTTAAAGAGAACTCTCTCAATTCATTTTTCGTAAGTTACTTTGATGAGACCGAAAAAGTGATAACCTACTGCCCATCAAATGTTTTCTTCAAATGATTTTACAAGCGTGAAAAGAACAAGATCATTCAACAATCTTTTCATGTCTAGAGAGTCTGAAAAGAGATTAAAGGGAACTCCAGGGGGTTCCTTTTTCATATAACCTTTATGAGTCTGAAAAAGTGATAAAGTTTACTAGGTTACATTCTCATTGATTTACGAGCATGAGAAAGAACAAAGACTAAGCTTGGGATTGTTTTCATTTTTACGCAAGATTTAAAACAAAACAAAATTATGCTTGGGATAGATTTTATTTTTTGCACAAGATTAAAAACTAAACAAAACTATGCTTGGACCTGGTTTCATTTTTAAACAAGCTTGAACCAGAGGAAACTATTCTTGAGGTAGGTGGTTTCATTTTTACACAAACTTGAACCATAAAAAACTATGCTTGGACTTCCCAATGCATAACACAGGGATGGTTGGTACTTAGCCCCTAGCTTAAGAAAATAGTGGCTCTACTTCAACATGAAGTCCAGAGGATGAAACTATTGCCCCCCAAGCTTCGTTTCATCCAACGACAAGGGTGGATGAAATGAAATGTTAAGGTCCTAACCCGCACATGGGTAGATTAATGTATTTGGATGTAATAAAGGTCAATATTAATAAGACCTTTCAATAAAAGAGAATTAGGCGGATGTAAGAAGACCTAATAGAAGCTTCCGCTTCTAGAAGGATCTTCC
>ML793956.1:137458-149638 GCA_009831015.1 Picea engelmannii
TTTTTGTTCAAGTGTTATTTCTGTTGCTATTTCGTATATCATTTCTGTGTATTGTGAAGATTATGCTGGATATTTTACTGTTATTCTGTTATTTCTAGCATTTCGTTCCTGTTCTGCATATTTTATATATCTGGTATCTTGCATGAAACTTCAAATTCTAGATGAAGGACTTGACTCAAAAAGAGAGGGGGTAAACTATTTCATTTTTTAACGAGCTTGACACATGAGAAGAACTATGCTCGTGACTCTAGGTATAATCCCCAGACCACTGTTTCATTTTTTAACGAGCTTGACATAGAAATGGGAACTATGCTCATAACCTATGTTTCATTTTTTAACGAGGTTTCCATAGAGATGCAAAAAACTATCCTCATAACTGGTTTCATTTTTTAACGAGCTTGAAATCAGAAAACAATGCTCAAAGATGGTTTCATTTTTTAATGAGCTTGAAATCAGAAAACCTATGCTCGAAGGACTCTTCTTGATCATGGCTTCCAAGAGGACAATGCTCTGGAAGGACACCATGGCAAGGGACAAAACTCTATCATGACTTCCAAGAGATCTTCACTGGATAGAAGAGACACACTTTGGAAGCACACCATGTCGAGGGTCACGATAGGGGTAAGGAGGGCAAGCTCCAATATCCCTACCGAAGAGATCACCATGTCAACTACCGAATCCAAGTCATAAGACACTGATCTTATAGTGAGAGGCTCATCTTCATCGACAGTTGAAGGCATGGGAGATAACTCCACATAATTGACATGTGGCAGGGGTGACACCGACTGCATATATGAACTGTTTAGGGTAGTCATTAAGCTGATGTTCAAGTCAGAACCAACAAATGAAAGTTGATCAATAGTCACCATTCTTCCATCATGTGGGAAATATATCACACAAAAAAGAGTTGACACAATAGCTTTCATGGCATAGACATAATCTCTCCCAAGGAGTAAATCGAAATCCAAGGGGTCTTGGACTACCATGACATCAATAAAGACAGTTTTCCTGCCCAAAGTTACAGGAAACTGAGGAAGGGTCCCTAAAGGTTGACTGGTTCTTCTATTAAAAGCTAACAAATTCTGCATCACCGGTGCAAGGTGAGGACAACCCAAAGCTTGCCAAGGAATAAAGGAAAAAATACTAATGGACACACCTTTATCTATCAACATCTGAGGAACATTCCAACCACAAACTTGTACTATAATCTGGAAAGGAATGTGAGAGGGAAGACGAGTTCAAGTTAGCACGCCCCAATTAAAAAGGATGGCTTCATTACTTGGAGGAGGTTCCATGGGAGAAGGAGGAATTCCCCCCAACACGGTAGAGTCTGTATCAATGAGAAAAATGTGGGAAGTATCAGGTTTACTCTCTAGTGGGAGAGTAGGATCGACTGATGATGACATCAGAATGACCACCTAGGTTTCATTCTCCAAAGGGAGAATGGGGTCAACAGGTGGAAACAACTCAACCGCTTTGGTTTTACTCTCTGGCGGGAGAGTGGGATTGACCAAGGGTGGGATCAGATCAACCACTTTGTCAACTGGTTCAACTAAGGACGTGACCAGATTGACAACATGATCAACCAGACTGACCAATGAAGGGGTAAGATCAATCATTCCATCAAATACAAGTGGGTCGAGAGTAATCTTTCGATAAACAACTAGAAGTTGGGGCTGTGAAATAGTCATGTCTTCCAGTAATTTTGAGGCTTCATCCATATGAGGGAAAAGGTGAGTTAGATGACTCCCTTTGCATAACATACACGGGAACTTGACTCTACTTTTCTTCTTCCCAATAGTATCTTGACTAGTTGACATGAGGTCATCAACATGTTGTTCAGAGGTTGATGACATGAGTTGGTGAGGTTGTGTAGACCATGCTTCTATAAGCTTGGATAGACTAGGGTAATCCATAAGAAGATGGTTACCCTTACAAATCTTGCAAGGGTACTTGGGCTTATGGGTTGTTTGGGTGATCTTGGAATCATCAACACTCCCAGTACGATTAACTGTAACTCGTTTCTTTCCAACATGTCTAACAGTGGTTGGAAGTTTGGAACCTTGTTTATTTTTCTTCTTCTTAGTCTTTCGTCTCTTCTTCTTCTTATCCATCGAGTTACTAGCATTAGATCTTTCACTCAGTGAAGAAGATGAAATGGAAGAAGACCTTGCAAGTGAAGAAGGAAAAGAATATCTTACTAGTGAAGAAGGTGAAGGATCAACATGAGGTTGATTTTCTTGGGGGGAAGTTCTTACAAATGAAGCACCAACTGCATTCGGGACTACCTGAGTGGAAAACAACCATACCGGTATTCCAATTGTGAGACCTAGAAGGCTCAAAGTAGTGATGTGAGGAGGACCAATGTTTTTGTAAGAAGGAAAAACAAAAGGCTCCCCTGGTAAAGGGGTTCCCTCATTGTTCATTCTGGGAAGTGACGCCATTAAAAACAAAAACAACCTAGAGTCTGCTAGGGAAAACAAACATCACACGCTAAAATATCTAGTAAGCAAGCAAGCAAACAAAACCTTCTCACAATGAACACACTAGTTGGTGATGAAGTCCAATGTCGTGAGAACAAAGTAAGAAGGGGCTGAGATAGAGCGGGTGGAAAAGTTACGTTGACGACCTTCTTAATGGACTTACACCCTGGTGCAAGCTCCCACACATAATCATGGGTATACCCTCCAAGGAGCCCGAGTGAGTTTGGCCAACGTCGATTCCAGGTACTGTGAAGACTTTCCCCTCCACAATCACCTCATGTAAAAACCCTAAAGAGATAGGCCACTAAGGTTACCAACTACAACAATTATTCATAGGGAAACATTCGATAGTTCGATCCATGCACAAAGGCGGGGTATCTAGCCTGAAATCAACTTGAAAGGATTCTACTCATCATTGTGGGTATACCTTCAAGAGAACCCCATAATACGCACAATCTCTACACCAAGACCAACAAAGCAGGGTGAGTAACTCTTCCAGTCTCAATGCAACCTCGTGATTGACCCTTGTGTTAGAAGGGCTTCCCAGGACAAAATGTAGCAAGTGGATTTCATCGCTCCCTAATGCAAGATTCTATGTTTGTTTGCATCTTTGGAAAGTTATCTTTCACACCTATTCCAAAGCCCTGCAACTAATCTAATGTAGGTTTTCTACTAGAAAATATAAAAATGTCTAATCAATTTTTATAAGCGCTTTATTTTATGGTTGTTGTTACTCAAAAGGAAAATGGTGTGGACAATATGGTGTTTCGACCGACTCGAAAATTATGAAAAGAGATGAAGATGCAATCTTTTCATTTCGATGAAAGCTATGCTACGAGAAGGAGAACACATTTATCATTCCCATATGCACAATGTCCCAAAATTTTAAAACTCATCAATATCATTATCTTCAAGAAATGATACAAAGAGACTGTACACCAATACATGATTCATGCCCCCCCCCCCCCCCCCCCCCCNCCAACCATGAGGGGGAAACGTTTTTAGAATTTAAGACCAAAAAATGCCAAGAATCATGCAATTTCACTACTTCAAATGCAAGGATTCCCCCAATCTAATATAAAGCAAGAAATTAAAAAAAATTGTTTCAAAGATAGCTAAAAGCAATAGAAAATAGACATGAAACAAATCAACCCAAACAATTTTCTCCTTTAACACGAACTATTCAATAAAAGAAAAAGAAGTTATTTCACCAAACAATTCTAAAGAAAAGACAGTGCTTTGTAACTGAAAGACACTCAAAGCAAGAGACTAAATCTTTCAAAATCAAACAAAGAAAATATGGATAAAAGAAGTTTCAAATCTGTCAAGCAGACTGTAAACATATCATAATCAAACCCAAAAATTCACCCCAAAACCAAATCCAAGGTCTCGGTAAGGAAAAAACCATCAAAAATCAAAATTTTCACAATTTACGTAGGCTGTAGACTAACACAGTGTAGAAAATCCCTGATTTCCGCAGGCCAGATATGGGTAGGGTGCAGAGTTTCCGCATTGGTCTAAACAGGTAGGGTGCGGAAATCCCAAGTTGTCGCACTGTCCCTCAAAGCAGGGTGCGGAAATCAAACAAAAATGGAGAAAATAAAAAAGTAAGAAGGTTTTTCCAGTGTGGTTTAACAGTCAGAGAGTCAAAATGGATCTCCCAGTGACTAAGAAAATAGAATCCAAGAAATCAAAGAAAGAAAGCAAGGAAAACTAGGAAAATAATCCGTTCCCTAGTGGAGTCGCCAATTTTGTTGTTGGATAAATCGGTGAATGCGAATATAAACTAATCTCCCTAGATCCACCTGGATCTAGAACAAAACAAGACAGGACATGATGCTTTCCCTAAGTTACTATCATTGAATTTACTACCAAAGAAGGAATGGATGGCATACCTTTAGATATCACTAACTTATATCTTTGTTGTCCTTGCTTCGCTCTGATGCTCTTGCAAGATCAGATCTACAATGACACAAGCCAACCAAAGTGAAAGCAACAATAATAGATTCAATGAAAATCTAAACATGTGATCAAGGAGTCATGTAATAAAATGCTAATGTTTTTATGGGAAAGAAACATGCCACTGTATTATATAATGTGGAAGAAAGATATAACCATATGTCTTGATGTTGTCAGGTTCCTTCCAACAGTTCCTTGCTTCCCACACACTTCTTTCTCCATGGATTCTGAGACCAACAATCTATCTTGAAAAATCTCAAAGCCAACATACCAAGCTAACAATCTCAAGCCAAATTTCTAATCTCAAAGGCTCAAGAACTTTCCAACCCCAATCAAGCTAACTTTCTCCATGAGAGCTCCTCTCCTTTTATAGGCTGAAGAGGATAAGGTGAGGAGGTTAGGATGATCCCACTAAATCGTGAAAGTGAGTGAGATCCAACCCGTTTGGATGCCACCTCACCATATAATCTTTTCCTTCTATAAACATCGAGAAGATGCTCATTTTTCCCATGTACATGAATTTCCACACCCTAGCTATACTGTAGCCTGTGGAAACTCCGCAGCCTAGCTATAGTGCAGCCTGCGGAAACCAGGAATTTCCTCACCCTGACTATAGTGCAGCTTGCAGAAACCAGGAATCTCCTCACCCTGGCTATAGTGCAGCCTACGGAAACAAGGAATTTCCTCACCCTGGCTATAGTGCAGCATGCGGAAATCCTCTTTAATAGGGTTTTTACAAAGGAAAATACAATTTCTTCTCTCAGTAAAAGTTCTCCTCCCTTCATTCTTCATGAATTCAGGCCATTGACCCATCTGAAGGAAACAGACAGGTTTACACCATTAACAGTCATAAGGGTGACGAAAATAATGTGTAACATCGATGTGATTTGATCCTTGCCATCAAACTTCTTCATATCGATCTTAGGAAAGTGGTTGGTCTTCAACCCAAAGTTGGGGTTTCTCCATTCTTGATTCATATTCCTTTTTTCCCCATCATGAATTTCATGGGATACATTTTCACTTTCAGGTGTCGTCTCTATTAGAAAAAAATTCAATTTGTCCATGATCTCCCTTTTTAAACCCTCCATCATAGTATCCATTATTGTCTCCAACTTAGCTTCAGTTGAATCCATCATCCCTTGTAGTTCATCTTTTGTAATTGTCTTCTTTTTAAAATAATTTATGTCTCTACGCATTTCTTCACCTTCATCAAGAGTCCAAGTAGGATCGTCTGGAGGATTTATTGGCATAGAAGTTTCCTTTTTTGGTGGCATGTTGGCCCAGTATCACTTTTAAACCTTGATTTTTCTTCTAGATGATATTTATTCTACTATATCTCCAAAATTTCGGCCCTTCTAGGTCTGAAAATTTATTTTTGTATCTCTCCAATACATCATCTCTGAAATTCCACAAGTCTAATCAAAATTGGATGTGCCAAGTGGATGTTATGGTAACTTCCCCACACCTTGCTGAATTTTTTCCCTTCCCGGAGAGCGTACTTGTAAGGCGTGCCAAGATCACAATATATGATATTTGATTCTAAAAATTGTACCAGAAGTACTACAGACTTTCCATTATCCAATGAAACTAGTCTCACTTAATTTGGATACTCACTGAAGAATATATCATTGTTTTACTCAGAAGACCTATTTGAGACTAGTTAATAAGACTAGTCAGATACCCTATCTTGCATAGGGTGTATCTAAAACAATAGGATGAAAAAGAAGTTGAAATTTTTATCACATATACCTTGATAACTTCTATGAATAAAATCTAGATTTCAGGGTCTGAAATTGTACATAAATGTTTTTATAGCGAACATTCTGAGATGACTAAATTCAGGATGATTCTAGAACCCTATCTTACACAGGATATATCTCCGAAATTATAAGGCCTCGGGAGATGAAATTATAACCCCACGTACCTTGATCCATCTTATAAATACAATCCAAGGGGATCCTTCTGAAACGTTGTAGAAAAAAATTTACAACAAAAACACCAAGGTGTATCAGATGTAGCAGCGAAACCCCAAGACCTTGAGCTCTGAAACCAAATGTTAGGAACCAAATACAAATATAGCATAGAAAAACCTCAGAATAAGTACTCAATGCCTTGAAAAAGAGAGAGAACATCAGATAATAAGCCTCTTCGAGGGGGAAACCTCTTTATACACCACATAGATTTCCAAATACAAGATGATTCCAAATGAAAACATCTCCTTGGTATATATAGGAGACTAGGAGGTACAATTACAATTAATGGACCCCAATCGACATAAATAAAATAACATTACTAATGTAATATGCCCTAATTAAGGGGTAATGTGCCACTATTTAGGGATTAACACTCTTAATCTCTGTCGGAACCGACTTGAAATAGGAAACCAGGATAGTGTTGCAACAAGGTAGTTATAGTTTCAAGTAGCATATATTATGTTTATATATCAAAGAATATATTAACAATGACAACACATAGCATTGAAATGAAAAAAATATAGGAGGGAAAGAAAACTCTTCTATTGTTAACAATATGTGAAAGTTGGTTACAACTTGGTTCAAATTACGACACTACTTCAGAGCCAACTGTTCAGGTTCCTCCACAAGTCCTTGAAGCATCATTTCAACAGTGATGCTCTTCCTCAAATCAAACAATAATTATAGGAACAAACCTTATGAATATATAGGAGAGGAAGGAACATTGGAAAAGGAATTTCCAGGTCAAGGGATGCTACTCAGAGAATGAAGGGATTATGGAAGCTTGCTAAATCTCAACAACATAACCTTGCACCATCAAGATTGTCCTCATATTTTCCCTTAATGGTTATTTTATACCATCTCAAAGAGGTTGGGGAGGTTGAATTCCGTTTATTATGGGCTCAGGGACATTGAGAAATGAGCCCAACCAAAAAAATTGCGTGAAATTGTAGAAATATTTTATTTTTCATAATTTTTTAGGGCATCCACAGGTTGTACACTAGAAAGTTGCAGATGTTGGTGTGATGCATAAAGGAAACCCATGGATATATGAAAAAGCCATATTTTTTAAGTAACTTTGATTAGGAAAGTTTGGGAAAAGGGTAAGGCCATGTCACACATGCATAGGTGTGGCAATTTGTGTTATAACCTTCAGGAATTTCATTTCTTCTTTCTTCTATATCACCCATCCTCTGAATTTCTCCTGCATCAATTTCAAAAATTTCTCCAACTTCAAGATTTCAAATTTTTTTTCTTCTACTTCTTGTTATTGGTCCTCTATACCTTTCCAGTCTCTTTCTCTGCTTCCATCCCCCTGTCTTTTTTTTCTTGTGATCTCTCTTTCTTCTTCACGAGCAAGGATTTCCCAAGAATTTTCTAATTTTGTTCTATCATGGATGTTGTTATTTCCATATTATACAGTTGGTGTAATAGGCTTTGTTGATTTCCAATACCAATTTGAAAATTTGGTTCATTCAGGTTAGGTTGAGTCATAAATTCTTATTTGTGAAACCAACCTTTTTCTCTCCCTAGTGGAGTTTCCAAAATGTTGATCTGAAAGACTATTTCACGGTCAAAGATCAACCACACAAGGATGTGAATCCTACTGCATCCTCCTGTGTTTTTAGAGAGGTGGTGATCCTCTTATTCATATAATTCCATGAAAATAAAATAAAACTAAACAAAGCCCGAGAAGGACCAGACTTAGTATTTACATTCACATTCAAGGAAAACAACTCCTCAGATTAGAGACCATGGGTTTTTAAATAAAATCATATGTAAAATATTTACAACATAAATAGACAAGATGCACACATAATATAAAGGACTGATGTATCCATTAGAACATTCATTAGAACATTAAACAATATCCACAAATAGAGAGAACATAAAATGGACCGCAATTAGAAAAGAGTTTTAAATTATAATTCCATAAAGCACCAAAATGATTATGATGGATAAAACATTTGGAAACTCAAGCTTCTGATCAAAATCTTTGAGAATACAATAATGTAATATTCCAAGTAGCTCTCTTGGAGTCTCAAAAAATAATAATGAGTCTTTAAATACAAAGGTAAATGTCTTTAAAGAAAATAAAATGCATTCTCCCTTTAAAGAGGACTGGGATAGGGCTCCCACAGACCATAAAGTGAAAAGACCTAGAAGAAAAAAGAAGGACAACTAAGAATCATATTAAATCCCACATAATATTGAGAATAAAAAGGAAAGATGACAAATTATTGTAGAAAAAATGAACATAAGGAAAACTGAAAGGATAAAGTTGATGTTCGACTCACCATGATGGAGAGATCTAGTAACATTTGCTTTCTTGAAGATGGCTCCTTTATAGGTACATGTTGTGGTTGAGGTGACATAATCAATGTAACTGTTTCTTGATTTTCTGGTTTAATAATTTTGATTAATGCCTTTTTCAAACATTCATCAATGTACTCTCTTAAGGGTTCCACAGTAATTTCATGTTTAATTTTAATTTCAAATAACAGATTTTCAAATTCCCTCAAATCTAGATCTGATTGATTAAATGTGTCATCCACCTCATCATTCCTGTTGATATACCGAACCAACCATTTTTCCACTTCATCTTCAAAAAATTCTATAGTTTTGGTAAATTCATTAGCCCAAGCAACTTTTAGTGCATTAAGTTGTCCCGTTAAATATTCTTTGGTTAGGATCATGGTGTCCATCTATAAATTGGGACCATCTAATTCCTTAGTAAGACTAACAATTTGAAGAAATAAATCACTTTTTTTATTCCTTAGGACATCGATTTCATTTTTCATTTATCTTAACTCTTTGATTCTCCTTAGCCAACATGCATTAATATGCTTCATACTGTAAGGTGAGGGAAGTTTTTGTTCCTTCCTTTGGGCTTAATTTAAGATTGATACTTTGGATGAAAATGTGTTTACAACTTCCTTAAAAAAATCCTTCATCATTTTCCAAATCCTTCTGCAAGTATTCTTTGAAATTATGTATTTTGGAGGAAATCTAGCAATACTTTGGGTAATCTCCCAAATCTCCTGAATTATATCGATTATTTTTTATATGGCATCACCAACATATTTTATTACAATCTGAAATAAACTTGACGAGCCTTTGTATTTTGTACTGCTTTCTTGGATATCCTCCAACTCAAGTGTAGGTTGAATAGAACTCAAAGGTTCTGTAAATAATGGTCTTGACACCAAAGAAAATTCTGACTTGTGTATCCTTTTGTTTAACTATGAATTATATTTTTCCATATTTTCAATTGATTGTATTAATGCATCTCTAGTAGCTCCATGAAAGTGTATAATTTTGGATTGTAAATGTGAATGAACCTGCATAGATAATATCTAGCTAGCAAATGACATACACAGTTTGCAGAAAAATGATAGAAGAGAGAAACGAGAGAGTGAGAACAGAGAATTTGCATTAACCAAATGAATGAATGATAATTTACATATGATATACTCTATATAACTCAAGTAATGTGCAATGGAGGAGAACCAATGTGCCATAGTGGTGGTCTAGAGTGATCTGGACACACATCGATAGTTACAGGAGTAAACTGCCACCTAGTCTCAGTTAACTAGTCTCTTAGTCTCCAGTTAACTGACTGAAACAGAGTGAAGTGAGGAGGAGATCATGAACTCATGAGTAATGCACTAGTTTGGTGATAATCCCAAGGAAAATTCACTTTATCTGGTGATGATACCAATGTTGCATGGTGGTGATCCCAATGTGGCATCTAGACTCCACTCAATTGATGAAACTAAAGTGTGAACTAAAGAGAATATTCTCCTAGAATGTAGGAAAAGGAATATTCTCCCTAAACTATAGGAGACTGAATAATGACTAATAAAAAAAGGGAAAACCTTGGAAAAAATAAATCCTAGGTTTGTGTGAAGTATCGCCAACATGGATGGTGCTACTCCATCCAAATCAATTGAAGATTTCCATCGTTCTGATGACTTTTTATTCTTGGTGTTAACTTTTTCCAAGAATAGTTTCTTAGTTTCACGATTGTATACCACATGGTGCAGAGTGATAGGTTCCTCTTCAAATATTTCAGGATCTTGGGTCATCACAACATCAACAATTTCTCTTGTTTCTAACAACCTTTGCGCAGACCAACCATATTTTTCAATGAGCTAATCCATGTCCATTGCATGGGGACTTTCCCGGACTTCTAGTGTGTTTATTTCCACTGATGATATATTTATTTTTCTTTTTATAGGAGTGTATGTAATATGTGTTTTCTCAAGACCTTTCCCTCATGGGTCTTTATCTTCATCATCATTTGAGCCTCCAATTGATATTTTTCTAGTATCCATTCCACTGGTTCTAGTCTTCATTCTCGATGGAGTGCTTCTTTGATACGTTGTTGGCGAATTGGGGTTTTGATTTGTTGTTTCTTTGCCATGTTGCATGTGTCCTTAATTTGTGATATTTACTTCTCATGTGTCATTTGAAACTTGGTAGGACGCTAATTCCTGAAGATCCAAATTATCTCCACCGCCCTCTTGAAACTGTTCAATTCTGATGAAGTGTGAAGAATACCCCCCTAACTACATATGTGTACTAAATTTGTTGTTTGGATAAAACCTTCAAAAAAATTTCTTCCTTCAAACCAATATGTTCATGATGTCCCACTACTTCATTAAGGTGAGTTATGTGTTTAACAATGCAATTCCCAGTTTTCCATGGTAGGAGTATAAATTGTTTTTTCCTCTTGTCATGGAAGAAGTGAGTCCAAGTCTTGTATTTCCTTCATACTTCTTCGACAAAGAGTTTATCTGATGTATATAATGATAATAGGAAATGATTCTCCTTATTTCCAAATAATCTAATTACAGGTGGGTCTACATTCAGGAAGGTAAAGGGAGGGCTAAGGTCCGATAAGGTGTGTGTACATTGAAGGGAGGGTGGTACGAGGAATGTGCATTGGTATGAGGAAGGATAAACCTCCCTCTTCTACCTGGCACAGTCTGAATAGTTAGTTGGGGGCCTTAAGGGAGGTTCAATGCTTAGGCCAGGTGGGGGAAAGGTTCGGGTGTAAGGAACCCCCTCAATCGATGTTGTAACAATTGCATAGACCCTGGAAATTTTCGTTTGGAATTAGTTACAAAATTTTATAAACCCCTTTTCCAGAGAGAAAGGAAGTTTCTTCCAAGGATAACCTTGATGTACTCTGTCCAAATATTAATTTTTTGAATTTTGAGATGAAATTGTTATGCACTGGGTAGAAACTATATTGGGATTTATGTCTGTACAAGAATGAATACCATGCATAGAATGGTTCTAGCTTAAAATCAACATGTTTTTCCTATGGTAAATCTGTTGATTAAGGTTGGTTGTCATTGATGTCAACCCTTGAAGAAAGACCCATAGCACAAAGGTTTGGGTAATGGACCCAATAATGTTTGATGTAAATATGACTCATTATTGTTTTGTCATGGTTGATAAGAAGTAAATATGGATGAACTCCAAAGTGGTCCCCTTATGGTGAAAGACCTCATGGGAAGATGCTTTGTGGAGTAAGAGAACCCATGCTTAATTTTGGAATAATGAGATGAAGGAAAGTGAATTTGTCAGGGAAAATATCCTAGATGGATAGTTCTTGTCATGTCATTTCCGGTGGTATGTGGAATGTCACATAATTCCTCATGGTTAGAGAGTTATGACCATGAGAAGTTGGAGACCCCAGGTTTGGGTAATGGACCCAAGTTTGTTTGATGGGTAACGGTATGAGTTATGATATA
>ML793956.1:155894-175548 GCA_009831015.1 Picea engelmannii
TTCTTCAAGACATATAAGAAAAAACATTCTGTGGTTTTCTCCCAATTTGGGTTTCCACGTAAAACACTGGTGTACTGTGCATGTGTGTGATTGTTTATTTATTACTGCTCATTATTGGATAATAATTCTACATTGATATAACAGTTGAAGAAAAAGAATTATAATTACGTTATTACTGATTCACCCCCCCTCTCAGTAATCCAACAAAATCTTCAAAAACGTTGCCATAAGGAATGGAAAAAATGAGGTAAGAATTCATATAGAACTTTTGAGACTTTTTGAGGTTATTTAGTTGGAAGGAAATTTCACTTGAGATGAGATAACCCCAATTAATGATATATTTTTCATGTAGGGCATATAGCATAGCATATATAACATTTATTGATTCAATCATAATAGATTCCAAATCGATAATGCGGGAAAATAACCATGTAAATTCTTTGTACAGGTATTTTAATGAATTTACCTTGATTATGGAAGTACCAGGATTACAGTTTGGGTATTCCAAGTAGTTTCTTAGAAATTTGTTTCCTACCTTGTCCTGCTTCAGAAATTCATCAGCTTCCTCACTCTTGAATCACATGGTTGGTGTAGGGAGTCATAGCATTTTATATAATGTTGAAGGAGATAGAGAAATGGGTTGATGACCTTGCATTTCAATTATCCTTCATTCAGAGATGAATTTATCTATGCACCATTGGACAATCTCTTTCATGTCAATTACCTCGAGATTACAACCTACTAATGCTATTCCCGAGGTCTGGATTTGGTTCATCTTCTTCTCAGCTAGAGAAAGAGACTTGTAGTAATTATATGCCCTGGACCCCTAGAACTATTGATATTCACAACCCAGTGTGTTCAATGTATCTCCACAAAACATTTCCTTATTCTTACTTGACATCTTTTCTACCTTTTTAACAAAGGTGGAACCACTCTCGATACTTACAGGTTGGCATTTTTATTTTATTAAATTCTACCACGTACTACCTTGGTAACTCAATGAATCATAGATCATGCTTTAAATGTCATCAGTTGTCATGAGATTTGGATTCATTGCAACCTTTGATCGATGTATTATGCATCAATAATGACATTATGCTTTTATGAGTGGCAGATGTTGTGGAAGGGGGTAATAAATATGATGGGAAGTGGTGATGTGATGTTATGATGGATGAAAAATGTTAAGTAGAAAGGTGAAAAATGATGTATGGGAAGTGAAAAATGTGTAACACGGAAATGTGGTGTTGTGGACTTAAATGCTTGTGAAAATGATTTTGGGAAAGGGTGAAGAGGTACACATTAAGATTGCAATTTTTTGGTTGTGGAGCCTAATTATATTCCTAATTCATATGCAGGTCAAAGAAACTGTAGGATACACAATTCAAATATTGTAATTTCGTAGTCAATATGGATCATTCATTATAAGGTCGCAGATCTGACGGTAGAAGTTATGTTATGGTTTTTTTCCCTAGAAGGAAACCCTATTTTATGACGGAATTGTATTGTGGTTGTGTATTATTGATAATATTGTATTATGAGAGAGGAGAATGTGAGAGAAAGAAGAGGAAGTTACAACAGGTGTGATGTAGGTTGTATCCCTTCTTTTTTTGGATAAGAATAAAGGAAGGACTTGGAAATTTCTCTGGTCGATGTAGGCCACACTGGGTGAACCACGTATATATATATGTGTGTGTGTGTGTGTGTGTGTGTCTATTGTATTGCGTATCTTATTTGTTTTATTTTATTGCTCCATGATCCTGTTTTTCTAACAAAAATTTGGTTAAGTGTTAGGAGAGTTGCAGACGTGTAGAGTTATAGAATCGAGGGCCCAAACAAAAGACTAAAAGGGAAGTGTGTGGGTTTGCATCTGCTTTGGTGGAAAATTTGACTAAGTACCGAAAGAAAATGGAAAAGAAAAAAAGAAGTCAAGTGTTTTCGATTTGTAGACTTGATCATTTAATAGGTTTGACAATTTCTATGGAACTCCAAATCCACATTTTCGAAAAATGACTAAGTATAAAAGATGGAAGTGAATTAAAAGTTAGTTAGAGATAAAATATTAGAAAAGTCAATAACGAGAATGCAGACCTATTGTATGAAGAACCTATAAACCTGGGGTTTTGACATTTGTGTTGGCCCGCTCCACATTACTCGAAAAATGACTAAGTGCTTGGAAATTTCTGATATGGGGAAAGAAAGGTAAAGAAAATAAACAAGAAAAAGAGTTAGAGAAATCCTAAGAGTGGCTAGTATGAAAATTGTTAAACTAATAAAAAATACAGATCAATAGGCTGCTACAAAATATCTCCTCCTCTGTTATGTTCACATAATACCACTCTCATATTTTTTTCTCTGCTATGGAACAAGATACAATGCAAAATAATGGAACCCATTCTCCTCCTAGTGGCTTGATATTTAACATAGCCTGATAACCATCTAGGGGTAGGTTTTTGACTTCCTCAACCCTCAATTGTGATAGGATTTTGGACCTTATAGAATCTTCTTGAAATTACATACATGGATAACCCCATATGCATGAGTGACGGGGGATGATGTGGCTTCCTCTCGTACCATGGTAGTCAACATGGTAGGTCAACTTGCGAGAGGCATAACTTTTGCATACGAGCTCCGATTGAAACAATTTTTACACCATTAGAGAGGTCTATATGTGTGGAATAACGTCACATGGTTTGAGATGTTTTGAGAAATTTTTAACCCCCAAAAATTTCATTTTATTCCTCAAGATGGCCCCAGAAGATTCCAAACCCCAATTTTCCAAACTGGGACCTGCTGCTAAAATGGTTGTGCAAGTTGATTCCTCCAAGTTTTTCCACTCTTAAAGGATCGATATAGATGAAAAACAATATAATTATCCAATCCGGATCAGAAGTACTCATGGATCTTATTTTTAAGTTACATGGCATGCCTACTTCCATTATATCGGATCAAGATCCCGCATTCACAAGAAAATTTTGGTAGTTGTTTAAACTTTATGGTAGTTGAAAATATGCACTACATATCATCCCCAAACCAATGGTCAAACATAAGTATTCAAAATTTTCTTAGAAACCTATTTGTGATGCTTCAGCTAAAAAAGGAAGCACCAAAGGGCATAATAGCTACCCCTTGCAACATGGTTTTACAATATCACTTATAATGGAGATACTAAAATTTCTCCATATGAAGTTTTATATGGCCAAAAACCTCTATTATTGACTTCCTATTTACCAGGAACCTTCAAGGATCTTGTAGTAGATAACATGCTTCACCTGAAAGAAGCCATTCTTCACACACTTAAGGATAATTTGGTTATGGATCAAAATAAAATGAAACAACAAAATGACCAACAACACTCCAAGCTTCATTTTGTAGAATGGGATCAAGTGTTTATTTTCCTTCAACCCTATAAACAAACCTCCCTCAAAAATTAAATCCACTAGAAGCTAGTACCAAAGTTCTATGGGCCTTACAAAATCATCTAGCACACTGGAAAATTTTCCTACAAATTGGCTTTTCCACCCCATTGAAAGATTCATCTAGTCTTCATGTGTCTTGTTTGAATAATGTAGTGGAATCAAATTCTAGGGTGAAAACTAACTTTATAGAACTTGATGAAGAAGGGTCCATTTGGCTTCATCCTGAAATAGTATTTTCCACTAGAGAGAATCAATTGTGCCAACATATAGTTCAAGAAGTACACTAATCCAATGGAAATATATGTAACTAGAAGATGCCACTTGGGAACCAATAGTGATTCTGTAGCAATTTCCCCACCTCTATTCTTGAGGGAAACATTTATTTTGAAGGGGAAGGGAATGTTAGGGTTCTACCCTAACCTCCCTAATTTAGGATACTTAGGAGTTAGTCAATTAATTCACACAACCATATTGTTTGAATAAGGTCAATTAGATAGTATTTTCTAGTTATCTAATGTAAAAGGGCCCACTTTATTTACTAAGCCCCAATAGGTAGTTGGTACTCATTAATGAGGAAACCACAAGTAGTTAGGTTTTTACAATTGAGATTCCATTTTAAGAGATAGGAGCTATGGAATGTTTTGTCAAGTATTTTTATATTTGGAGCTACGCTAAAACAAAGGTTTTCCCACATTAAGAGGCAAGTGAATATTGTTTTCCTTCTTTTGATAATCATTAATAAAAGGGTATATTTTTCATATTTCATCTTATTTGTCTCTTGTATCTATTTGTTTGCATTTATAATATTTGTATACCTTGTTTGTGTTTCAAGTATAAGGGTTAAGGAAGAATACAAAGAATACTACAAGGAACACTACAATGGGTCTACCAATAATGATCTATCAACATGTTCTAAACATTTTATTCTAGTGGGATTGCTTGATAGAAATTCCATGCCCTCACTAGGTTTACACACATTTATCATGTATTTTAGCTAAAAGAAACATTCATTTTTAGATGCATCATGACCCATCATTCGATGTATCATGCTACATCCATCGTGGCTTCATATTGTAGTACTTGTCTTAAAATATGAGGTGAGAATGGGAATGTTGGACTTGTTGAAAATATTATATAAGACTTTACCTCACAATTGTTGTTTTCTAGGTGGTCTTCTCTCTCTCTTTCTCTAAGGCGAGGTCCAATTCCATGAGACTCTCTCTCCTTCAATTAAAAAAAAAAACTGTGATGTATTTTGATTATACATTTTTGCTCCTAACCTCACACATCAAGGGGCATCTATTATCACATTGAGTTTTTATGCTTGCACAGATGAAAGGGTTTTTAGTGAAAAGATCAATTTTGACAATTTTCTACTAAGGGAAACCTCATAGGGAAACCCTTGGGGACTTCCTTACATTTCACCGTGCTTCTTTCTAATATTTTTGCTCATAAAAATAAAATTATGAAACAAACCAATTAATTCTTTATCATTATTTCTTAAAGTTTGATCAACCAAAATTGTTTTTAATAAATGTTAACCATCATCATCATTAATAATAATTTGCAATACATTATATAAATTTAACAATTTATATTTAAAAGAAACTATATGACATAAACACCTATACTATTCAAGAAATATTATTCCCATAGTTATTTTCATGCCTTTTTTTTAAAAGCTTGAAATTGATATAAAAACAACCTTATTGGTAGCAACTTAAAAATAAAAAAATAAGGATCAAATTAAGGAAAATAGAAAACTAAAAGTAGTTTAAAAGCTAAAAAAAAAAAAGAACTCGAGGAAAAAAAAAAGGTATTAAAAGGGGATCTCTAATATGTTGATTGGTTTTAAAAAAAATATGAACTAATTTTAATTTATTTACTATTTGGATTTGTATAAAGTTGTGTTTTGGATTTGTATAAAATTGTGATTGTTATTAAGAGAGAATTGAATTTCAATTTATTTATTTATTATTTGGATTTGCATAAAATTGTCGTGATTAAGAGAGAATTGAAATATGTTAATAATTTATATATACAAATTAGCATGATTTAATGTTAATTTAGTATTGGGGAGAGGTTGTTACTTAGTGTGATGTTAGATTTAAAAAATTTAAAGTTGGCTTAATTAATAAAAAAGAAAATTACACACGCTATTATATATATCATATTTACTATTAATTTATTGGACTAACATGTAGCTAAGAAACCGCTACTTACGAGCATCACCCGATCATCGTGAGCCACATCAACCCTTAACATGACTCAATTTTTTGTCCCTTCAAGTTTCACACTAATGACTTAACATGGAGTGCCTTTACTTTAGTATATTACTATTACTTTAAAATTTAATATTACTATTGTTTAAGGTAATATTACTTTAGAACTTAATATTACTATTACTATTTATATTTACTATTACTATAACTTCTATTACTTTAGTATTTAGTATTTATTATTACTATTTACTTTAATATATTTACTATTACTTTAGTATTTACTTTTACTATTACTATTACTGTTTAGAGAAATATGCTGATTGATTTCAATGATAATACTATGAAAATGTTTAAGTGTATTCATTAATTGAAGAAATGATACAAAGAAAATTAACACAATGATAAATAATTTAGAGTAATTAGTTGCATTGATTTAATTGATGATACAACAAAAAAACATTTAGCATAATCAAGTAGTTGTATTCATTTTAACAATGATATAACATAAAACAATAGGATTGATAATACTATGCATTAATTAATTTAAGAAATGATAAGGAAGGAAATGAATTTAGCAATAACCTAGTGAAAACAAATTTCAAAATAGATATTATAAGTTGAAGTCAAGTACTTTGTTTGGTTATATGGAATTTACCTATTAGTATTTTCACATTAAAAAAATTACAATATATTAAGATATATAAAATGTGAAAAATGGAGTTGACACTTGTCCCTCCCAAAAGAATAGTATAATATTGAGTAAATAAAAAAAATATGTGATGAAAACAATAGCATTAAATATTAAGTGAACTATCCACGCTGTGCTCTCTCAGATATTATTGGAGAACGTTTTAAGGGAACTATCTTAGTTGTGCTCTCTGATTTAGAGAAATTAGTTGTATTGATTTAATGCAAAAAGAATCCATTGATTTAAGTGATGATACAATAAAAAATGATTTATCATAATCAAGTAGTTGTATCCATTTTAACAACGATATAACATAAAACAATAGGGTGCATTGATTTAAGTGATAATAATATAACGTAAAACATCAATACTTTGAAAAATTAGGCACTGCATTAATTAATTGAAGAATTGAATCCTCTCTATTGATTTCAAGGGTGAGATACAAGAAATCATCAAGTGAAATGAATTTAGTGTGAAAACAAAATTCAAAATATATATTACAAGCTGAAGGTGCTTCGCTAAATGTGGCCATTGTATATCAATTTATTGATCTACCTTTCAATTTCTATACTTTAGTTTGGGTTGAGTTGATGTGTGACTTTGGCAAGGATCCTGTCATAAATTCAATGGAGCATTAAATTAGTCATCATGGAGGCAATGTAATCCTTCTAGATTTTCAAATATTTTTTTAGAGGACTAAAGCAATATGGTGCATTGATTTCAGCTATAGTGATATAACATAAAAGAATAGGGTGTATTGACTGAAGCACTATGAAACATATTTTTCATGTGCATTAAATAATTCAAGAAATGACACATGTCCATCCTAAACTAATAATATAATTTCAAAACAGATATTATAAATTGAAGTCATGTACTTTGTTAGATTATGTGTTATTTATCTATTAGTATTTTCATATTAAAACAATTATAATATTAAGATATATAAAATGTAAAAACCATGCTCAACTTGGATTTGACATGTGTCCCTCCTAAAAGAATAATATAATATTGAGTAAATATCAAGTGAACTATCCTAGCTATGCTCTTTGAGATATTCTTGGAGAAAGTTTAAGGGATCTATCTCACTTGAGCTCTCTCATTTAGAACAATTAGTTACATTGATTTAATGCAAAAAAAATGCATTGATTTAAGTGATGATACAATAAAAAATAATTTAGCATAATCAAGTAGCTGTATTCATTTTAACAATGATATAACATAAAACAATAGGGTGCATTGATTTCAGTGATAATGATATAACATAAAACAATAGGGTGTATTGATTTCAGTGATAATACTATGAAAACTGATTGAGTGCATTAATTAATTGAAGAAATGACATGTGTCCCTCCTAAAAGAATAATATAATATTTATAACATTAAGATATATAAATTGTGAAAAATGGTCAACTTAGTCCACAAGTGTCCCTCCTAAAATAATAATATAATATTGAGTAAATAAAAAACTGTGTGTTGAAAACAATAGCATTAAATATTAAGTGAACTATCCTGGTTGTGCTCTTTGAGATATTCTTAGAGAAATTTTTAAGGGAACTATCTTAGTTGTGCTCTATGATCTAGAACAATTAGTTGCATTGATTTAATGCAAAGAAAATGCATTGATTTAAGTGATGATACAACACAAAAATGACTTAGCATAATCAAGTAGTTGTATTCATTTTAACAATGATGCAACATAAAACAATAGGATGCATTGATTTCAATGTTAATGATATATAACATAAAACAATAGGGTGCATTGATTTAAGTGAAAATACTATGAAAAATGATTCATTGTATTAATTAATTGAAGAAATCATACAAAGAGAATTAATCATTTATATTGACTTCAACCCTGAGATACACTGAATCATCAAGTGAAATGAATTTAGCAATAATGTAGTGAAAACAAATTTCAAAATAGACAATTATAATACTAAGATATAAAAAATGTGAAAAATGTACTCAACCTAGAAAAGTAGAAAAAAAAGAAGAAGATTGAGATTGATCACTATGTAAATATTTGTAATTTACTACATTCTTATTATTATCACATTTTTTCATCATTCTACATTGTTACTTTTTGTATGAAGCATATTCCTCATATAGCTCATTAACTATACTTTTGATTCATACTCTCTATATTCTCAACAAAGTGATGTAATTGAATAAATTTCAAATGATTAGATTAATTTTTGACATATTGATATACATATTGTTGTTGATCTACAAATTTTGTGTGATCACCCACGAATGGAACCAAAATAGATCCATCTTAACCCTAGATCTATCAAGCACTGAGAATGATCAAATCTCTCGAGGTGAAAACTTTTAGCCTTTCCTCAAGTTTTGTATTCTAAAAAATGTGTGTACCTTGAGAGATTTAATCCCTCTTGGGACTTGATAAATCCAGGATTAAGATGGATCTATACTAGTGATAACTACATGCAATATGACTTGGATTATGAATTTGTTTTAATGATAACAACATAAAAATGACTTGCAATATTCTTTAATAAACCATTTCTCATATTATGTGTAATATGAATTTAATTGTTTTTATTTTTAAAAGAATAATTGTGATAATATTACTATAACATCATTGATAAATTAGATTTATGGTTTTTGATGTTGATACAATTGTATTGCAAATTCTGATGTCTTATTTACTCCATACAATGATATAGGGTGTCAACACCATATAATAAGTTGTATAAAATATAAAATAACAAGTTGTGTAAAAACATATAAAATGATAAGTTATATATAAAACATCAAAACCATGTATGCAACATCATATATTTTTATGTAAGATAGGTTAATATAGAAATACAATGAGGAAGTTAAAAATATTATTGAGAAATTTAAATTCTTGTGCACACAAATGATAATAGATATCATATAATAAATAATATATTATAGTGAATTGAGGCTAGCTTGAGTGGTAGAGAGGATACATGTTATCTTCCCCATCCAAGTTCAAATCTCACTTGTAACATGTTTTTCCATGAGTCAATTGTTGATTGGGGTTGGCAACATACTAGTAGTAACACGAGAAATTCGTCGAGTACTTCCCCACATTTTGTGGATGGTAAACAGGGTAAACCGTTGACCCTGATTATGGGGCATCGCCTTGAGGGAATCAAGAGAGTCAAACCCATGACCAACAACAAGAATGAAAACTCATGTCTAGCTCTAGACCAATTGAGCTAACCCTCAGTGCTAGTACAATACATATTATTATGTATTAGGAATTTTCATATTCCTCCTAATATCAATCTCAATTCATATTATATATAATATATGTTTATAAATAATTAGGGTATAATATATGTTTATAAATAATTAAGGTTTGAATTGAAAGGATTTTTTTTTTTTTTTTTCCGCATATAATAGGTAGATATTTATTGATGCATACTAGATTCTAGTTAATGTGGATTTGTTAGTGGTAGTTTGTGCAATTGACTTAGAAGATTACTAAAAGATAATTTTTTTTATATTAATATGGATTTGATCTACTGAAAGTTGTGTTTAAGTGGTTTTAGAGAGTATGCATTTGTCATCACCTTGAAAAATATAGATAATTCCTAGAGGTTGTGATTGTATAACCTATAAAAAAATGGATCTATCATCAAGTAGGGTGAATATGGACCTTTTTTGGTGAGACTAATATGGATTTGTCATGACCTAGGAAAAATATGGAATTATCCTAATTATAGACATTGTGCCTCATTAACCTATGGATTTTCTAATGACTAAACCATTTTTTATATTATGAATAATATGAATTGAATTATTTTGTGTTTCCAACATACTTATAAGGTTGTGGAAAGTTTATGTGGGATAAGAAGAAGTGTGTGACAAGAAAAATTTAAATTGATTTAAGAAGAAAGTATGGATCAAAGTCAGGAAGAAATAACATAATTGTGATAAGCCTTATGTGCACAAAAGAATAGTGCACTCCATATTTCAAGGAGAGTGCATTGTTTTGGATATTACGTGAAAAAAAGCTCATGATATAGGTTAAGAATACAAGTGTGGGAAATGAAAGTGCATGAAATGGAATCAACACATATGCAAACTATGGAGTGTACAAAATGGTCTGTGAGTAAGAACACATAATGGTGCATAGAAGAGCATACACATTGCAGGAATGGAAAATAATGTCAGAGGAATCTAAATAATAAGAATCAAGGAAGAAGAGATAGAAGGAAATTGGAAAGAAAGTCGAAGAATTAAATAATTGGGATATGACTAGTTATAAATATATATAAATGTGAGAGCGAATAGAGACATATAATCAATTATATTATAGAGTTGAGTAATGTCCAAGTAAATTTGTAAAGTGAATAGATAGAAAGTCTCTCGAAACAAAAGAAAACAATGTAGATTAAAGAACAAAAGAAAACAATATAAACTAATACAAAAGAAAAAAATCGCAAAAAAAAACAATAAAAAAGTTAAGCTAGAGCCAACATAATTTAATTTATCATTGTTGGTTTTATGTAAATATGAATTCTCATAAAAATGAATACCCAATTTTGATTTTGTAGAAATATGAACTCTCACAAAAATGAATACCCAATTCTAAAAGATTTTTAAAGTTGATGGTAATTGTTATCACATAAATAGCTATAAGAAACATAAAAATTATAAGGAAAAAAAAACTAGAGGATCCATGAAAAAAATAAAGTATTAGATCACACCACCAAAATATTTCCAAGATATTTGTATGAAGTCACTTCCTCCAAGTTGTTGTTGTCATATACCAAGGTATCATAAGGGATCTTATTGGACTTAATAATCATGACCTTAGTCTTATCAGTATTAACAATCATACCTATATTGGAGAAAAGATTCTTAAAGATTCTTAGTTGATTTTCAAGATCATGGGGACTCCTTGCCATAAAAACGATATCATCGGCATAAAAAATAAATATTTGTGAAAAATAAATTTCAATATAAATATATATCATTATAATAATAACTTGTAATACATTATATAAATAATAACCACAACCACATGTTGTAAATGACCCATAAATTATATCAATGAAATTAAATTATCATGGATCAAAAAATGATATATTATGGAAGGAGAGCTTGAGAAAAAAAAAAAAAAATTGAATTCATATTAAAAAAAAGAGAAAAGTAAAATGAGAAATAGAGACTACAAGAGAAAAGGTGGTAATAAATGAACTAATAAAAACCCATAATTAAACCAAAAAAAGAGAAAGGGAGGAAGAAGATTATGAAGGGAGGGGGTTTGTGATATGTTGAGTGATTCAAATTCATCTAAGGTCAATTCTAAGTTATTTAATTTTTTTGTTTGGATTTGTATACAATTGTGATTATGGTTAAGAAGGAATTGAAATGTGTTGGTAACTTATAGATACAAGTCAATGTGGATTCATCATAGTGGTACTCACATGTATTTGTAATTAATACATGTAATTGTAATTAACATGTAATTGTAATTAACTTGATAGGTTGTATTTTGGCTTAACCATTCTTGATAATGTTTGGTAATATGAATTTAATTGTACTTTGAATTTCAAAATAATATTAATCATATCATGGTATTGTAGGATTAGTATATCATCATGGGTGGATTAGATTGTTTAATTTTGAAGTCAAGAAAATTGTATTGCAAATTCTAATAACTCACTTGGAAATATCCAATAATCTAAGGTGTTAATTGCACTTACCATGGAGAAGGCATTCATAACCAAATACAACCAGTTTTTGTCTTTGTAATAACTTATGAAATGACACCTTCCATGCTTGTTTGCTAATTCATGTGTTGTGTATGTTCTAATATGATAAATATGTATATATATGAATGCATGCATTAGATCCTATTTCCAAAACCTTTCCACATATCCTAAGGAAATGAAGGAAGGGGGTTAAAGGGACGAAGAGTAAAAGGCTAGAAAGTAGAAGTTTTGTATAAAAACATTTCATAATTATGAACGAAAGTGATTAATTCATTATATAATAAGCACCCATACATATTATTATAATGAGAGAGTTTACATATCTCTCTTTGTGATAATGTTATTTCATCTTTGTTTAGCGATAATGTTAGTTTATATTTTTTTTATAGATTTATATATAATTGAAGTTTGCACTGAGATGGATTAATTTTTTTGCACATAATAAACCTAAGGTAAGGTTAGTGATACATAAGAGATTTTGATTAATCTAAATTATTGTTAATAATAGGTCATGACATTCACTTAGGATATTGTAAATGCATAATATATTTATGTTAATGGGGATTTATCTTAGTGGCAATTGTAGTTAGCTAGCTTAGGAGGACATGAATTTGTCATGACCTAGGAAAATATGGATATGTCCTAGAGTTAGTTGTGATCCGTTTACCTTGATGAATTTGAATATGTCACCACCTAGATGTGTATGCATCCATTAAAGTAGTAGTTGTGCCAAAATGACATAGGAAAATATGGATCTTTGATCAAGTAGGGTGAATATGCATGATTCCTTAGCTTGATAAATATGGATATGTCATAATGGAAACTATGCCAAGATGGCCTACAAAATACTCAATATTGTAGATTATGTGAATTGAGCTAATTTGCATTTCCAAAATAATTGTACAATATTATGGATATTTGATGTAGGAGAGTTTCACATATTTATAGTATGATAAGACCACTCAAAGCATAAGTAAATAAGAAAGTGAAAATTGAAACTATGGAGAAATAGAGTAGGTGATGTAGAAATTCTTACTCCAACACCTACGTACTTTGATATCTAGTGATTTCCTTACCGCAATCAGATTAGCAACTCACAAAACAATAATACACTACTGAAATATTCAACTCAATATCATGCAACATAAGCATAAACTAGGAAACCAAATCAAGAACACCTGAACACCAGAATTTTTGGGTAAATACACCTGGAAAATCCTCAGAGGGAAAACCAGTACTAAGAATGATTTTATTATGCTAAAATCAGGTCTCCCATAATAGGGATAAGGGCCGACTAAGAGAAATACAACTATAGACTAACCTGGCAAGGGATGACCTATTGTACAATAAATTCTAGCACACTTTTCTAGGAATCAACGACTATCTCTTCTGTGACCCACATATATCTGTGACTTTCCCCACTATGACATGCAGATGTCCGCAACTGTCTCCTTTTTGGTTCGTGGATGTGTATGAAAAACCTGTATGGAAATATCCATATGCTCCAACACTCTCCTGTGGATTCCTTCTATTGAAACCCACTTGCATATGCATATGTTCTCTCTTCTCCTTGACTTGTATGATCTCTAGATGAAGGTCCTTCTTCACCTATCCAAGATATTGAACCACGGTCCTTCGTGAACCAATACTCTGTGTCGACTCTCTCAACACCTTTCAAGTGTTAAAAAAAGTCCTTTACTTATACACTCTCGAATGACTCCACACTAGGAAAAGTCCTTCTTTGATATCTCTGTGTGAATGGATCTTCCTCCTTCTCCTAGCCTTTCTTTCATAATCATTAGTTCCAATCTATTTATAATCTCCAAAGTGATCTACGGTTGAGATTACTTCTCACACTCACTTTTAGATTTAGATTACATGTTGCATGTTAAGTACTTTTAGCATGTCTCATAAATAACTCAATTAACTAATTACATAATTAATTAATAAAATAAATTTACTTTAATAATTCATTTAAGTAAAGTAAATTAAAGAGTAGATGGCTTTGGACGATATCCACATGTATAGACACATAGACCTGTGCAGAAATACATGTTTGATGATGCCACTAACATCAACACTCCCTCTTAGTGAGGAAGGTATTTACTAAAGAGCCACATGGAACTGGTTCTACCTCTGATTCTGACACAATGTCACACACATCATCCTGCACACTAGAATTCCTCCAACCTTGTTGGTCAACTTCTCCCTAAATACTAGAAGTCTCGGAATTGATAACACTACATATCAATGTGATGAAGTTTGGAACCTTCATTGAAGGCCTTCTCTCCCTCAATGTTATCCTAGAATCTTCCTACTCCTGAGCATCCATCAATGTCATCTTATACCGACTCAGTCTCGTGACAGAACTGGAAGGGGATAACTCCCTCCTATCCTATAAAGTTTCACTCACCACACTGAAAGTCTATGAACTATGCTCATCCTTCATCTCCTCACCCTTTGGAGACTCCTTCTCCTTCTCCTTTGTCACTAACATTGATCCATGATCCAAGATCCCCTTGGATCTTCTTATAGGATGTCCTTGCAACTTGTTTAATCTGCCCTCTCTAACACCAATGTTGAATTTTGTGTTTGGGATAGATCCCTATGAACACATTATTACTTTCCCTTTCTGAAAAGTAACTGCAAAACCCATGTCCTCCAAAACTGAAACTGAGAGAAAGTTCTTCTTCAGTTCTAGTACATACAACACATCTTCAACCTCTAGAAAACCTCCTGAATTGAGATGGAACCTGACTGTCCCAACTCCTTCTACACCACACTTGGAATGAGTTCCAAGATCCACATGTAAACATGAGTCTATCTCTGACCAACTGGTGAACAACTCATGTTTCCCCATCATGTGATGAGAAGCACTATTTTCCAAGTACCACACACTCCTTGAGTAGGTGCTGGTAGAGAGGCATGTGAACATTAAGAATTCCTTCTCAAACTTTTTTGCAAACTCATCTAAATGCATCTCTACTAATGATATTGTTTGTGTCTTCTCTTGCCTCTTCTTCTATGGGCACTGTGATGCATAGTGCCAAAACTTTTGGCATGTGAAGCACTTTATTTTACTTGAGTCCTTCTTTCCTAGTTGTGAGTTGGACTCCTAATTGTTACCCTACTTTATAGAACCCTTTCCTTAAACCTTCCTTGTCTTACTAACAAGGGTCGGGTTCTCCTCCTCTTCATCTTCCCACTTTCCTCTCTTAGACTCCTCTAGAGTCTCTTCCTAGATGAAACCATCCCAAAGTCTCTTCCAATTTGGGATATTCTCCCGAGCACAAAATCCTTTGTCAAATGGTTCCCATGACTTGGGAAGACCATTCAATGCCATGTTAATGAGCTCTTCATCCTCTGTTTTCTCCCATATTGTTGCAAGTCCATAATGTACTTGTGTGATCCTTATGAGATAATTGGTAACATTATCTGATCTAGACATCTGAACGAATATGAGTTTATTCATTAATATCATATTCCTATTCATTTTCTTTCTTTTGAATAAACTTACCAAGGCATCAAACATCTCTTTGGCCGTCTTCTTCTCATTTAGGTGAGGGATTATATGATCCTTCACATAATCTAGGAGGACTCTTTTTGCTTTGATCTAGAGATTATATCTGTCGGTGGAGTCACTGATTTATCCATTAACTCCAAAATGTCATACTCCTTCAATGCCAAAGTAGTTATTTCTTTCCAATATAGGAATTTGGATGCTCCATCCAATCTCTCTTCATCTCTCAACAGTGTTTCTTCCATCCCTATGACCTGATAAAATGACTTGGAAATAACATGTTGTTGGAAAACTTCTCTTGTATCGATATAGCTTCCCTTTAGAGAACGATCTTTGATACCATGTAGAAATTATTACTCCACCACCTAGGTACTTTTTTATCTGTGATTTCCTTACTGCAATCAGATTAGAAACTCGCAAAACCCCTGGAAAAACCCTGGAGGGAAAACCAGTGCTGAGAATGATTTTATGATGCTAAAATTAGGGCTCCTGTAATAGGGATAATGGCCCACTGAGAGAAATACAACTGTAGACTAACCTAGTACGGGATGACCTGATATACAATCAATTATGGCACACTTTTCTAGGCATTCATGAATGTCTCTTTTGTGACCCGCAGATATCCGTGACTTTCCCCATTGTGACTCATGGATGTCTTTTATTGTCTCCTCTATGGCCCATGGATGTGTATGGAAAACTTGTACAAAAATCTATGTATGCTCCAACATTCTCCTATGGCTTCCTTCTATTGAAACCCACTTGCATATGATGATGGTATCTCTTCTCCTTGACCTATATGATCTCTAGATGAAGGTCCTTCTTCACCTATCCAAGATCTTGAACCATAGTCCTCCATGATCTAATACTCTGTGTCAACTCCCTCAATACATGTCAAGTGTCAACAAAAGTTCTTCTTTGATTCTACACTCTTGAATGACTCCACACTAGCAAAAGTCCTTCTTTGATATCTCTATGTGAATGTGTCTTCCTCCTTCTCCTAGAATTGCTTTTATAATCATGAGTTACAATCTATTTCTAATTTCCAAAGTGATTTATGGTTGAGATTACTTCTCACACTCACTTTTAGATTTAGATCACATGTTTCATGCTAAGTACTTTTAGAATGTCTCATAAATAACTCAATTAATTAATAAAAATAATTTACTTTAATAATTCATTTAATTAAAGTAAAGTAAAGAGTAGAAGGCTTTGGACGATTTCCATGCGTCTAGACGCATAGACCTATGCAGAAATACCTATTTGATGCTACCACTAACATCAAAAGATGCAACAAGGACTAAGAAACATCTCATGTGTGACAAATTAAAAGACATAAACCCTAACCCTAGAATTTGGAAAGATAGAAAGATGGGGCCATGCAAAGTTGAGTTGGAATTCCAACTTTATGAGGCTATAAATTTCACATATGAACATAGTTTGGGTTCTCTTTACATAGTTATACAGCTATTGAAAATATGTATGATTTGGAAAGCTATCTCCATCACCTTCCCATTGTTTTTCACTCCAAAAATTCTTGGAAGGACCCAAAATAAACTCTAAAAGTCCAAGATCCAAATATCGACAAATTCAATATATGTTTGGGATTGACCCCAAATAATCTTCTATTCCTCACATGTTGTTATGGTATTAAAGATAGAAGGAAATTCATGCATATGCCTTGATTTTTGGGTTCTCAATAAGTTGACCATCAAGGACAAATTTCCCATTTCCATTATTGATGATCTCTTGGAAAAACTTCATTGAGCCAATTTATTCACTAAAATAGACCTTTGTTTAGGATACCACCAAATATGGATGATTTACGAAGACATATACAAGATATTTATGTACACATGAAGGTCGTTATGAGTTTTTAGTGATTCCCTTTATACTTGCAATGCTCCATCCACTTTTTAGATCCCCATGAGAAATATGTTTTCACTCTTCCTATTTTGTGTTGGTCTTCTTCGATGATATATTAATTGATGTTGAAATTTTGGATTTCCATATCAAACATGTTTATAAAGCCTTGCAACTCTTATGGGAGCATCAATTTTTCCTCAAGCATTACAAATGTGATTTTGGGGCTCCACAAGTTGAATAATTGGTTCACATTGTCATTCAATATGGGGTGCGAGTAGATCCCAAGAAAGTTGAAACTATGTGATATTGGCCCCACCTCAAGACCTTGAATGATCTAGATTATATTGAGAATAACATGCAGGAAAATGGATAATAAGGAAACACAATGAGATATTGTAAGAAACACAGTAATACAATCAAACTCAGATTCTATTAATGATTGTTTGAAATACAAAATATTGTAAAATGCAAAGAACACAAGTTAGATATAATGGTGGTATCTTATCTCTGAAGATAGAGATGTGATGGCTACGCTAATTCACAATAAGTTGATTAAAAAGAGGTCAAAAATGAATTTTAACATAAATTGTCAATGAGAAAACCCTAAACATCCTAAACCTTAACCCCAAAAGATGAAACAACAAAAGGTTTGTCGGCCCTGATGTGGTTAGTTGATATGCCAACTTCCCGAGCATGCAACTTTTGTATACAATCTCCATTTGGGCTTCTCAATACATTATGTTTGGCCTAGCATCTACCTTTGACTACATGCCAGGCGTTTTCATGCCAAAAATGTCATTTAGGGCCTCAAAACGACCTTGCAAGTTTGGGACCCAAAAAACCATAGAAAAACTGCCAAGATGTGGAACCATTCTGAATTAGTGGAACAGGTGGGTGGCCACCAATATCCACTTGGATAATTCCTCCCCACTTAGGAAGAAATGGTTCCCATTTCTTTATGTTCCTACATAAGATGGGGAAACTTCTGCATAATATGACTCTTGGTAGGGCCACTTTCCCTTGGGAAGAAGATGCCATGCTTTCATGACCCGATAGAGTTGGATGTTCTATTGGTGGTTTCCCTTCGTCTTGGTGTCCATGATTCGATTAAATGTCGCCTATTCAATGCAGTCAATATTGATTTCTATAGGGTCAAAGTGCTCGAACGCATCTGAAGTGTCCAGGAGAGGTGGAAAATATGGTCGAAGAAAATCCACATTAAATACTCAGTGCAAGCCAAGGAAATGGGGAATAATTAATTCAAAATAATTCTCACCCACAACCTTGGTGATGGTGTAAGGCCCGCATTAGAGTGGGAGGATATTCCGATGGGGTCCTTTGAGGAATTATTTATGCAAATGAAACCATATATTATCTCCCACCTGAAACTTGTGTGGTACCTAAAGTTGATCGTGGTGTTGCTTGTACTTGGCGTTGGATTTATGCAAAATGTCATGATTGTTTTTTTGAATGTGATGGATTCGCTCAACAAACTTGGGTGCTCAATTAGCCTCTATCATAGCATAGGAGGAGTCTTCCTATGCAACTGCAAAGGTCAGAGATACATCAATGGGGGCTAATGGTTGGAACCCTAAGCACACCTGAAAAGGGTCATGGCCAATATATTCATGGAGGGATGTGTTGTAGCTATGTTTAACATAAAGAAATATCTCATCCAATGTTCTTGGATGTTTGGAATTGTACATCCTCGGGATATGGACAATAATCCTTTTGGCTACCTATGTTTTTCCATTAGTCTGGGGGTAAAAGGAATTTGATTTAGTCAGCTTGGTTTCCATCATCGACCATAGGGTAGACCAAAAATTACTCAAGAACCTACTATCTTGATCTTAAATAATGGTCATTGGGAGCCCAAAATAAACCCAAACATGTTCAAAGAATACCTTAGCAGTGGCCTTGACTGTGATTCTCTTCTTGTAAGGTGCCAAACTTCCATATTAGAGAATCGATCAATGAAAATGAAGAAACAATCATTCCCATGCTTGGTTGAAGGTAGAATGGACATGTAATCCATGGAGATGAAATCCCAAGGTCTATTGGGAGTAGTAAAATGGGTGTATATGTTAAGCCCTAATATTGGCTCATTACCCCTTAATTGGGGCATATTAGATTAGTAATGTTATTTTATTTATGTTGTCTTTAGGCCATTAGTTGTAATTATACCTCCTAGTCTCCTATATATACCAAGGAGACATTTTCATTTT
>ML793956.1:175648-186655 GCA_009831015.1 Picea engelmannii
CGAGGAGCAAAGGATTGGAGCGCAACTCGGAGCGTGCAGGGACAAACGTCGATCAAAAGGTACTTCTAACATCCTTCCTTCTCATGCATTAGGCTTAGATAGATTCGAAAGAAATTCAGTGTCCATGATAAGCACTTTTCTGTTTAGGGTTAAGGTCAAACCTTAGAGGTCGATCTACTTGTCCGCAGGCAGATTTTCCTACAACACAGTCCATCTCAGAGATGAAAGTCTAGAACTTGTTTTCCTGGGATGAATGTCTGATAGGTAGAAACAAAGTCAGAGTCACTATTGTATAATTATGGAAACCCAGACATCTCATGCCCACGAGAATTTAGAAATGTGGTTATCCCCACAATTAGAGGCTGATTGAGGTAGTTTGCAACATAGTTGTCCCGCCCTTCTTATATTTGATGTTCAAGTGAAATTGTTACAGGTACATGGACCATTTCTGGTGGAAGTCATTCTGTAACTTTCCCCATGTATGTATGAATTGCAGAGGCCTATGATTAGTGTGGATGATTGTTTCCTTATCTAGAATGTAATTCTTCCACTATCAACAAGATTTCACAATCGAGTACATATCATTGTCATAGGTGGGGCAGGGGTGATTTTAGGGCCTAAATTTCTCTCATGGGCTAATTTTCCAAGGTTTTTCCAAAAAAAATATTCACTATTCTAAAAATGATTTGCCCAAATTCTATATGATAAAATGATTTTACCTTAAAAAATCGCCAAAATTTTATAAAAAATATATAAAATCCTTAGAAATTTGAATAATTATACAAAAATATTGCCAAACATTTTATATTTGGCATACGAAGCATTAGTAAGATTCGACAAAGTTTCTACATTTAAAAATAAATTTCTATCCTTAAAATCATCCCTGGGGTGGGGTATGTATGAATATCATTAGATAGTTTTTCATTGTGATAGGCCATTGGATTCCCTTGATAAGTGAGGACTGTTTAGATAGCATAATCTGAAGCATCTGTCTCAATCTCAAATGGTTGTTGTAGGTCTAGAAGACTAAGGATTAGTGCTGAGCAGAGAAGAAATTGCAAATCCTCGAATGCTTTCTATTGGGACATGGCCCAAACAAACTTAGCCTTTGTTGCACCCTTGGTCACCTGGCTTAGGGCCCAACCAATATGAGAGAACCCCAACACAAACCTATGGTAAAATTTAGTGAGGCGTAATAAGTTATGAATCTTGGCCAGTGTCTTTGGGGCCATCCAATCGCAGAGGACTTGGATCTTAGTTGGATCCACATGCACACCTTTCTCATTGTTATGCCATAAATTTCCACACCAATTTCCATTTTTGAGATGGCCAAATCCATTCCCTAGCCTGCAAACTTAAATCCCATTCTCCTTCATAAAAACCATCTAAAAAAAACTCATTTGTTTCCATACGTGATTCACCCATGTACAAATCACATATATAGGCTATTTTCCAGTGTACAAACCACGCATAACCTCAATTTTGTGATAAAAATAAAAATACTCCACATTTTTTGGAGGGGTTTTGGTTGGGCTTGTTCCCAAACTTCCCTTGGCCCATACATAATGGAATACAACTACATCAACCCCTTGAGGATGGTATATAAGAACCTATTAGGGTATGGATGAGGAGAGACAACCTTTGTGCAATATTATACTAACAAATTTGCAAGATTCCCTATTTCCTTGAGCCTTTGAGTAGCATCTCCCTGATATAGAAACTTGTTTTCCAACATTCCTTCATCTCTCATATATGACTATAGGGTGTATTCCTATCCCTTTTGATTCATTCAAGGAAGAGTCATTTCACTGAGTTGATGCTTGAAGGGCCAATGGAGGAACCTAGGAGGTTGGATTTGTGGTAGTGTTGGTGGTTAGAGTCAGGTTGTAACTACCTACTTATACTATTTTCAATGAAAGAGTTCTCTTTCCCTCCATATATGTGTAATTTCATTCTATCTATTCATATATGTTAATTTTATTTACATATTTGAATTTCCATATTACATGTAGAACTTGATTTTATAACTACCATGTTTGAGTCTATACTTGATCTCCTTTTGTAGGTGCTATGGGGAAAATCCCCCTAATCTAGGTCTAGTGATTAGGTAGAGCCTTAACACCCTAAAATACAGAAAAGGTTCTACTCTACCCAAAAATACACACAACCTTACGATAATTAATGGAAGAGAAATAAGATAGAAATGTGTACCTTAAGTCCTCACGGTTGATGTCGATCCCTTCCGATTGTTTTATGTTCCAAGACTGTAGGCCTCCTCCCAAATATGTCCTAAAACAATACTACATAACAATATAGGACAACATATGCTTAATTATCAAGATTATGTAAAGAGTTAATTATTCATGAAAATATTCATAAACATAAACACATAGACATAAGATTTGGGACAATAAATTTTCTCTTTTATTAATAACAAAATTGGAGGTTACAACCTGAAATTTGTTGGCGTCGCTCCAAGAACCTCACCCGGGTTCCTCTACTTTGTCTCCAAGTGCACTATTCCCAACACTATCTTCACCACCATCATGCCAACATAAGGGGAGAAGTATGGATGGTATAAGGAAGATGGATGGAAGGGAATGTTGAGGATAGAACTCAGAGAAAAATGCAGAAAGCTTGGGAAACAAGGGAGAAACTTTGGCAGATTTCTCCTACCTCTAGTTTGATATATCCAAATGACCCCCCTAGGGACTTTTTATATGAGAAAATTATGGTTAATTCATTTCCATAAGGGTCACAAAAGGTAATATGGTTGCAAAACCTAAGATAGCCTGTAAACTCCACTGGAAAGCACAAATTTTATATTTTTTTGTCACATTTTAGAGTACACACATGATTTTAGTAGTTCCACAAGCGTATATATGCAGGATTTCAGGTACGCACTATACATATGAAACAGGGCGTGTATGCCAAGAAAACAGTTTTTTTTTTAGAAGAACTCCATCAAAATGGATTGGCATATGTATGAATGAGTAGGCCAACATCGAGGATGCATAGAAGTGACATTTTGAGTTATAACAAATATCGCCTAATGTGTGAGGTGAGAAGAGAAACTAATGGACAAAATACATTACAACATATTTAATAAAGTGGGAAGGAACTTGAGTCGAGTAAACCCAAGTGAGTATCTGTGAGTGTATCATCTACAATAAGATAATAATAATCACCGAGGCGGGCATTCCCATGATTTAGGATAAACTAAGCATGGATGTCAATCAAGTACACTATATATCTAAGTCATATATAGTAATAATGGCTACATGACCAATGTTTATGGCAATATAAAGTGTAGGCGCGAACAATACACAACTAATCTACATCTCAAAATCATCAGAAGATATACAATTCCGTAGGAACCTTCAGGAGGCATCGATGCCTTTGGCTGGAGATGATAACTTCATAGCTCGAGCAACAACTTCAAGATATTCAAAACTTAGGTAGGAGTACAATAGGAGTGTAAGAATCACTACTTTGAGGTCTTTGACATGTCGTCATGGAAATACTGGAGGACCTCGATCATCATGAACAAAACTTCATTGATTCTAAATGTGAACTTGAAAAGACTCTTGGGATGGCCAATTCATGAAGGTCAAGAGACTCATTATAGAATGGTTGAATTAGGTTGCAAGAGATGCCCTTGGATAACATCACTACATATGAAAATAATCAGGAAAAATGTTATTGACATAAGTCTGTGGCACAGGAGGCACCACAAACTCTCCATGTGTTTGGAAGAGTAACCAAATGGAGGAGGGCACAACTCAATGTAACAAGAACAACTTCCTAAGGCCATACTAGATCCCAAATTATTACAGAAAAAACAAAAGGATGTGCTCTGTCCAAGGGTGACTAGATTTTTTCCAACAAAAGAGAATGTATCCCCATCCCCTCTTTTTGGAATATTTTATTTTTTTTCCTTTTCACGTATTTAACGAGCTTGAAAAAGAATAAAAGAATGCTACGATACAAAGGAGGAACGAGTGTCATGGGAAAGAAATCTGGTTCCAAGCGCACGAAACATACTAATGCTCAGTGCAAGGAGTATTGTGCAGGATAAGGAAACTCGAGAAAATTCCTCCATGGATCAAGGTGTCATATCACAAGGGAAAAATTGCTACAAGGATTGCACCTAAGGAATTCTCTAAAAGGCTCAGTAATAGCAACATGAATTTAGAATTAGGATAAAGACGTGAGGATGGGACAGGCAATGTGATTACAACATGACACAATGAGACTCCTTCCATGTAAAGTTTAACAAGCCCAGAGAAGGTAAGCTTGATGCTTTTTTCACTTTTAGAGAGTCTAAAAAACAATAAAATAAGACTCCAGAGTGATATTTTTCGTAAGGTTAGTCTCTAGGGCCCAAAAAATAATAAAATCATACCAAGGAGAACTCTTATGGTCACTAGGGCCATAGTAGTCTATTTCCTTACTTAGTCTAGTCAGTTCGGAAAAGGGTTAAACTTATACCTAAAAGACGTCTCTTCAAAACCATTTTAATGAGTGTGACAGAGACAAGATCACTCGAATATCTTTTCAATTTTAAGGAGTCTGAAAATATATTAACTATGGACTCACTTCCAGTTTTGTAATTTAGTCCCCTGAGCTCGAAAAAGTATAAAACATAACTTAGGAGAACTCTCATGATGAGACATGTCTACCAAGGCGTACCTTTTTCCTGGGTAATCTACTGGCCAGAAAAAGGGTCAAAATTATGCCAAATAGATATTCCTTTTGAACCAATTAATGAGTGTGAAAGGAACAAGGTCAATTGACGATCTTTTCTTGTTTAGGGATTCTAAAAAGGGATTAAAGAAGACTCCAAGGGGTTTGCTTTTTTGTAAATAATCTCCAAGGACCGAAAAAAAGATAAACCAAAACTAGGGAGAATGGCCCTTTTTCACAAATTTAGTCCCTTAGTCCCAAAAAAGGGTTAAACTTACACCTGAGAATACTCTTCTAGCAAATTGTAGCTCCTATGGTGTACCTTTTTTGTGAAATTATCCATAAGGACCAAAAAATGGGTAAACTATCACTGGAAATATGAGCCTTCAAATTTCACTTTGACAAGCATGAAGGGAAACGAGATCGGTCTACATTCTTTTCATTTTTAGAGAGTCTGAAAGGAGATTAAAGAGAACTCTAGGGGGCTCCTTTTCTCAAGTAATCTGAACAAGACAGAAAAAGATAAATAATTCTCTTTAGATGTTGCTTTCAAAGTTTAAGTGAGATTGAAAGACAACAAACCATGCTCTTAGGGAGTCCCTTGGGTATAAGACAGAAAACGATGAGGAAGAAGAGTGAGCCTTCAATGCAAAGTCGTGGAAGGACTAAAATGACTCCCAAGTCTATATGAAACTCACAACATGGATGCCAAAATGCAAAAAAAGGATCTACCTAGGGCATCCATGGAGGGAAAGGCTCTAACACCTACGTACAACACTTATAAAGAAGCATAGAAGGTTTCGTGTCACACTTCATTGGGGTTGATCCTATGGCAAAGTGGAAATCGTCAATAGAATGCCAAATGCAAGGCGCTGAAAACCTATCATAAATGCAAATGAAGAAATCTCGACTTTGTCACAAGATAAAAAAAAGTAGCACCCATTCATCAAAAAATACCAAATCCAAAATAAAAAGAAGTTTTAAGGACCAAAAGACCATGAAGAAGAATCATAACATCCATCAAGTGACAAAAAGAGAAGAAATCATAGTCAAAGTAGGTCAAAACTGGATCAAAAATCTATAAATAGGACTAAAAAGAGTCATATTTACCATTACACTTTGAACAAAAATAACTAAACCCCTCTTCCTTCAAATCGACATTTGGAGAGCATCAGTGGATGAAATCAAAATATTCTTGGTCCAAGTAAGTAGTTTTTCCCTTTTCTTGCAATTTCATCCATTCATTTCATGATTTAGATGGATTTGGGGGTTGTGCGCTCTCAAATATTGGCTCAACTGTGCATGTACGCATGCTTTCCATAGAAAATGTGTGTATGTATGTGATCCAGATTATTTTTGGAACGAAATGAAAGAAGATAAATTACAATGAAATACTCATGAAAATTGCCAGAAATAGAGAAATACAACAATACTTGATTTCTATTAATGAAAGAATTGTAAAGAGACTGTAAAAATACAAAGTGCAAGAATTGCTAGAATGGTGGCAGCTTTATCTATGAGTAGAGATGTGATGAATATGGTCATTCGAAAGAATATGATTACAACGAGGCTCTGAATCCCTTTTTATGATAAAAATGAATGCCAAAACCCTAGACATAAAAAAAACTTAACCGTAGGAGATGAAACGCCAAAAGTCATGTGGGCTCTATTTGGGTAAGTTAGTACATTAACTTCCTGGGTTCGTAACTTTTCCATACGATATCCATTTTAGGCGTGTGATAGCACATTGGAAACGTCTTTTCAATAAATATGCATTATTTCATCAAACTCTGACTCCGTGTGCAGTTTGACTATGGCATTCCAAAAATAAACTGTTTAGGGCCCCAAAACAACCCTGGAAGTACATAAAGATGTGCTGACATGAAAAAATATAAAATAATTCATTTGGATTATGTGGGAGGCCACTAGTATCCACCTGGAAGATGTGTAGGGCTTCAAATAACCTTGGAAGTGTAGAACCCACAATTGCAAAGAAGTACAGAAGAACGTGTTGAACTAAAAACTGGCAAGAGGAGCCAGTTGGAATAGGTGGGTGGCCACCAATATCCACCTGGATCATTCCTCCCCCTTTAGGAAGCAATGGTATCCATTGTGTTGAGTGCCCAGGGAAGAGGGGAAAACATTTTCTGAATCAGAATCTTGGTGAGATGCGTGCCTTGTTGGAGAAGTTGTGTTGCTTGGTTTGTTGAAGAATGTCACAAACCTATTGTTGGCGGGGTTGAATTTGTTCCACCAACCTATTGTCTCTGGGTTTGATGGGGCATTGTGTAGGTACCATTATAGGTGAAGAAACAATATCTTCTTTCTCTTCGACAATCTATTTTTTCTGGATAGATGGTGTTGAGGTTGCAGTGGTTGTAGCGGTATTATGTGCATCATTTGAACAAACTGTGAAGAGGATGAATTTTGTAGTATGAGAGATTACCCTGCGACATTTTTTCAAGGGAGAAGTAGTCAGAACTACCCCTGGTATCCTATAGAGTCAACCTCCCAAAGCGATAATGAAACTATGGGGTCTAGACTCATAGACAACATGATGTTTCCACATATATGGTTGGCCCAAAAAAGCATCACAAACATCAAGAGGGGAAAGATCACACACTACCTCATCCTTGAAGGGTTGGATTCCATAGGACATGTGACATTGTTGGCTAACACGAAGATCTCGTCCCTGGTGAAGCCACCCAATGTTGTATGGTTGTGGGTGTGTTGTTGTTGAAAAACCCAACTATTTGACGACCTTAGTTGAGATGAGGTTCTTCTGGCTACCGTTATCAAAAATAAAATGAAATGGGGTCCCCTTCACCCACATTTGTGAATGGAAGAGGTGCTCCCCCTATTCAAGATCTACTAGTTCTTCTCATTGAATTTCTTTGGCCATGACAGTAGCATTGGGGTTTCGTCGATGATCTATTTATTTTCTATATTTTTTGGATCTAATTTTGAATCAAGGTTCGGCTCCGTGTCTTTGACCTTGACCACCAATGTCTGTTTCGAGCAACATTCATCGCTGTTGTGATAGGGGATTTTTTGTAAGTTACACCACTTTTGAGTGTCATTATTCAGCTTTCCTTTACCCTTCTTGCCCCATGTCTTGGACTAGTTGTCTAGAGACTGTTGGTTAGGTCCGTCTTTACCATGCTTTGGTTGTTGCAGATTTGAAGACCTGAATTCCCATTTGTTCTGGTGTCTAAATTTATGCTTGATTTTGAAATCATATTGATAGGGAGATCCCAATTATGAGATGTTTAGGATATCCATTTCAGTTTGGCTGTACCTATTCAGAGCCCCACATTATTTCAAAACAAGATTTATCTCGAAGTCTTTGATACCCAACTTAGTGCGCAAGGTATGGAAAGTATTTGTGAACTCCGACACTGTTTGGATCTTATCTTTCCACAGTGTGGTCCATATCATGTACTGGTATTCATAGTTATTAATAGGATAGTACTGTTATTTGACCGCATCCACAAAAAAATCCCAAGTGGGCTCAACCCCATATATTCCAGATTCCTCTGTGGAACTTTTCTCCTAGTAAGTTTCTGACCAATGTTTGACATGGGGGAGAGCCTTGAGGAGTGAGAAGGTGATATTTTCCCTGTCGAAATTTTTTTGAACAAAGAAATAACCTTCTAATCGATTTAACCATTTTTCTAGGGCATCTGCATCTATCTGACCTTCAAATATGGGCATACCAAAATTAACTTGTACCTTGAAGGGAGAGGTTTCTCCGAAATGGTCACATGATGAATATGCATTTGTTGCTATCGACATGCGTTGAAGGATGTGTGCAAAATTCTCCATCATTTCGTCCCTCTATCGCACAAGAGCTTGCTCACGCAATAAGTTAATAGAATATTCTGCTCCGTTGTTTTTATTTTTTGTTGCCATCGAGGGTTTCTTGGCCATGCGAGAGGGATTTTTCTCAAGAGAGACATGCTTGAGACCCAACTGGATATACTCGAACCTCGTCAAGGACATGCACCAAAAAAAATATGATCAAGAGCAACTTGCTCTGATACCACTGATCTAGATTATTTTTGGAATGAAATGAAAGAAAATAAATTACAATGAAATACTCATAAAATTTGCCAGAAACAAAGAAATGCAACAATACTTGATCTCTATTAATGAAATAACTGTAAAGATACTATTAAAATGCGGAGTGCAAGACTCGCTAGAATGGTGGCAACTTTATCTCTGAGAAGAGATGTGACGGCTACGCTCATTTGCAAGAAGGTGATTCCAATGAGGCTCTGAAGGCCTTTTTATGATAAATATAAATGCCAAAAACCTAGACATCCAAAAACCTAACCCTAGAAGATGAAACACCAAAAGTCATGTGGGCCCCATTTGGGTAAGTTAGTACATTAACTTCCTAGGGTCGTAATTTTTTCATACGATCTTTGTTTTAAGTGTATGATAGCTCATTGGAAAGGTATTTTCGAGAAATATGCATTATGGCGTCAAACTCTGACTCTGTCTATAGTTTGACTATGGCAGGCAAAAAGACAAACATTGTTTAGGGCCCCAAAATGGCCCTGGAAGTACAAAAATATGTGCTGACATGAATACATATAAAATAATCCAGTTGGATTAGGTGGGAGGCCACCAATATCCACCTGGAAGATGTGTAGGGCTTTAGAAAGCCTTAGAAGTGTAGAACCCACAATTACAAAGAAGTACATAAGAACGTGTTGAACTAAAAATAAGCAAGAGGAGCTAGTTGGAATAGGTGGGTTGCCACCAATATCCACCTAGATCAGTATGCTAGCTGAGATACTATCAACGAGCGTACATACATGACTGATACCAAAAAAGGGTGCGTACATGATTCAAAAGTTTGAAAAAGAGAGGCACTAACTCCCAAAATTTTGACATGACTCAGGATGTATGTTCATTGGAGGAAAAGAGAACATGAGTATGTTAATAAAATGGTTGAGGACAACTCGGTGACAGTGGCAACATTGAAATTATGAAAGTCATGGAAATACTTCCAATGTCCTTGTATGAGAGTTCAACCATGAATTTTAAACCATCTGGTAGAATACTGGAATACAGATGTAGAGGCTTTCATGATAGAGGGCCAATCATTAAAACCCACCATTGAAGACTTATACTTCTTGACCAGTATCTCTAGGAGGGGAGAACTGGTAAACTTGGATACATGCCCTCCCAGGCCATACCATATAGCCCACTACATTGATATGTATTGTGAAGTCGACACAGAGAAGGTGGGGTCTCAAGTGCCAATACAAAATATCGAGAATTTGAGTTTGAGGGTGATACTATACATGATTGGGCGGATGACAGAGTCTACTTCTCTACACCAGGATTCATGAGCCCATGTGCATTGTGTTGTGCAATGTTTGCAGCCAGTTATTTTCGATTGGATCACCACGATGCTCAATTACATGAAAATTCAGTTGGTTGAGTGCAAGTTGAGACAGAGGAGGAAATTTGGATTTGTAATAGTGTTTTGCGCATTCTTCTTTGAAAGAGTGCCCAAGATGAGTCTAATGGAGGGTGTGGAAGGGCACATAGACTCCTTTCCATCATTGTGTAGATGTGATGCTTTGATGTTGTGCCAAGGAGGAGGAGGATTATGTGAGGCATATGACAAGAAGTTATTCGAGTGGTGGAAACACCAGATTCCATCCATCAAAGACTACCCATATGTGGGTATTAGTTTCCTGAGGGACCCAGACATGCCTATTCCCCCTGGTGCAGCATGTGGAAACATATGTACTGACTCATATTTTTTTAATTTTTAGATTTTCAATTTTCAATTTTATAAAAGAAAAGAAAACATGTTTTTGGTAACATCACAATACTAACTTCCAACCTGTTATGTACAGATGTGGGGCCAGTATGACCAACAGACTTCCCTCAGACCCGACATCATCCACGAGAGCATATCTATCCGGGAGGAGCCATAACAGATGCAAGGCCATCATCAACAAAGGTTGAGAGGGTCCTGAGGTGGATAGAGAGGAACATAGTGTCCCTTTCCCATGGTGTTCCCATGCTGGAGATCAAGGATCTGTCGCCATCCATCTAGACTCACATAATGGACATACCTAGAGCATGGGTCCAGCTATTCCAGTGTCTAGCCAACATCGTCGACTATTATACTAGGGCCAATATACCTAGATATTAGAGTAGAGTTGGAAATTATGTGTGTCGAGGGAACTCTTTTTGTATCTCCCATATGTATTGAGGGCATGATCTCGACGATGTATTATTGACACTTTTGAGTCCTATGGCCCATTGTTTTTATTATGACACTATTTTGGACAT
>ML793956.1:193565-221626 GCA_009831015.1 Picea engelmannii
CATTAAGTCAGTTCCAGGTGGAACCTAGACAAGAGCATTGGATAGCTGCAAAGCATGTCCTAAGATATATTCGTGGGACAATAAACTATGGCTTGAGATATACCGCATCCAGTGATATCCAACTTCATGGATTCACAAACTCTTATTGGGAAAGAAGTGCAGAAGACAGAAAGAGTACTTCAGGTACGTGTTTCATCTTGGGCTCCGCTATGATATCTTGGGGCAGCAGGAAACAAAAGTCTATCACACTCAGTACAACAGAAGCAGAGTATATGGTAGCTTGTGAAGCATGCATAGAAACAGTATGGATAAGGAAGTTAATCTCTGATTTATTTGATCAGACTCCAGAATCGACCATAATATATTGTGATAATCAGAGTTGTATAAGATTATTAGAACATCTAGTGTTTCATGAAAGGTCGAAGCACATTGATATCAAATACTACTTTATTCGAGATAAAGTCCAGAAAGGAGAGGTAAAGCTTGAGTATATTCCCACTAATGAGCAGACAACAGACATCCTAACAAAACCTCTATCCAAAATCAAGTTTGCATATTTCCGAGAGAAGATGGGGATCATGGAAATAACTCCCTTAGCTGAAAGGGAAGATTCTCCAAGGTAGGAGAAGGTATGGAAAAATATTCTTGAAAAACATTTTTTTATTTTATTTAAATAACTCTCCAGTTAGGAGGGAGAATTGAAAATATTATTTATCTTTGTAATTGAAAAATAGTCTAGATTGGACAGATTCTTTCCTGTTCGGAAAGTGGATTGAGATTTCTGACGGACAGTGACTTCCCATTGTGGTTAACATGGGAGGTAGTCTGATTGCTGATGTATCATAGACAATGACTTCCCATTGTGGTTAACATGGGGAGTGGTCTAGGGCAGTCTCTCTTGTTGAGGGTTACTCAAGAAGACTGGCCTGCCTCGCCGGACAACGATTTCTCATTGTGGTTAACATGAGGAATGGTCCATTTTGGAGGTTGATGCAGGACAATCTTTTCCTCTTATGTTTAATGGAGGAAATGGTCTGGACAGTCATTCCTTATGGTTATACATTCTCTCTATGGCGCACTTTGATTAGTGTAGGAGGAATGTCCCAGAGTGGGGAATGGTCCAGGCTCAGTAATCAGGGACACACATTCCTTAGGGTTGTACATTCTCTCTAGGGCACACTTTGATTAGTGTAGGAGGAATGGCCCAGGGTGGGGAATGGTCTAGGATAGTCATTCCTTAGGGTTTATACATTCTCTCCATGGTGCAATTTGATTAGTGTAGGAGGAATGGCCCAGGGTGGGGAATGGTCCAAACATTCCTTAGGGTTTATGCATTCTGTCCAGGGTGCGCTTTGACTAGTGTAGGAAGAATGGCCCAGGGTGAGGAATGGTCCAGGCTCAGAAATAAAAAATAATCATTCTTCCTTGTTTGAGAAGAATGGGGTAGATAGCCCATTGCTAATGTTCTATACTGAGGGAAGATATTCTTTCATATCTCACAGACGTGAGTGAAATATTGGCCCAGATGATTCAGTTTATATCATAACATTGTTTTTATGCAGGTTGTTATTAGATGTTTGTTATGAAGACTATATGACAGTAGAGATATATACTACTATGGTGGATTTGTTCCACTGCCTGTGACTATGTGTCATGGTTTGAGTAGTTTCATACTATCTTGAATAGACACAGGTGTGTTCTATCAATTAATATTGTACAAGTTGTCATAGGAGATTATCCAGTTGGATAATAATGACGGTGCTCGTGTTTCTACCAGTTGAATGGTATGTTGTTCTCAAGACCATACCTCCCTAGCTAGGAGGGAGTGTTAATATTATGGTAGCTTCGGGAGGTATGAACCTCCATTGTGACCTATGACGAGATTAGAATACTCCGGAAAGAAGAAAAGAAGTGAAGGAAACCCTAGACAAGTTGTCGGCTGCAGAAATATATTTAATATGAATTTATTAATACCAAGAAGGAGAAGTCAGCCCCAGTTAAACTGCCCAGACTACTATAAATTCAGGGCACCAATTCTCATTATTCTCATCTCAGCAGTTGTAGAGTGAACTGAATCTGCGCAGGTGTAGTTGCAGCTTGTGCACAAGTTTCTAGGAAGCTGTGTGCTAGCCTCTTGGTGGGATTATATGATTAGCTTGGGTTTTATTCTTTCTTGGTGCATCAACCTCTCTTGGCTATTGGATTGCTACCAAGATTCTCTTCTTTGTCAAGGTCAAGGTGCTCGGAGGGTGGCTTCGGCCTGTGGTTGGGTGATGAGGGTATCGTCAATGGTAAAATGAGCACAATCTTCTATATTGTAACAATCATATACTTCATGCGCAGCTTGAGAGTTAACAAGAAAAGTGTCATCTCCATTCATGGTCATTGTCAACTCTCCTGCTTCTACTCTCCTAAGCTCTGGTAAAAAATAAGATCTATGGTGAAGATCATCCCAAGTTCTATCTGGCCCAATCATTCCCTCCAAAATCACCTCATCAGAGGGCAAGACCAAGTCCAAAGGATCATGAGTAGTAAGAGAGTATTAATCCAAAATAGGCTCAAGAACAATATCTATCTCCCGAGGGGGAGCTGGATCAGGGTTGTGTTGAGCACTCAATACACCCTAAAAGCTTTTTGAAAGTTTTTCTCTTTTGGGTACTACTTTGTTCTTTTTTCTTCTTCTTGAATTAAGTCCATTGTGTAGGGATCATTAGGTTTTCTGTTTCCATGTCTTATCATCGATAAAATTCGTATTTGTTTTGACCTATTGAATAGATTAACGTCTTTCTAAAATAAAACTTGGAATTTTATCTAAGTATACACAACTAGATTTTTAAGTCATGCAACCATTATCGTCATCGACACAATCTGTGAAGAAAAATCGATCATAAGAAAGGGACAAGCATCGATCTTCGATGTATCATCGACATTTGGAGAATGGAAAAGGAAAACTCTAACAATTGACACACCTAACGAACCTCTGATCTTCAATAACCAATACATTTGGGGTTGGCGATATCCAAAGGGAACCTTAAAACTACAGAAAATATTTACTTCAACACAACACCGAGTGCCAATCATCAATCGGTAATATGTTATTGGCATTGGCGAACTCCGAGGGATGAAATCACCAAGTAATAAACATATAAACTCATCGATCACCGATCCTCTCCATATTACTGGCATCGGGAGGATAGGATGAGAATTGTAGAGCCATGTCTAAACAAAATACCTGATTCCAAAGAAAATTTTAACGAAAGTACCAAAATCAAACGTCACGTGTCATGATCACCCTTCTAGGTCAGTATTTCCATGTCAGCACTGTACAGTAGTTTGGTTCAACATCGAATATTTATCTAAAAGAGTATTAACGAATGTTTTCTAGGAAAATCGTCGACATCGATCCACTTGTTTAAATGGATGGACTGATAGGACATTGACAACAGGATAGGACATATTTGATGAAGATTAAGATCGTATTTGGTTATTTAATAGGTCAATCAATGCATCAATTTATGTATGTTACTAACCCACACACCAACCAAATAATAGGAGTTTGAAACCATCGATGAACTACATAGCACCCCACTCCTACATCGCCAACCTGTGATCACATTTAATCCTGAGCATGATTCATATCTTGGTGATGGATTGTGAAGACTACATTTACACCATGAATTCAAGAACTGACGCGATAAGGTAAATATGCTCCATGTTTAAATTATAAAGGCATATTTTGAACGTAGTATTCAGTACCCAAGTCTTTCATTACCGAAGTAGTCAAAGGAGCAAGAAAGCATTTCAGAAGCTCACAATCAATTTTCAAAATTTTAAACCAGGTTAATTTTTTGCAAAGGAGAGGTATGAACCGTCAGTATTATTTTAGTTGTCACAGCTGTTTATTTTTCATTATCATTTCTGCAAGTCGGTATCTCAATTTGTTCTTTGTGTATAAAAATGCCTCCAAGGAAGTCAACGACCAGGCAATTGCCAAGAGAAATAAAACTGAAAGAAGCGAATATTGGTGAATGATCCTTGCCTGATGCTGCTAGACAGATATATTTTTCCAATAAAATGGATCCATTCGTCCGACCGTCCACTAAAAAGGCATTTACCTAGCCTCCTGCATTCGGCGACACAGTGGCGAGTACTGGATCAAAAGTGGTGCTCCCTTAGTGGGGAGACTTGTTTAACAGAATCAGTTGAGAAGAGTACCCGAAGTTTGTGCCACACAGTGAACCAGATGTATGAATGCTTGATGACCAAGTATTCCCAAACATTCGACGATCCTGCTTGCACATGGTAGCCTAATGAACCCTGGTCCTGCCTTGCATTGAAACTATGGGGTGGATAATCAACCATAATGATGCATCAAAATGCTTGGTGAATGATGACAATGGTGGATGTGTTGGGGTTTTTCTCCCAATAGAAGTCCATAAGTACTACAAAATGAAAGACCCGGAGGAGAGGTTGAATACCAAGTTTGTGGTAAAATTCTATGAGTTCTATGACACCACCAGGTTGATGGACTCATGGTGGAAAGAAGATAAGAAGTTTACAAACAGGAGAAACAATTGGTACGGTAAATCCAATATTAGAGAGCCATATATCTACCTGATGGCTTTGATCAGCTGATTATATATGGAAAGGGATTGCACTAAATTTTTGGAAGCATGGATGCCGCTATCATACATTGTGGAAATATCTGACAACAACTTCAATTGGGGAGGGATTATTTCAAAAAAACTTAGCATCAACATACTACAAGCACGGATGCAGAAAGATGGAGAAACACCAACTTTCCATATGGCGTCATACCTACTGGACATTATATGTACGAGGAACATTTTTGCAGGCATGAATCTGAGCTGGCATGTTGCGGAGCTACCCATGCATGTTTATTTCAACATTCTTTGGGAGAATAGGTACAAGAGATATTACGCTCTTATATGTGATGAATTTATAGCTAGAGTCTATTTTATTCTTTTTAAGAAAGAGTTCCCAAGGCTTACGGTAGAATCTAAGAAGATGATTTTCAAAGTAGGCCACTGATACCTGGAAGAAACCACCACTTACATCAAAGTGTTTGGGGCCAATAGCACTCCACATTTACTCCCCATTAACGTCCCAGACATGCTTATTATGGGGGAAATCTGTTATCAAACCATTTTGCAAGGATATAATGCCACTCTGGTGAAGGATAAGAAGAGAGAATTCATACCCTATGGATTTCATGTAGTGTTTTACATGGTGAAAGACATTGCACAAGAAAAGAAAGAGGGCTTGAGCAAGTTGGAGTATATATTTCCCACAAGACAATTTCACAAGCATGACCCAAAGGGCCTAGTACATCAGCATGCATCAAAAGTGTCTTCCTGCTGGCTGTATTCCCATGATAAATTTGAAGATGAAATCTTTATGGAAGGTTCCTAGGACTAGGAGGAGGTTCTCTAGAGAAAATATAACCCCAATATGAAAAGATTTAAAGCCATGGCAATGGATGAGTAGGTTGAAAGGATAGAACATACAACTCAAGAAGCCCTCGGGGTTAGGGAAGAGAACAAAGTAGTAGAAGCCACAAAGGCACAAAACATAAGGATGTTGTTTTTAGAAGAATCCCAAAGGGTCATCCAGAGGTTAGAAAATGATCCCCAACTGTTAGAACCCATAAGGGTTACCCCGGACAACACAATCAACATTGGAGAGGAGCTAAATGGCTCAGAGGAAACCCCACTGGAGGAGACCGCTCATCCAGGAAATCCAGGAATTATGTTACAATAGGAAAGTTCATCGATCGCTACTACATTGCAATTGGGTGAAACAATAACATCAAGTAAGACAAGTGTGCTCTACGTCGTCATAGACCTAATTACCATATACGACGATGAGGAAATATATGGGGTTTCGCTCATAACCCCAGTACTAATCAGGGAGGAGGGAGAACCAAGAGAAACATCTACTCTAACTCTCAAATCTATAACTTCAATTCCCCAAGAAGGAAACGACCAAGATAGAAGCATGCTTGACGCTGAGTTTCTCTACCAATTGGGAATTCAACATAAGATGGAGAGTTCCAAGGAGGAGTTGGGTTCTGGTGAACAGGGAGAAGAAACACAACAATCAGAAATCAACACCTCAATAGTTGATCCTCCAGTAAATGTTGATCCTTTTCCCCTCTCCCCATCTAAAGCTAAACCCCACTAGCCAACGAACCCCAACAGGAGACCAACTCACCAAGACATACATAAGTTCCCCCTGCTAAAGAAATAAGAGACCCAGTCATGGAGCACATATATATGATAGGAAGCCTAGGAAACACTCTAACCTGTGGAGACATGAAGATTCCTGAGCCAATGGATGAGGTCGCCAACATACAAGTGATCACTTATGACAAAAAGAGGGATGTTTTTATGAGGAGGACAACCAAGAATAGGAGGCTCACTCTTGATATCACACTCATTATTACCACAGAAGAAACACTTCTCAACACAGAAAATGATAAGACAACTGAGATGATCGAGGTGGGGATGGCTATAAATGATGCAACGCTAGACAGAGCGAAAAGGGATGAAAATGAGTCAGCCATAGTAAATAAGGAGATGGATCATATGCATCATCTAGTGAAGTATTATTAGGATTCGACACAGGTAGTAGTATTCCTGAGAAGTGAGTTTAGAGAAACATATTCACAGTTCACGAACGAACGAAACCTCTTCACCACATGCATCACCGATTTCCAAGAGGATACTCTCATGGGGTTAGAAACTTGTAAATACATGCAGAGGTGGTATGAAAAATCACATTAGGCCTTAGAGCGAATTGACTATATCGGTGCAGTTCATAAAGGTCGAGACTCAAAAGAACATGACATCTGAGTGCTAATGGATAAAAATATCGCCTGAATCAGGAAGGAAACTAAATACTGGGTTAGCATGGTCCAAGAACCTCAGTAGAAGATACAGGAAAGGTGCATAGAATGCAAGAAAATATGGGAGAAGCTCAATCGAGAGATGGAAAAAATTGTCCTACCTGAATTCGACCCACCATAAAATTTCATCGATTTATATGACATATTCAAATGGCATGTAGAATGAGACTCGACATGGGAGGAAAATATTGCATAGATTTCAAGTATGACTCCAGGTCATGTAAAGAAGTTTGTGGAGCACCCAATTAAATACCTCGCAGTTCTCCAACGCTTAAGTGTTAAGATCATCAGGTATAGAGAATGAGCAGTGGAGACAAAGGAAGTCTTCTCTGCATCGATGTATCAACATAGGTTTCCCTATGAAAACACACATGAATACCTTTTCTTCAAATGGGAAGAGTATGAAATAAATCATCCACTGCAGTAAAAAATCGAATGATCTCAAGAGAATGAGGAGATAAAGTCTGCCACGTGTAAATTTTGTTTTAATTAACAAAAATTTTAGTAGTTTTTTTTTAGCCTACTGATCCTTTATAAATAGGGAGATCGGCCTTGTGCAAAAGCTTGATGGTTTTGCGATAGACCCTTTTTTTTTAGAATTGTAAAAGAATTATTTCTTTGCAACTTTAATTAAGAAGTTTTGTCTAGAATCAAATAATTGTTTTTCATCTGAAGAATCAACATGATTGGATCGAGGAGGGATTGTTTCCATCTTCAAATTTGATTATCTTGTTGTATTGAGTAAGAGTTGTTGTATCTATTGTTAAGTTATCTTTCAATATTATAATAGTTCTTTTGTTCTAGATGATGAAAATAAATCGATGTGTTGATATGTGATTGATAGCAGAGCTAGGAGAACTAATTTTCTTTTGTTCATCTTTGTTACGTATTTGTTTTCCTTCTACAATTGTTATCTCAATAAATGATGTATGCTCACAAGTAAAAATTATTATTTCTAATCTTGAATTAGTTCTAATTATCGTTGTCTACACGCTGAGGTATAAGGGTTATCCTAAGCTCAACATTATTTAGTCTTTAGTAATTTCCCTTCATCAGCTCGATTATGCCATTGTTGGAATAGGGGTAGACCCAGGGTTCAACGCTACAACAACACACCAAAAAAACCCTAACTACTGGCCCTTTTGGAAACACCTGCAAAGCAGATGAAGTCTCACCCAAGGTAGTGGCAGGGGTGGTTGCAGGACTCAAGTGTTTGCAACCTTAGCTGGGACACAAATCTGTGATTATAATACTTAACAAGGCACTTAGCATCAATAGTTCATCAATATTCAACCAATAACTACTACACAGATAGAATAAATCATCGCATCATTCACACTGATCTAATGTAATTAAGCACTTAGCATAAACATATGGATCAGATCTAGCAGAAGAAATCACTAAACACATTCATAGAAGTTAGATCTAACATTCATAGCACCAAGCATAAGCAGATCTATCTATCTATATCAAAGCACTTAGCTAGAGAGTCATAAACACATTAAGACAAGCACAAACCATAACAACACAATATTTACATGGTTCACCCCCACCCTAGGGCTACGTCCACCAACTATTCTTCTTTATTATCTTTAGTCAATCGGTTACAAGCATAGAGCCTCAAAAAGCCTTACTCCACATAGGAAGGAAGATCTGTGTAGCTCGCTAGACCCTTCTTCCTTGCGTTCTAGCACTAGGCCTCCCACAATCTTGCTACAATGACTTGCACTTAGCTTTGCAAGTCTCACACAGTCATGCACAAAGCACTTACAGACTCATGCACCACACTTCTATCTAGCTTAAGCATCTATTTATATATACACAATAGGCCTAAACATGGGTAAACCCATGGGCCGATGTCCCATTCCCATTACATATTCCCACATCCCAAAAAGGACCCAAAAAGGGGCCAATATCCCATGATATCTTATTTGTCTTGCGATCCTCCTTCGATAGGATGTCGAAGTCCAAAAATAGGTCAAACTTGACTAGATGTCCACAAAACCTGGTCAAGGGCCAACAAGCACCCAACACTCACCTATGACTCGTCCCAAGTCACTTTGGTCTGACTAGTTCTGCCTCGAGCTTGGCTCGAGCTTCTTCAACCTATTGTTGTGCTATGACCTCTTGCTCAGTGAACTCCTGGATTACTACGTCGTTCAGTGGCCCTTCTAGGCATTGTTCTGTTGCATTAACAACCTGTTATAGCTCTTCTCCTTGTCTCTTGACCTCTGTGAACAGTTGATAGGCCTTATCTTGCATAGGTTAGAGTCATTGAGTTACTTCCATAACTTTTCTTTGAATCTTATGGAGACTGCCTCATTATTTCTACAACTGACAGGGCCTTCAGCTACGCCTATAGTATCTTTGTGTGCTTCTTTGTGTCCTAGAGCTGCGACTCCAGTTCTTGCAATTTTGGGTTCTTATCGAACTTCTCATACATTTGGGCATTGTGGTTACTCAGCTGCTTGCACTCCCTGGCAAGATCCTTCAGTCTCTCAACTGTGCTCCTGGCGGTTGCTTCCCTTTGGTCTCTTACATCTTGAGGGGTCTCAGGTACTGTGCATAGCTCCAAACATTCTATGTGTTGTTGTAGCTGCTGGATCACTTCTTCAAGTTGTACTATTTGTTGTGGAATTATCTCTTCGTCCTTTACTTCTATGATTTTCACAGAGCGAAGTGCTTCGTTGACCATTTCTTTTACTTCGAGTTTCTCCGTGAGCAACTGTTCCTTTTCTTTCTGGAGTTGGGATTTTTCTTCGTCGAACTTTTCCTGGAGATCAAGCTTCTCCCATTCTACAATCAAGTGTTTCTCTACAAGGACTCCTTGTACTTATGTCAAAGCCTAGGTGGTTTGCGTTGTTTCTTCCTATGGTCATCGAAGGCATGCTTCAACTGTCTCAGTGATTCGATGGAGTTGAGTTGGATGATCTGCCAGTTCTGGTGTTCCTGCTGATAGAGGCGTAGTGGAGACTGTGCAGATGGACTATAGTGCTTGCTTCACTCCTTGAAGATCAATCTCGATTCTACTGTACATCACTTCCTTCTTAGCCTCTTGTTTCTTTGATATCTCCAGCAAAGCATCATCCAGGGCCACGATAATGAAATTGAAGTCCTCGGAGGTGAGGATAGTCTGCATTTTTTTCATTGAATCTTTCGATTTCTTCCGAGAGGAAGGATTCGGGGGGGAAACCTTCCTTTTCTTTGAGGGGTCCTCCTTATCTGTAGGCAGTGTAACCTCACCTTTCTTCTGTTCAAATTCTACACCATCTATCTCTCTGCCATCACCTCCTTGCTCTGGTGAGATGGAAACAGTCTTCACAGATGCACTATCTAAATCCGAAACCTCTTCAGTTTTCTTCATCCTGCTAGGTCTGGGTGTATTCTGTGCGGTTTCTGGATTGTCTATATTGGATATCTCCGCAGGGTCTGCTGGAATAAGTAGGTTTGTCGACCAATCCTTGGTGATCTCTTCCAAGTCCTCCTCTGTAATCTTATAGTAGGACTGAAGTTGCTTCTTGTGCTCATCAATGTGTGTTGTGATGTAAATGAAATGGCGGTCCGCACTGAACTTCATCAAAGGCCTGAACCTGTGTTAAGTATTCAACATCATGTAAGGCTCAAAATGTATAGCTACATTCAAATGGTTGTAGTATTCTTGAAATACAACATTGGACTGCCACTATTTATTCATGTCGCCTGAATACCACTGTGTGTTGAACTTCGCAGCCAATGTTTCAAAGGGCTTGATGTCCGGGAAGGTCGCACCTTCCGACATCTCCCAGGAAATGAAAGTAATCAGGATCAATAGCCATCTAAAGTGGAATTCGTACCTTTGATATTGCACTTCTCTTTAGTCAAGTTCTAATTGGTTTTATCAGGTACTTCATCCAATTTATTTGTAAGCCCTCTGCGCACTTCCCTGCGAGGTTGACTACAATACTAGTCACTTGGGTGGGTCGATTCTTGCATACTAACTTCCCTGCAATCATATGACAGGCGAGGCACACTGTGCCACTCTAGATAGAAGCTACCTTGTATCCTTGCATTCCTTTCTTGACATCACCATAAGTGTCTTTGATCCTTTGGGCGAGAGCGCGGTCCATGGCTTTTCCAAGATAGAAATCCTATGGGTTGAGTCCTTGCATGCTAATCCCAGTGATCTAATTTATCAACGTTGGATCCACTGTTATGCGATGGTTTAACCATATATAACCTCCATGGTAGAAAGACAACAACAATTTGACACATGCATTCAACTCCTAGTGTCGTCCAAAGTGCGAAATATTCATAACGTTCAACATGGTGGACTATGTGAGGTTATGGGTCCATGACTGAGGGACGATCTTTGAATTCTTTCCCTTTGTTCTGTTCAGGTACTTATGCGGGGCAAGCATGTTGTAAAATTTTCGGTTGCCGAGGTTGAAGTCACTAAACTTCAATGCTAGAATCTTATCTTGATCTGCGTGAACTGTGCATATCCCCTTCGGGAGGTACGCAATGACCAGGGAATACTCAAAATATCTAGGTACGTTGTCACAATTTACAACACCTCTCAAAGGTGATATATAAGTAGGTAATATGCTTGTAATCAACTAAGCATTCACAATATCATCCCTGTGCTTAGTTCTCTTCTCATATGATGGTCGGGATAGTCTAGCTCGAGCAGTTGACGAAGAGGTTGGAAATCCTCTCGTCAATGATTCTTGTACACCTGTGGATAATCCTCTCTCCAACATGACTCTTTCATTCATCAGGTAGATCAAAACTTCCTAAAAAACTCTTTCTACAGCACTCAAATCGTCCAACATACACGCTCGGGGTTAACAATCTTAGGTTCGAAAGGGTAGCTTACACAAAGTAACAAGAGAGAGAGAAAAAGCATGATGATCATGGTATAAACTCAATGTAGTCTATGGGCTCAAGTTCTCAATTGGAAAAAGTGTTCTCAGTGCATGGCACGATGGGATAAATAGGTAACTTGACAACGGGTCACTTGCAACAGGTATGAGGTCTTCATTAACTCGGTTCTGTCTGTTATGACACGGTCTCAATGGTTGGATGGTGAGTTGGCTAGCCTTAAATGGTTTTCGATCCATTTGGAACACTGATCTAATGGTTATAATGTTCCCCAACGACTATATTTCTTCGTCATGGCGAAGTGTTATGTGTCGCTGTTCTGATATCCCGACAAAGCTCCAATTTTGCAAATTTTCCTTCTGTGAGGTTCCCTCTGGAACTTTCTGTAATTTTTCAATCTTATCCCTCTTCTTACTTAGCTTTCTATCCTTCTTTCCAATGATCTTCATCTCGGTATGCCTTTTTCCATTCTAATTCTTGTCTTCTTTTAACATAGTTACTTCACGCTGTTGAAATTCTTTCCTAAGATTCGAGGGTGATACTTCTTCTTTGTCTGGGATAATTACTTCAATCTTTTGTGAGTCCTCTAATGTTCTTGTAACTTTGACATCTGGGCCTCTAGTATTAAATAGCTTCGATCTGTTCTCCTATTCTGCAATCAAGTGTGCGATCTTTCTGGTCATGAAATCTTTTAACTCTTGTTTCTTCTGTACCAAAACTTCTTCTTCTTCCTTTCGTCTAGTTTGATCTCTATCAATCCAAGTTTTTCCTAGTAACATGGTAAACGGGGCGTTGTCTTCAATAAATTTAATAATCTCAAAATCTTCTTCTGTTGAAGTTCCATTAACATGCATAGGTATATGAGCGAGCTTCCCACAAAGGATTACCAACTTTACTCTGAATAGTCCTATTCCACCTAATGAAGGGATCATAGCAGGCTTCCCTATGGCTTCCCAAGTTCTTTATGTCATGACATTCACCTGTGTTTCTTCATCCAGAACACAGTCAATGTCGAAATCTCCTATTCTTACTTCAATGCATTCTTTTTCCTTGAAATCTCTGATAGTCTGACATGTCGATGGTCATTCAGGATTTTGTTTGTTTGCAACAATACTTTCTCTAATTCTTTTTGGGATTATGCCAATTTTGGATCTTCCTTAGGGTTTTCTTTATTCATATTCATTTCTTTCATATTAGCAATCATTCTAGGCCAATCCAACACTTTATGGTCCATATCTTTACAACAAAGAAAACTAGGTCTTTTCCCAGGGCATTCCTTATAAAGATGTCCTGGTCTTCTGCAACTATAATAGAGGGTCAATCCTCTCTTTATTTTAAATGATCCCCGGCCTTTTCGGTACTGCGCACTAGGATCATGGTAGCTAACCTACAAAAAATTCTTTCTAGGATACTGCATCCATTTGTTAGTCCAAACATTCTTTCTATGCATAGGTATATCATATCTTTCACTATTATTGTCAGATCTATTAATATCAAATCTTCCTTCATCTATCAATACCCTAGTTTTTGAACTAGGACAGACCCTATTAAACATACCTAGATCCATACTCTAGAAACAAAAATTTCCACGTATATTACTTCTACAGAGAATAAAGCTTCCATATCTAAAACTTTTCACTATTATTACCTTTATCAGAGCACATAGCTTGCATATCTTACCTATTTTAATTATAAATTCTCACTTTTACCTTTCTTAGAGCACAAAGATTTCAGATCTTGCTTCTCTCCTTCAGATATGACTTCTTTTATTTATATCGGGCTTCTTTATTTTATCACAAAGATTTATAAATCAAGTAGAATACTGTGCACTAGAGCGAAAAATGTATGCACAGATCTTTCACAACTTCCAAATGAATCTTTGCACAAAGATCCTTATTTCTCAGTTCCCAACAATCACATTTTTAGTTCCTGACAACATAACCATTTGTTGGCACAGGGACAGACCCAGGGTTCAATGCTACAACGCACCAAAAAAACCCTAACTACTGGCCTTTTCGACAACACCTGCGAAGCAGATGAAGTCTCACCCAAGGTAGAGGCAGGGGTGGTTGCAGGACTCAAGTGTCTTCCACCTTAGACGGGACACATATATGTGATTATAATACTTAACATGGCACTTAGTATCAATAGTTCATCAATATTCAACCATTAAATACTGCGCAGATAGAACAGAGCATCACATCATTCACACTGATCTAATGTAATTAATCACTTAGTGTAAATAGATGGATCAGATCTACCAGAAGAAACCACTAAGCACATTCATAGAAGTCAGATCTAACATTCATAGAACCAAGCATAAGTAGATTTATCTATCTATATCAAAGCACTTATCTAGAGAGTCATAAACACATTAATACAAGCACAAAGAATAACAACACAGTATTTATGTGGTTCACCCCCACCTTGGGGATACGTCCACCAAATCTTCTTCTTTATTATCTTCAGTCAATTGGTTACAAGCACAGAGACTCAAAAACCCTTACTCCGCATAGGACAGAAGATTTGCGCAACTCGCTAGACCCTTCTTCCTTGCATTCCAGCACTAATCCTCCCACAATCTTGCTATAATGACTTTCACTTAGCTCTACAAGTCTCACACGGTCATGCAAAAAGAACTTACAAAATCTACTTGCACTTATCATACATTCACATCACATAGATGCACCACACATCTATCTATCCTAAGCATCTATTGATATATAAAAAATAGGCCTAAACATGGATAAACACATGGGCTGATGTCCCATTCCTGTTACATATTCCCACATCCCAAAAATGACCCAAAAAGGGGCCGAGATCCCGCGATCTCTGCTTCGTCTTGCACTCCTCCTTTGACAGGCTATCGAAGTCTAAAAATAGGTCAAACTTGACTAGATATCCACAAAACCTAGTCAAGGGACAACATCCATCATCTTTATTGTTCCTATATTATTCCAGAATGCAAAAATACAAAAAGAGAATCTCTTAACCTGAAGGAGGAACTTTTCATAAAAATATACACCTGTCAGTTACCCGTAAATCCCATCGATAAATCAACTGTATCAAAGGTCCGAAGAACCATTCCACTTATCAAACTCTTATGAGTCTAATTGGGCCTCTTAAGCAGGCGTGGTCCCTATTATTGAGTTAAAGGGATTTTCGACCCCTCACCATAATTTGTGCTTGAAGGAGGGTTGAACGAATGAATGGCTAACGACATTTCTGATAATATATTTCACATAGCATGTAGATTCAAAACAACCCACATGCATGGATAATCATTCTCAAGACAACCCACATATAGAGAGTACTCCCAAAATTGAGTAACTCACCTCAAAACGAGGAAGTAGAACAACTATTCCATAAAATACCTTATGCTCTTGCCCACAAAGAGTTGAACTAGTTCAAAAGAATCACAAGAGCTTATGCCCGACAAATTGGAGTGTTACCTTTAGATCCTTTACTTCCTCGTAGAAAAAAAGTAAGAAGACCAATTGTTGACATCCCTGACCAAGTTTTTGTTCACATGGTAGAAGACCTAATATAATTTTACCTCACTGAGATCGAACAACTCCTTTTAATCTGATCCCTGAAACACCAGTTGGTAACTACTCTGAACCTGACGATTTCAAATCTGATGAGGAAGGGTCTAACTCGTATCGCTCATATTTTGAATCATAAGACATTGAGGATAATAATGACAATGAAGAAATGGGAAATAAACCTTAAAATAATCAACCATGGTTGGCCAGAGATTCCCTGGAAATCCTAGGATGGGTACATAACCTACCCCGACATCCAGAAAAATTACTCCCCGAATTTGATCCTGAAACCTCTGGATTTCCTGAAGACCATATCAAAAGGTTCATATTAGCTATAAGATTGATGAAAGTACAACATGAGGATGTAGTTTGTAGGATTTTTCCCTATACCTTTGAGAATTCATACTCGACTTGGTATTTTAACTTGCCTGTTGGATCCATAACTAGTTGGACAAAGTTTCAAAAATATTGCTTAGACAAATTTGTAGAAGAAACCACCATAAGAGCTTTAATGGTTGAAATTTTTTCTGCCACCATGAGTTAAAAAGACAAGGCTAAATATTTCAATCAATGGTTTACCACTGTCCTAAACAAATTCCAACCTGAAGCTAAACCTACTCATGATTTGAAGATTGAGGTATACACTAATGCTCTCCCTGCTTCCATATCCATGTTCATAAAAAGGGCTTCCAAACATACCCTAATTGAAAATTTAGAGGAAGCTAAGATGATTGAATTCCAAATGGAAGGATGCAAAGAAGGTTAGATCTCATTTATGAAGAAATAAACCCAATCACTACCTAAGAGAGGAATTTTGTTAACAAGACCTCTGGCAAAACAAACAAAACTAGGTCTTGATAAAGAAGGAGGAGATCTAGAAAACCTACAGTGGATGATAAAAAAACTCTCCAACGAGATCGTAGATATAAAAAGGAGTGTTGGGGAGGGAAACCAAAATCAGATACCTTATAAACCCTTCTTTAAAATAAATCCATCTTTCAAAGCTATAGAACCTCCCCCATCCAACCTAAACATTGACTTAGAAGCAATAACATCTAACTCTTTCTCCATGTGCCACCAAGAGAATCATTCAGAAAGGGATTTACCTCAATGGGTGCATGCTATGAATTCTCCCTAACTGAACAACCCAGTGGCTTCACAATAATCACTATCGATCAGGAGAATCATGAGGCACCAGAAGAGACAACCATGTTGTTATGGGATTCCAACCACCTGATGCATTTCAACGACGTCGCTGAAGTGCAGGAACCACCTGCTTAAGTCCTAGTTGTGAAAATGTGAGGTAGAATTCAACCGGTCCAAACTAATCCCATTACCACTCAATTATCTAGAGGGAATCAAGCAGTCAATCGTCCAAAACCCCTATTTTCTTCTCAAAATAATCCCACTAACATACACACTTAGGAGGCTCGTAAATTAGACTATAATGTAGTGGAGGACTTGAAGAAGATGAATGCTAATGTGTCATTCATGGACATGTGCAGGATTTCCCAACAAAAGGATTTTATGTTACAAGCCTTCAGGTCAATAGAAGCCCCTATGAAGAGAACTGACCTAGGTGAGGTCCCATCTCCCACATATTTAAATAATAAACCAAGTGTGAATGCTTTCTCTTTAGAAAAAAGAGGAAATACTTTTGTCCCTCCTTTCCTTTTAACACTTGAATTCTTCAACATAAACCTACATAATTGCTTAGTCGATTCAGGGGCATCCTCCAATATCATGCCATTGTCAATTTGCAAGAAATTGAACACAACCTCACTCAAAATTAATAAACACATTATAAAACTAGACAAGACTCAGGTAAAGGTTATTGGTCAAATTAAATATGTCATGATCGGAATGGCTACACACCTGAAATTTGTTCAAGTAATTGACATAATTGTAGTAGACATCCTAGAGGCTTATGGACTGCTACTTAGTCGAGATTGGTCTGCGTTTTTAAATGGATACTTTAGTATGGACCAGGCTCACCTATGGTTTCCATTAAAGGGACATACAAACATGATTAGGAACGATAGGGAAAGATATCTCAAACACACTATTATCGATTTAGAATCTATCAACGAACCCTTGTCGATAGATTTCCCTATGTTAGGAAACTACTCCTGTGATTCTGATTTCGGCAATTTCACCCCTCTCTTGTCTTATGTACCTCTCACTCAAAACTCCAAAATGAATTTTCAAGTAAATATAATGGCAGCTGAAAAAGAAATCATCCTCTATCAGGATTCTTTGTTGGGAGAAGTAGACAAGGAAGATGGAGGTGAGAGAATAACTAAGCATGAAGAAGTTACTAATTTGTTCTCACAAGTTTGGACGTAGTATTTTGATGGGTCTAAATCACAAAAAGGGTTGGGAGAAATATGTATTCTCATTGACCCAAAGGGTAAGTAGAATTTCCTATCCTGCATACTAGAATTTGAATGCACCAATAACACTACTGAGTATGAAGCTCTAGTTTAGGGACTGAAGAAAGCCATAGATTTAAACATTAAAGAAATGAAAGTTTTTGGAGACTCTGAAATTATCGTTAGGCAAGTGAATAATACTATCCATTGCAATTCACCTCACTTGAGAAATTACCAGCAAGAGGTACACAGACTAATAGAAAATTTTAAGGCCTTCAATATTATTGTCGTTCCCAGAGCAAAGAATACTCTTGCTGACTCCTTAGCCACCACAACATCAAGGTTATCTCCTTTAGAAGATTATGAAGGCTCTAGGTTTACAGTGGAACTGCTCTACAAGCCTTCAGTGCCTAACAAATTTCTAACTTGAAAGCCTTTGAAGGAGATGAACAGATTGTAGACTTTCTGACTAACCAGGAGAATTTTAAGGATGTGGCCATTGATGATGAATTATTCCAATAACTACTCACTGAATCCAATCTCCATGAACAAAATAAGGGAACGTATCACTCTGATAATAAACAAAGGTTTCACAGGATAACGAAAGGGGTAGCCAATTTGGAGAACCTTTTCAAACTAAGGGAAAGATTTAGAAGGTCAAAGAATGCAAAAACAGGGAGTTCATGTCCTATATATGAGACTATAAACCTAGGAACCCCTGAAACCCCAAGAACGTCAATCTAGGTAAAATAGTGTCCAAAGAAGACATAAAAGATTATCTCAAACTTTTTAAAGAATATCAAGACGTCTTTGCATGGTCCTACCGAGAATTTAAACTTATGTCACTCGCATTAACCAACACACAATCCTGTTAAAATATAGAGTAAAACCCTTCTAACAAAATCTCAGGAAGTACCATCCATCTCTGGAACCTCTGATGTATCAAGAGCTAAAGAAATTGTTAGATGCCAAGATTATTTTTCAGGTTAGACACTCTGCCTGGGTAGCCAATTTAGTTCCTGTCAGGAACAAGTCTAGGGAGATCCACATGTGTGTGGATTTCAGAAACCTTAACAGAGCGTCAGAAAAAGATAACTACACAGTCTCACCCATGGGACAACTCTTACAAACAATATCTGGCTCTAAAATGTTTTCCCTCCTAGACGGTTTCTCTAGGTATAACCAGGTCTTGGTTTCAGAAGATGACCGATTAGAAACTACCTTCCGAACCAAGTGGGGAACCTTCGCTTATAAACACACGCCCTTCATGTTTATTAACACAGGAGAAAACTTCCATAGGGACATGGACATAACTTTTTGGGTATTTATTAACAAGTGTGTGGTAGTCTATTTGGATGACGTAACAATATACTCAAAAAACAAGGAAGACCACATTCAACATTTGACTCTGATTTTTGAAAGATATAGGAAATATGGAATAGCTTTGAACCCCAAGAAAACCATCTTTGGTGTAGAGGAAGGAAACTATTAGGTCACATCATATCTCAATGAGGCATAAGAATTGACCCTGAACGGATAAAAACAATAGCTCAACTTCCTTTTCCTCACAATAAAAAGGCCATGTAATATTTTTTCGGGAAGATCAATTTTGTGAGAAAGTTTACTCCTGAATTTGATGAGAGTGTTAAACCTTTGCAAAATATGATTCACAAGGATGAAGAGTTTAAATGGGATGAATAAAAAAGATGATATTTTAATAACATCAAGACTGCAATATCCCAGGCACTAGTGCTGTGAAGCCTTGACTTTGGCATGGATTTTTTCCTTTATACTTTTGCTTTTGACCAATCCTTGGCTGCAGTACTTACCCAAAAGGATGATGAAAACAATGAGGCACCAATATCCTTTATGAGAACCAATATTCAAGGAGTTGAACTAAACTACCTGACTATAGACAAACAAGATTACACAGTATATAAAGAATTCAAGCATTTTAGATCCTATCTCCTGAAGAATCACACTAAATTCATAGTCCCTCACCCCGTAGTCAAATCTTTATTCACCCAATAGGAGATGGGAGGAAGGAGGGGGAATTGGATGGAAATCATTCAGGAATTTTATTTGGACATTAAACCTGCCAAAATAGTCAAAGGACAAGGATTGTATACACTAGCTTTTGAGGCCCAAGATCTGATTAACGCAGAAGACCCCGATTGGGAAAATGAGCTATCATTATGGTGCGGTGAAGCCCTATACAGACTTCCCAGGTGAGAATCCTGGTATGGGAACCTATTTTTTCTCCTGCATCACGAGTCTTGTCCTGAAAATTTAAACCCTAGAGAAAGGAGATCCCTTAGGTTAAAATCTGCTCAATATCACCTCATAAATTCTCAACTTTTCTGCGTAAACTATGATGCAGTACTGCTTAGATGACTTGAATAGGACGATGCAGAAAAGGTGATGAGAGAACTCCATGATGACCCAACAGGTGGGTATTTTGTAGGAGAAACCACAAATCATAAAATATTGAGGGCTGGTTATTATTGGCCCACGTTGTTCAGGGATGCTCACACATATGCCAGGAAATGTAAAAATTGTCAAGTAAGCATCGATAGGGAAAAGAGAGTATCCATTCCACTCCAGCAATGGGGAATATACGTCATAGGAGAAATTACTCCCAATTCTTCGAAACATCACAAATATATCTTGACTGCTACAGTCTATTTTACAAGATGGATATAGGGTATCCCTCTCACACACACTAATGAAAAGGTAGTAATACAATTTATAGAACAACAACCGATAACAAGGTTTGGACTACCCTCCTTCCTCATTTTTGAAAATTCTTCCTAATTTTATTCCACACGCTTGACCCAATTCTCTCTTGACAAAGGGATCATGATAAGATATTCTGCAAACTATTTTCTGCAAGGGAATGGGGTAGCATCTAGTCAATTAACAAAAACCTAGTAAGAATATTAAAAAAGACAATTGTTGAAAATCAAAGGAATTGGCATAATTCACTCCACAATACCCTATGGGCTGATAGAGTAACACCTAAATAAGCCATAGGAAAATATTCGTACTTTCTGGTATATGGGAAAGATTCCATTCTTCCAAACAGATTGTATCTTCCATATTTACAGTTCGCCCAGGCATCAAGAGGTTAGCCCTCATCCGCTCTACAACAAAGGATTGATACCCTTCTCATGCTATATGAAGAAAGAGAAAAGTATGAAGATAAGTTCACCACTCATTAGCAGCCAGTTAAAATATGGTTTGACAAGCATAAGGCCAAAGAATTTTTTTTTGAAGTAGGGGACCTAGTTTTGAAATGGGATAAAGAAAACAAGTCTAAAGGAAAACACTCCAAATTTCAAAATCTTTCGCTCAGACCTTTCTAGGTATCCAATAAAATTGGGGCAGGCACATACTGGTTTCAAAATATGAGGGGGGAACCTGACACCCTTCCAGTGAATGGCTAAGCCTTAAAAAAATACTTCTCTTAAAAAAATTGTCTTTTCATGTTTTCTTTTAGCATATATTTTGATCAGGATAAATGTCTAGGTTTAGGGTAGGATGATTGAAAATTCCTCTTTATTTTTTGTCTTTTATTTTGCTTGGTATTTTCCTGTAATTAAGTTTTGCTGTGTAAAGTAGTGGTTGGCTTTAATAAATATGGTGAAGAAAATTTTTCTCCTAATTTATGCTTATGTGCAACATAACAAACACTGGGAAAATAAAAATTTCTTAAAGGAGATCAATATCTTGTCTTTGCAAAACACATAACCTTGGTAAGTGATGAAATATTCGCCTGGTGGTTTGGTAAATCCCAAAGGTAAAGATGGCTAGTTGTAAAGGATCACATGTACCTCTAGATAGATCTAGGAAGAATTTCACGTTAACAATTTCTCTTTGCAGATAATAGACGTCCTCCTCTTTGTCTCCCTCGTGGAATTTATGCCAGAAGAAAATCAACTATATTAAAATAAGTGAAAATTCAGAGAGGGTATGCAGATAAATCCGTCGGGGCTATGGACCCTCTTTGGCAGTGGAGCAAGTTCTGTGATGTCAGGGTGACTTCACCGGGGCTATGGACACTCACTGGCATTGGATCAACACCATAGAGAGGGAATAATTATAAATAAAAATGGCCTCGAGCTAGTGAATTCCTTACCCGACACTTGTCAAAGAGGGGCATGGGTCATGGTCAAGAGGAACGAAGGTGGGAAAACGGTTGGAATCCATAGGTGGATCAAGATTCATGAACCCGAGAAGTTGTATATGCATGGATAGGAAATACTCTATTGAAAGAGAAGCTAGTTAGTTTCTCAGCCATCTTATGCACAAGCTAATCTTGAAGGAAGGAGAAAATAATTTTTTTTTGCCCAGAGAATCGCCATTTTTTGAGCACTCAACAAATCCTAAAATATTTTTGAATTTTTTTCTCTTTTGGGTACCACTTTGTTTTTTATTTCTTCTTTCTGAATTGAGTTCATTGTGTAGGGATCATTAATCTTTTTGTTTCCATGTCTTATCATTGATCACACTCATATTTATTTTGACATGTTGAATATATCAACTTCTTTCTAAAAGAATACTTGGCATTTTATCTAAGTATACATAACTATATTTTAAAGTCATGCACCCATTATCGGCATCAAAACGATCTATGTAGAAAAATCGATCATACGACAATGAAAATCACTGATCATCGATGTATCATCGACATCGAGAGAATGGAAAAGGAAAACACTAACAATCGATAGAGCTAAAGAACCTCCAATCTCTGATCATCGATACATTCGAGGTCGACAATATCTGAAGGGAACCTTAAAACTGCGAAAAATATTTACTTCGACACAATGCCGAGTGCCGATCACCGATCGATAATACGCTATCAAAATCATCGAACTTCGAGGGATGAAATCACCAAATAATAAACATAGAAACTCATTGATCGTCGATCCTCGACATCGAGAGGATAGGTTGAGATTCCTAGAGCCATGTTTAAAGAAAATCCACGATTATGAAGAAACTTTTAACGAAAGTACCAAAATCAAACGTCACGTGTCATGATCACCCTTCCAGGTCAAAATTTCCATGTCAACACTGTATCGTAGTCCGGGTTGGCATTTGAGCTTTCACTAAAAGAGGTATTAACAAACGTTGTCTAGGAAAATCGTCGACATCGATCCACTTGTTTAAACAGACGCACTGATAGGACATCAATGAAAGGATGGGACATATTCAATGAAGATTATAAACGAATTTGGTTATTTAATAGGACAATCAATGTGTCGATTAACACACATTACTAACCTGTGTGTTGACCAAATAATAGGAGTTTGAAACCATTGATGAACTACATAGCACCCCTCTCCTGCGTCGCCATCCTGCGACCGCATTTAATACTGAGCATGATTTAGATCTTGGTGATGGATTTTGCAGACCAAATTTACACCATGAATTCAAGAACTGATGTGACAAGGTAAATATGCTCCATGTTTAAATTATAAAGGCATATTTTGAATGTAGTATTCAGTACCCAAGTCTTTCATTACCAGAGTAGTCAAAGGAGCGAGAAAGCGTTTCATAAGCTCACAGTCAATTTTTAGAATTCTAAACCAGGTTAATTTTTTGTGAAGGAGAGGTATGAATCATCTATATTATTTCATCTGTCACAACTATTTACTTTTCATTATGATTTATGTAGTTCAGTATCTCACTTTGTTCGTTGTGTAGGAAAATGCCTCAAAGGAAGACAATGACCAGGCGCTCACCGAGAGAACCAAAAATGAAAGAAGAGGATATTGGTGAAGGATCCTCGCCTGAAGCTGCTAGACAGATAGATTTTTCCACTAAAATGGAGCCATTCATCCGAATGTCCCTTAAAAAGGTGTTTTCCCAGCCTCCTACATTCGGCGACACGGAGGCGAGTACTGGATCAAAAGTGGTGCTCCCTCAGTAGGGAGAATTGTTTAACATAATCAACCGGGAAGAGTACCTGATTTTTGTCCCACACAGTGAACTGGATGCCCAAATGCTTGATGACCAAGTATCCATGAACATTCGGCAATCCTGCCTGCACATGGTAGCCTACCGAACCCCGGTCCTGCCTTGCATTAAAACTCTGGGGTGGATAATCGACCATATTGATGCAACAAAATTCTTGGTGAATGATGACAATGGCGGATGTGTTGGGGTTTTTCTCCCAATAGAATTCCATAAGTACTACAAAATCATAGACCTAGAGGAGAGATTGAATATCGAGTTTGTGGTAAAATTATATGAGTTCCATGACACTAGAAGGTTGATGGCGTCATGGTGGAAAGAAGATAATAAGTTTATGAGCAAGAGAAATGGTGGGTATGGTACAACCAATAATAGAGAGCCATATATCTACCTGATGGCTCTGATCTACTGATTATACGGGGAAAGGGATTGCGCTAAATGTTTGGAAGCATGGATGCCCCTGACATACACTGTGGAAATATCTAGGATAAGATTCAATTGGGGAGCAATTCTCTCAAAAAAAATCATTACCAACATAATACAAGCACAGATGCCGAAAGATGGAGAAATGTCATATTTCCACATGGCGTCATACCTACTGGATGTGATCTATGTGAGGAACATTTTTGCATGCATGAATCTGAGCTGACATGTTGTGGAGCTACCCGTGCATGTTTATTTCAGCATTCGATAGGAGAAAAGGTACAAGAGATATTACGGTATTATATGTGATGAATTTATAGCTAGATTCTATTTTATTCTTTTTAAGAAAGAGTGCCCAAGGCTTACGACATCAGCCAAGACAATGATTTCCAAAGTAGACCACTGGTACCTAGAATAAACCACCACTTACATCAGATTGTTTGGGGCCATCGGTGCTCCACATTTACTCCTTGTTCATGTCCCAGACAGTCTTATTGTGGGGGAAATTTGTTATCAAACAATTTTGCAAGGCTATAATTCCACTCTGGTGAAGGATAAGAAGAGAAAATTCATACCCTATGGATTTCATGTAGGGTTTTACATGGTGAAAGACAATGCAAAAGAAAAACAAGAGGGCTTGAGCCAGTTGGAGTATAGATTTCCCACAGGACGATTTCAAAAGCATGACCCAAAGGGCCTAGTACTTGAGCATGCATCACAGGTGTCTTCCTACTGAATGTATTACCATGATAAATTTGAAGACATAATATTTATGGAAGGTGCCCAGGATTGGGAGGAGGTGATCTAGAGAAAAGCTAACCCCAATATGACAATATTTAAATCCATGAAAATGGATGATAAGGTTAAAATGATAGAACATATGGCTCAAGCAACCCTCAGGGTTAGGGAAGAGAACATAGCAATATAAGCCACAGAGGCACAAATAAGAGGGATGTTGTTGCTAGAAGAATCCCAAAGGGTCATCCATAAGTTAGAAAATGATCCCCAAATGTTAGAACCCATAAGGTTCACCCCGACTGACACAATCAACATCAGAGAGGAGATAAATGGCTTAGAGGCAACCTCACTGGAGTAGACCGATCATCTAGGAAACCCATGCATTATGTCACAATAGGTAAGGTCTTCGATCTCTACTACAATGTAGTTGGGGGAAACAATAACATCAAGTGAGATAGGTGTGAACGATGTCCTCATAGACCTAATAACCATATACGATGATGAGGAAAGCTATGGGGTTTCACTCATAACCCCAGTACCAATCACGGAGGAGGGAGAACCAGGAGAACCATCTGCTCTAACTCCCGAAGCTCTAACTTCAATTCCCCAAGAAGGTGACGACCAGGCCGAAAGCATGTTGGACACTAATTTTCTCGACCAATCAGGAATTCAACATAAGATGGACAGTTCCAAGGAGGATTTAGGCTCTGGTGAATATGGAGAAGAAATGAAACAATAAAAAATCGGCACCTTAAATAGCCGATCCTCCAGTAAATGTTGATCCTTTTCCCCTTTCCCCATATAAATCCGAAACCACACCATTCGACGAACCCCAATAGGAGGCTGAGTCACCAGCACATACATAAGTTCCACCTGCTAAAGAAATACATGAGCCATTCATGGAACACATATACATGGCATGAAGCCTAGGCAACACTCTAACCCGGGGAGACCAACATATCCCTGAGCCAGTGGATGAGGTTGTCGACATACAAGAGATCTCCTATGATAGAAAGAGGAAAATTGCGATGAGGAGGAAAATCAAGAAGAGGAGGCTCACGCTTGATAGCACGCTCCTTGTTACCATAGAAGAAAAAATTCTCAACACAGAAAATGCTAAGACAACTAAGTTGATCGGGGCGGGGATGGATATAATTGATGCAATGCTGGAGATAGAGAAAAGGGATGAAAAGGAATTAGCAACTACAAAGAAGGAGATGGATCATCTGCATCATCTAGTGAAGTATTATCAATATTCGACGCAGGCAGTAGTAGTCCCGAGAAGCTAGTTCAAGGACACATATGCACAATTCACAAATGAACAAAACCTCTTCACCACATGCATCGTCGATTTCCAAGAGGATACTCTTATGGGGCTGGAAACTTGTAAATACGTGTAGAGGTGGTATGAAAAATCACATCAGGCCTTAGAGTGGATTGACTATATCACTACGGTACAGAAAGGTTGAGACTCAGAAGAACAAGACATCCGAGTACTAATGGATGGCAGCATCACCCGAATCAGGAAGGCAACTAAATACTAGGTGAGCATGGTCCAGAAACCTCAGTAGAAGATATAAGAAAGGTGGAGATAATGCAAGAAAAGATGGGAGAAGATCAATTGGGAGATGGAAAAAATTGTCCTACCAAGATTCGACCCACTAGAAAATTTTGTTGATTTGCATGACATAGTCAAACGACATGCAAAGAAAGACTTGGTATGGGAGGCAGATATCACACAGATTTCAAGTATGACTCCAAGTCAAGTAAATAAGTTCGTGGAGCACCCAATTAAATCCCTCACAATTCTCCAATGATTAAGTTTCAAGCTCATCAGGTATAGAGAATGAACAGTGTAGATAAAGGAAGTCTTCTCCACACTGATGGATCAACATAGGTTTCCCTATGCAAACACATGCGAAGACCTTTTCTTCAAATGGGAGGAGTATGAGAGAAATCATCCACTGTAGTAAAAAATCAGATGATCTCAAGAGAACGAGGAGATAAAGTCTGCCACGTGTTTATTTATTTTTACTTAACACAACTTTTAGTAGTTATTCTTATCCTAGTGATCCTTTATAAATAGGGAGATCGACCTTGTGCAAAAGGTCGATGGTTTGGGGATAGACCCCTTTTTTTTTTGAATTGTAAAAGAATTATTTCTTTGCAACTTTACTTGAGAAGTTTTTTCTAGAACTAAAGACAATTTATTCATATGAAGCGTCAACTTGATTGGATCGAGGAGGGATTGTTTCCATCTTCGAGTTTGATTATATTGTTGTATTGAGTTAGAGTTGTTATATATATTATTAAGTTATCTTTCAATATTATAATAGTCCTTTTTTTCTATATGATGAAAAGAAATTGATGTGTTGATATGTGATTGATAGTAGAGCTAAGAGAACTAATTTTCTTATGCTCATGTTTGTTACGTATTTGCAGCAAAGAGGTCCCAAGTCTCTTGCTTTTTTGACAGTGCACATGTAATCAATATCAGGTCCCAATATGGGTTGTCTTATGCTCATCTTTGTTACGTATTTGCAGCAAAGAGGTCCCAAGTCTCTTGCTTTTTTGACAGAGCGAGGGTTTTTGCAGCAAAGAGGTCCCAAGTCTCTTGCTTTTTTGACAGTGCACATGTAATCAATATCTTAACTAAGACGAAATGAAATAGACTCCCCCTAAACTCACTAACCCTTTGAACCTGCTCAGCCATCCTTTTCAATCTTTTTAACAAGAAAAATGGTACGTTCAGCAGAGTACCTGTAAAGTGCAGTAGAAGTCGGGCGTGGCAGGGGAAGATAATGGTGTATCGACCCTCACACGTTAAATAACGCTGGAGGACGATCAACATTTGCGCCCACTGTGGCTCCAGCCAAGCCCGCGACGTTCCCTCAGTCCATTTTGTGTTCCGGTACTGGGGTTTTAACAATTGTGCATAGAGCTCCTTATCCACCGGTTGCCCCTTCGTCCACCTCTGGCCGGTGGTGGGTAACTGAATCGCCTCTGCGATAAACTCCTCTATGACCCTGAACTCCAATCCGCCCACCTTGGTGGTCTCACCATCAAAATGCAGCGTGAATTGAAGGGTGATGGCGTCGTTATACCCATTGAATTTTTTTAGAAATGGTTCCCACCCGGCTTGCTTGAAAATTTCTCTCGTGGCCTTATATTCCGGAAGGGCCTCCAGGTCAGCATAGGTTTCTGGTTCATGGCGGTTGG
>ML793956.1:239481-270319 GCA_009831015.1 Picea engelmannii
TGGGAATAGCTTCAGTTTCTGAGCATTAGAAATGTAATCATAACTCCTACATAATATATCAAACTCAAACAGAAATTCATCAGGATCCTCTGAAGATAAACCATGAAAATTAGGCAATGCTGAGAGTGGAATGTTTTTCATGGGGGCTGCTCCTCTAGGGAGATCGCCTATAGGGAATCCTAATGTAGAAAAAGAATTTTCATCCTTTACCTCTCCTTCTGCCTGTTCCTCATGATGCAATTCCTCATTGTACTCATCCATGTTTTCCTCTGTCTGCTCCCTTGCTGCACTTGCTCTGTCCTCAATATCTCCTACTGGCTTCTGGACTGTCTTAGGGCTCCAAACTTCTTTCCCTGTTCCAAAATGTGCTTGAAATGAAGGCTGGGAGTTTTGTTTTCGAAGATTTGGTCGTTGAGCAGCAGATTCAGACTTTGATAAGATTTCGTCTATGTAGGTCTTCCTTCCTCCTTTTCCTTTTCCCTTGCCACCTGTAGGGTTAGTGTCTTTGGGGGTTTTCATACAATCCTTTTATCTAAAGAAAAGAAACCATAAGTGATTTTGAAATCTATAGCTATCTTCCCCGGAAACGGCGCCAAAATGTTGGTCACTATAATTGCTTAATTGATTCAAACAACCAAGTGAAACATAAATTATCAACCCAGGGAAGTCTTTTATTTCAAAGATAACCACGCACTATATATGCTCAATTCCAAATGCAAATTACAGTCGTTGTAAAAGAAACTATGCTAATCACACTTGCTTGAACATACTGAAGTTCTGAATTAAATCACACGAAAGCAACTTCCCTATTGCAGATATTAAAGATTAATCTAAGAATCCTGGATTACATTACAAATAATACTGGTAATGGGAAAGAACAACTATTCTGCAATCAGAGAACAGGACCCTTACTCTCAAACAGAGACTTCAGTGCTAACACTCTTTCATGAAAACAGTAAGCAGAAGACAATTAACTCTATCTAACAGAAAACAAGGATGTTTGGTTCCTTCCTTTCAAAGCAGGAGCCTTAGGCCCTATTCCTGTTTTAGCACACTTGCGAAACTGAGGTTTACAGAGAACAGGATGGTGTGATCCCTTCCTTTCTGAGTAGGAACCTTGCACCCAATCCCTGGCTTAGCACGCTGCAGAAGTAAATGAAATCTACAGAGACAAGGTGTTCTGATTCCTTCCTGTCTGAGCAGGAACCTTTAACCCAATCCCTGGCTAGCACACTTGCAGGATTAAATGAAATCTACAGAAGACAAGGTGTTCTGATTCCTTCCTGTCTGAGAAGGAACCTTTAACCCAATACCTAGCTAACACACTTGCAGATTTAAATGAAATCTACAGAAGACAAGGTGTTTTGATTCCTTCATGTCTGAGCAGGAACCTTTAACCCAATCCCTGGCTAACACACTTGCAGAATTAAATGAAATCTACAGAAAACAAGGTGTTCTGATTCCTTCCTGTCTGAGCAGGAACCTTTAACCCAGTTTCTGGCTAACCTCATAAAATCATCACACAAGGTTGCTGATAAAAAGAAATACGAATTTCATTTAACAAACTAAGACAAAGTCAGTAGTGTTTCATCAAAGCAGAATTCATTAAAACAGTGTTTCAGCAAAACAAAAATATAAACAGAAATTGAACCAACACACTTCTAAAACTAACGGGTGAATCTTGTGATGAAGGTGGGCCCTCCCTTCTCACAAGATTCCCCTAAAATGAGAAATCTTAGAGAAGGATGCTCAAAATAATTTTCTATTCATCTGTCAAAACATCATATTACAATCTGAGAAAAATGGAGCACGTCCCTCTCTCTGAAGTGTTTCAATACATAAAAACTTGGATCCCTCGAATGGTGATTTTTCTCTTATTTAAAGAGAAAAACCCTTCGATACAATGATCAAAAATTACAGTGTGTATCTGAGTCCTATCTTTAGCCGGATCTTCTTTCTAATTCAGAACAGGGTGTCCTAATCTTATGCAACATAAATGCTATTACAGGAGCTGACTGAGGTATTGTTGTTACGGCTGGTGTAACAGCTTCTTCTCGTTGTTGCTGATGCTGTTTCAGCATCGCAATTCGCGGGCTGTTTCAGCCATGTGAATTGTGCTCTGACTGTGTTGACCGCTGACTGTAACGGCTTGTGTTTCAGCATCGTCGATTCTGGCGGTTTCCTCTGTGTTTCAGCATCTGCAACTCTGGACTGTGTAACAGCTCATGTTTCAGCAATTGCGACCTCGGACTGTATGAAAGCTTCGTGTTTTAGCATCAGTGGCCTCGAACTGTATGACAGCTTCGTGTTTCAGCAACTGCGACCTCGGACTGTATGACAACTTCGTGTTTCAGCAATTGCGACCTCGGCTATATAGCAGTTCTGTGTTTCAGCAACAACGACCTTGGACAGTTCTGTGTTTCAGCATGGGCCTCAAATACTAATCTGCAGTTTTGAACACTTAATGCATTTCTAATCAATAGTCAAGTACGAGAGTAATGTAAAATATTATGCAAAACCGATTAAACGTATAGTAATGAGAAGGGACGTTGTATACCTTTGGGATGATCAGATAAAGTGATAGTATGAGTCTATATATAGGTGATCAAGAGTATAATAATGGCAAAAAGTATAGGCAAAAAGGTACATAGTGTGGTCCTAACAGGAATCATCCTAAAAGTTCATGCTTTTGTTAGGTTAGTGTTTTGGTTATAAGGTTCTTTAGGTTGGTCGAAAGGTCAATTGTGTGTGTCTGAGATTAGTTTCTGGTTGATTGTTGTATTCTAGTGATTATAGATTGTTTGATTTCTTCCTCTTTACCTTATGCCCTTTGTTCATGAAAGAAAAGAAAAAAATTGCATCGTAGTTGAATTTTGTTCCTTTCAGTAACATAAACGAAAAAAATAATTTGGTTGTTGGTCATTCTTCTCTTGATCCCTTGCCTCTGAAATTTTCAAGAAAAGAATTTGCTTACTAGCACTTAGGTCTTCATGTATTTTGATTGCTTTGATAGTTGTTTGTTTTGGTTACAATATCATTTTGTAAAAGAAAATAAATCCCATCTACAAAGTTCATTAGCACTCCGTTCTACATTTCCATTCAAAAATCATTTCAGATTTGCATTGCAAAGTGGTTTAAGATCTTGCATATGATAAAAAATACAATGTTTTTATTTTTGAAAAGAGTATAAAAGAAAGAGTTTGTTTTCATTAATTTGAAGCATTGTTACACTAATTTTTCATTGAATAAACTGCATCTTTATTTTTGTGTTCTTAAGTGTTTTTTGTTGAGTCTATCAAAACACCATCTAGTTTCATCCATAACCCTTTTGAGTAAATAACAACTCATACAATGAACTCTAACTAAAAATAATTAGACTTTTTTATTTTATAGGGTAAACATACTAGTTTTAGGCTAGGGCCTTGGTTTAGGCAGGAGAGTTAATTTCTCCAAGGCCAGAAAAAAATCATAGGAGTTTGAGCTATGGATATTTCAAACCCAACTATAATATAAGTATATCCAGGAATCTCCTCTAACACAACATTCAAAAACAAGGTCACGTGAAGGAGAGATGAGGATATAACCCCTTTGAATCTTATCTAAGTATAGTGGAAAGATGATGTATCAGGGGTTTCGTCAGTGCCCTTACCTTCACGAGAGACAATTATTTTGAGGCTTCAAGCTTAGTTACCCTTCCCATATGTTCGATCCTATTTTTTGGTTGTACTCCCCGGACGTTGACTACGGGTTGGTAACCTTAGTTTCTTTTCCTAGGGGTCTCATAGGTGTTTGCGGGGGGTTTCCAGTGGTACCTGGGGTAGATTTCATATCACACTTTTCAATATTTTTGGAGGGTTCCCCACGAAGCATGGGTATTTGCAATGGATAAGGTTGGTTAGTGGAGGTTGGGATAACTTCTTCTCACTCCTTCGTTCGTTGGTCCACATGACTTAATCAACCCGTGCCTTCATTCGAAAGGTCCTGACCTCACTTTGTTACTATTGCGATATTAGGACCTAATCCACTTAATTTGAGATATTGGCAGAGTTTTTTGTGACTGTTGTTTCTCTTATGGATTTTCTAGTGTTGTTCTTAGCGATCATAGAATTAATTTTGAAGGTGTGTAGGTGGTCACCTAGAGCTGAAAACTCAAAGTGGTTGATAAAATCCTTCACTGATCGAGGAGAATTCAAAGTATTCCCCCTGAAGAAGTTGAAGTTAATCCTCCTCTACCTCCTTTTAGGCATCAAATTGATCAATCTGACACTTTTTTACCAACTATTCTGGTCGATATTTTAATTATGGAACCCACATAATAAACATTTCTAATCCATAGGTTGTAACGATAATTGATCTTGGGGATGAGTAATTCGATCCACCTTTCAACCCTCCATTAATTGGGCCTTACGATCCAGTTCTCGTGCAATTTCTACCTCCTAGGTTAGAATTCGCTGACAATATCCCTCTTCATTGGGATGAAATGGAAGGAATTCTAGAAGGTTTTGGTTCGAGAGTCATCATAACTCCCACTTCGACAGTCGTCACCAATGGGATATTTACCCCTAATATGTCTAACTGAACAACTAGTTTGATTTATTCCACCATTTCAGCGTCTATCAACATCTTTTCACCTCTTATTGTTTCTCCCACCCAGAATTTGGGTGAAACCATGTTATTACCTTCAACAACCAACGCTTTCTCTTTTGGTATGTCATCGACAGGCATGTTAAACAAGTTGACTAGGTATCCGTCAATGTCCCAAGTTTCTAATATTGGTTCAAAGAACCCATTGATTCCCTACCAAGGTTTTCCTTGGGGCAGAGGTCATATCCCTCTGTCGTTCCCTTCCATCATGAGCGGGGCATTCTCGTCTTCTAGTCCTAACCTCTTTTGGGGTTGGGTCGCTTCTATGGGTAGCAGATTCTAATCCGCTAGCATGCCATCCACCTTGACCCAGTTCAAATTATATGGTGGTTTTGTGAGTAATAATTTCACCATGTCTATAGTGTCAGAGAGGGGAAACCCCTTCCAAATGCAGTGGAATCCCATGCAAGGTTCTTCCCCTTCGCAAGGGATTTCATTAGGGGGAAACATGTTTCCCGGTCAGTGGAACCCCATGCAGAGAGGTTTTCACTCATAAGGAGGGTCCATAGGGGGAAACCTTGACTTTTTGTTCAAGAATTAGATGGGTGGAATTTTTCTTCCGTTTAACCAAAACCAAGGTTTCATCCAAGGCTTTGGCTCATCCACAAACTCTTCCTGGAAACTTGGTGCCAACTTTAATCAATGACCTTATTTTCAGGATTCCCATCAATCAATTTCATATCCTAGGATAACCTTTCTGACAACTCTTCATTTTCCATATTTTTCTAAGTTGATGAATGACATGATTCGTCATGGCCTGAGTTGGCCTGTAGTCCCTACTAAACTACCTTCTGGCATACCAAAGTTCGAAGGAAAGAGTGGTGAAGAAACACACAATCATATAATGACGTTTCACTTGTGGTGCTCATCTAATTCATTGAATGATGACTCTATCTGGTTACAGTTGTTCCAAGACACCCTCACTGGGGCTTTTGTGAAGTGGTATATAAAAGTGGAGATGTAAAAGTACGAAAAATTTCGTGATATGGCCATGGTTTTCCTCAATCACTTCCAACTCCCTATCTAGTATGATGTCAGTACAAAACTTTTAGTGAACTTTGAACAAGATAAATCTACGCACATTTCCATTCATAATCAAGAATGGAGGACACATAAGAGCTTGATCAAAGCCATGGTCCCACCAAAATTTATCTTGGAATGGTTCCTGAAGTTGTTGATTTCTTATATCTCTAAGGATGTTGCAAATTCAGGGGTGTTTACAAAAGAACAAGCAATATTTAGAGCACAAAAATTGGAGTTAGTTTACTCCCAATCAGGTATGCTCTATGAGATCATGCCCAACACACTACGGTTGACTCTCAACTTGTCAAAACAAAAATTAGGACCACATTCCGATCATATTATCGGTTCCTTACAAAGCAAGGTTGTAGATCTGGTCTCTAACTATATGCAACAATTGTCCATTTATAAAACTATGACCGATCTGACCCTTGGCTCGAACACCCCCACCACCCAGTCCTCAGATGTATACACTATGAAATCGAAGACTCAAAAGGGTCCTCAGTATCCCAGAGATAAAAATAAAGGAAAGGGAAAGAAGGGTACTAGGGGCAATGATAAAAAGGCTAATAATAATACTAAGGGTGTAAAGAATGAAAAGAGGAAGGTGAAATTCCTATGCAATATTTGTGGGGATGATCACCTTACTCTTGAATTCCCATAGATGGAAGAACTCCAACACTTGACAAAGTTGCAACAACGAGAAAAAAAACCCGTTGTATTGAAAAATCCGTTTCCGCAAGGGGGAACTTCGAGTGCACCTTTTCCTGACAGATCTTTTCCATTATTTAATATGGTAAATCATATGAAAGTAGAGGAGGTAGACATGTCGACCATGTTGGATTACTAATAGGGGGGTGAATCAGTAATAGATCATTTTAATCCTTTTTCACCATAAAATGAAAGTTTTATATCAATGTAGCATTATCGTCCAATAGTTGCAGAGTAAATAAACAATGAACAAATGAGAAATCACACACATACACAGTACACAAGTGTTTTACGTGGAAACCCAAAGTGGGAGAAAACCACATAATGATTTTTCTTATATGTCTTTAAGAATTACATTCATTGGAAGCACCAACTTCTTTTGTTTTCCAGCTGCAACTAGAAGGAGGCTCCAACCCCCTAATTTCTCAGGCTACAACCTAAGGGAAGATCCAACTCCCCAATTCTATGGCTAAAACCAGAAGGAGGCTACAACCCCCTATGTTCTCTAGCTACAACCGGAAGGTGGATACAACCACTGGTCCTTTCCCCGTCCAACCGCCCTAGCGTAGAAGTAGAATGATGCAACCACTGTCATACTATCACTGTGAGATATACTGATGTGAACCTATACCAATCATCCTGTAATCAACCTATACCACAAACAAGTGCATAAACCATGCACCAACCTGTACTGAACAACCTGTAATCAACTTGTACCATAAACAAGTGCATCAACCATGCACCAATATGTACCTCAACCTGTACCAACAAAAAGTGCATCAACCATGCACCAAACCTGTATGAATAAACTATCACAAAAGCATGTCCAAACAACCTATCACAACAAACGGTCTCATCAATATTATCAACCAAATCAGATCTACTCACCAAGATCAATCACCAAGACAACTCTCAAAGATGTGCATCAACCAAGCATAACACAACAACTCATAATCATCACCAAGATGAATATGTGCTTCTAATAATATACCAATACAAGTATGCTACATCATCCATAAACCATGTCTCAACAATAATACTGAAAAGTTCCTCCAACCATGTACCAAGTATGTACCAATCATGTATCAACTACTCATCAACTATGACTCATCAAGATGTACCAACATCATCAACTATACACCTCTTGTATGTGCCAACTCATCAACTACTTGTCTCAACCATGTACCCAACATGTACCTCAAACAAAATCCCTCATCAATTTCATCATCCAAATCTGATTTGTAGCTCTGTAATAGACCTAGTGTATAAGATCACATATCTGCAAACCTTTCTTAACTTTAACAACAAGAGACTGGCATTTTCATCAAGCTTTACTTTAGTCTCACATGACTAATTTTGGATTAGTCAAAAACCCTAACTTGAAATAATCATAAATATGTACCTGTAATGAATAAAGATATGAAAATGGTACACAATGTTATTCAGTGTCTTTTATGCAATTCCTCCAAACTTCACTACTTGGAACCTCTCAAAAAAGGAGATGTAGAAAAAATGGCATACCTTGTTGAATTTTGGCTTATTCTAGAGAGTGAACTTGTAGAGCGTGACCCGCACGGAATATTTGTTGTATGGATATTAAAATTGTACAAAGAATACTAAAGACTATACTCTAAAAAAATCATTTGGGCTTACTGAATTTGGATCGTTTATGAAGAATCTATGACGTTTTTACCCGAAACACTTGTTTTAGACTAGTTTCAGGACTAGCCACAAACTCTATTTTCCACGGAGTCTGACTCCAAAAATACAACGACCCAGAAGATGAGTTTTGTACAAAATCTACTTGGATATGTTTCCTCAATGGCCTCCCAATTTCATGGTTTGAATCATTCTATAAAAAAAGTTATAGCGAAAATGGCGAGATGACCTGTAAATAACATACCTTAGAAAGCATCATCAAAAGAATTTATCCTCCCTTGAATTTCAACCTTCTTTACTTCACCTTCCCTATGAAATTCAGATTAGATATCCTTTGGTTACCTCATTCACCTATATATATTCAATATTCTCAAGTGTGATTAAAATGAGAGAGCCTTGCCTCTTATTTATACTTTCATGTAGCTTCCTCAAGGGGTTACCTTTTAACCATCTTAACCCACTTTCCTTATTTTAGGGTTAACCAACTTCTAATTTATCCATTAAATTTATTATTTAAATAATTTATTTTGTATTCACTTTGACTTATAATACACTCATCACTTCACTTTATTATTTACCTTCTAAAATCTCTTAAACCACTTTGACTACTTTGATCTTTTAGGGCTTCTAGATGACTCATGAGGGTTCTCCAACTTCACATGGCCATAACTCTCTAACCGTGAGGAGTTATGTGATGTTCCACATACCACTAGAAATGAAATGAAATGTACTATCCATATATAATATTATCTCCTACAAATATATCAAAACACATACCATTATCCATCAAACAAACTTGGGTACATTACCCAAACCTGGGTTCTCCAACTTCTCATGGCTATAACTCTCTGACCGTGAGGAGTTATGTGATGTTACACATACCACCAGAAATAGAATGAAATGTACTATCCATCGAGAATAGTATTACCTTAAAATTTATTAAAACTCATACCATTATACATGAAACAACCTTGGGTTTATTACCCAAACCTTTGTGCTACCAGAATTCACTACCAAACTTTCTCCAAGGGTTGAAATCAATCTAGAATATCACTCTCCAATGGTTGACATCAATGACAACCAACAATCCATACCAATTGTCCATCAACCTAAGCCAATTGTCTGACAATATCTCCCTTTGGCATTGATGGAAACACCAACATTGATGGAAACACTTAGTCATGATAACATTCATGCTTATACTACTCATCAATGTTTCTATCTCTCCCCCTTTGATATCAATGGAAAATGGTATCTCCCTTTAGGGATGCTCCCCCTGATTGAAATCTTCTTGGGGTTGCTCCCCCTGTCTACATGCCTTTGATTTTCCTTTGTGTTTATAAGCCTCTGATTACTCTCTCTCCCTTCATATGAATAATATCTCCCCCTTTGAAAAAGGGTATTACTCTGAAGTCATATCACTCATTATTCCCTTATGAAAATCGCTCCCCTTGGAAACATGTCTCTATTCTCTCTCTCCAAGCATTTACCTTTACATTTGATAAATCTCTTCCCCTTTGTCATGAATGGAAAATGTATCTTTCCATCCGGGGCTGCTCCCCCTAACAGAACTCTTCCTGAAACTGATCTCCCAGCCTGAATTATCCTATTTATGGTGCTTCCTCATATACATCTAAGACATATAAGATAATCATTCAAAAGAATTCATTTGGAGTAGAAATTACTCTGAGTCTCTGGCGAAAATACTCAGAGGCTTCCCTTGGAATCGATTTTGTAAAGATGTCTACCACTTGTTATTTGGTGCCCACATATTCAACTATGATGTTCTTCTCTGCAACATGTTCCCATAGAAAGTGAAACTTTATTGGAATGTGCTTCTTATTGGATTGCATCACCGCGTTCTTTGAGATAGTGATGGCACTTGTATTATCACAATATATTAGAATGGGCTCATCATACTCAACCTGTATATCTATCAAAGTTTGTTTCATCCATAGAACCTGAGTACAACATCCTAATGTTGCAATATACTCTGCTTTGAATATAGATAAAGATACTGATGATTTTTTCTTTCTTATCCAAGGTACTAAACACTCACCTAAGTAGAACGTTGCTCCAATGGTTCTTCATCAGTCATCAATGCAACCTACCCAATATGCATCTATGTAGGAAATAAGTGATATATCCTTTCCTTTTGGATACCATAATCCAAACTCTTTTGTTCCTTTGAGATATCTGAAAACCCTCTTTACTACTAAGACATGCAATTCCTTTGGTGTTGCTTGAAATTGTGCCACCTATCCAACTGCCTTGATGTAGAGGTTGTTGTTTGTGCTTCCTTTCCATAGTTCATAGGGAGTTTTGTCATTGTTGTTTCTAATCATTACTCTATTTTGAATGTGAACTATTGTATTCATTGTATGTGTCCAAAAAATATCTGTCAATTTGGAATCCATTAGCATTGTTTGATCCATTTCCTGTGTAATTATCATCCATTATGATAATGTTCCTTTGTATCTGAACCACTCTTTGAACCAATATATGAATCCATGCTATCGTCCATACTGTCCAAGAATCTACTTCCGCAACTGTCCATAATGCTGACCCATTTATCACTATACTATCATGAATTCTTGATTAATCCATCAAATTGTACTTCTTCTAACTGACTGCTCTAGATCTGTCTTCTCAAACTCTGCAAGTTGATCGAAGGATGGTTCTTTGGTTTGTCACAACTATCACATAGACTCCCCCTGTCTAATATTCATATTAACTAGGAGTCTCTAAGTCGGATGGTTCAGAACAATTCTTGCTCTGATGTGTATTCATCATCATCTTCATTGGTATATTCATCATCTCTCTGAGCTCTGACTTCTTTCTTTCTGTCCGTGGACTCATCTTTCACTACAATTCCTGAAAGTACAATCTCTTGAACATGTTTCTTATTTACCCATCCTTCTTTTCTTTCAGTTATTTTCCAAACCTTTCTGTATCTGACATCTTTCTTTTTCTCTATAGAATTTTCTTCATCTCGTTTTATTGTCAATCTTGCGATTTCTCGGACCTGGTCTTTGTTCACTTGTTCTTCGTGTTTTCTTATCCATACTTTGTTATATATGATATCAATGTTCTCTTTCATGGAAGTATCGATCATTCTTCTACAATAACTAGCTATGTGTCCATAATTATGACATTTGTAACGTTCAATGTTACGTGGGGCCACATATCCACTTCTTGCTTAGACATTTCTTTTATAATCCTTTCAATTTGCAACCTTATGTCCAAAATTAGTACAATAAAAACAATGACCATAAAATAAATTTCCATACTTGGGAGTGAATGATATTCTTTGTGGTGTAGTCCTTCTGAATTTCTACCTTGACTGATCATGATCATGATTGAAGCTTCTTTGTGGCTTGAACATGAATGGTGTTCTTGAAGATGTATCTTCAATAGCTTTCTTAGATTTTGGTTGACAATGATTCCTTCCTTTGAGTACTTCTGCATAACTCTTTCTATTTTCTTCATTCTTCTTTTCTAGCAACCTTGAGTGTTTCTCTTCATTCTCTATAACTGATGTGGATGTTTCTGTCTCTTCAACATTCTTGTTGAGCTTGAAGACTTTACTTCTCAATTTGACAACTTCTTCTTCAAGCTTCTCAACCTCTTCTTCTTTCTTCATTATCTGACACTTCATGACTTCTTCTTTTCTTTTCGCTTCTTCAAGACCTTTCTCTTCTTGAACAAACTCTTCCTCAAGCTGGTTTAGATGGTTAGTTCTTTCCTTAAGATGATCTGTCAATATTTTCTCTCATTTATGCTTCTTCCTTTTGTGCTTCTATGTTGGCTTCCAAATACTGCTTTTGATATTCAATGTTTTCTTCAATATTTATTGCTTCTTCTAGCTGAGTTCTTAAGTTCTTGATGACCTGTTGGGCTTCTTCAAAAATGTGAAGTACACTTTCCTTTTGTTTCATCAAAAAAATTTTGGGTGACTTGTTTTCTTCTCTTATTTCATCTAAAGCACTAATCAATTCTTCTTCATAATTGTCTTCCTTTTCAATTAGTTTTTATACCTCATTTCCTTCATGGAATTGTATTTCAAGATGTCCACGTTTTTCACAATTAAAGAAAAACAACATACCTCTGGTGATTATGTACTCTTCATCTTTTGAATCTGTTTGACAAGGTGAACATAATTCTTCTTGATCTGTATCTGCATCTTCTTTGGTATTTTTTGAATCTGTGATGGGTGAAGAATATATGTCATGTAACTTATCCCAAAGTTCTTTGGTTGATGAACATTTACCAACATTTTCTCTTATCAGATTAGGTAATCCTTCCTAGATGAAATTCATTGCTATTTTGTTAATCTTCTTCAATTCCTTCTTGGCTGCAGTCTTTTCCCTTTTTTCTCCACATCTCATACTTAAAAAAAAATTGACCATTAAACATTGGTACTAAATTCTTAGAATAATCCATGATCTCCTTCCAATGGTTAAATTGTTTCCTGAAGGAACCGGATCCGATACCAATTGTTGGATCACTGTTGGGCCCGAGATATGATCGATTTTATGACATTAATTAGATACTTTTGCGGAATGTATATATGAGTTTTCATGCTTTGAAGAATTTTTTGAAGGGATTTTGTGCCAAAACGCTATGATCCACACCAAATATGCATAATCTATGTTTTATGATGATCTTGAGTGTAATTCAGTCTGTTTTTATATTTCCATGAATCTAATTCACATTTTTGGTGTCACATGGAAAAATTACAACATGTCTTTTCTTTCGATACTCAGTCCGGTACTCCATCCAACACTTAGTCCAGTACTCCATTCGAAACTTCGTCCAACACTCCGTCCTGCACATAAATGATGGGTGATTTGGCAGTTATGATATTGGTGGCCAGTGATGGGCGAATCAGAGACATCAATTTTGCTCGTGCTTGTCCCCTCCAACTACTGAACTCTTGACAACTTGATTTGGGTTGTTAAGTTGGGCGATTATTGGCTCGCTCCATTTCAGCAGTTAGGGCATCATTAATGTAATTTACTATTTTTAGAAGAGGTTTGACCCTCCAGTGGTCGACCTCTCAGTCTGTAAAGCTTATAAATACCACCATGGTGGTCATACAATAGTTAATAAGTTTAGGAAGTTGTGTGTTAAAGACAAATATGATTTCCTCTATTTTTCCATTTTCACTTTGTCAGAATTATGTAAGACTGCATTTTTAGTTTTAATGGCGAATTTGTGTTGTTGAAGAACGTGGTGTCCATTTGAGGAGTGACCACAACTTGTTGGGGGGCCCACCAAAATTCTAGGTAACTATTCTATGAATTTGTTTATGAATTACATAGCATATATGTCTTTCTATTTTATTTCATGTACATGAATTATTAGTTTACTTCTTTGTTATATAACTTGATGTTATAGTTTAATTGTTCTAGTTTCCTTTTGTAGGTTAGTATGAAGGATCTTGTCAATATGCACTGACTTTGTAATTAGTAGAAATGAGTTTGCAAACTCGGACACTAACCCCATGTGTGATTATATAGTAAATTATACTTTCTTTATGCTTTTAAAATCAAGTTCAAAATAGAATTTAAGATATAGGAGTGGAGATCCCGGGGAGTCCTTTTATGCACCTAGGAGTCCATGGTAGCCTAGAAACCAAACCACGTACCCAGATCTACAATATCAAGTTCCACCCTATTACCAACAACAACAACATTCGAACTCACCAAGTTGGAAAAACTGGTCTACTCAGTACCAAAATCCTTGGAATCAAGGATGGAGAGGAGGGCATAACCAAGGAAACCCTCAAGCTCCACTTGTCCCTATTTCCAACCATCCTTATCATCAGTTTCCACCGAACACTCTACAGCTTCTGCCAAGTTTTGTTCGACCACCTTTACCTCCTATTCCACAACAAAAATTGCTACAATATTAGAATGCAAGCTCCCCAAGACCGACATTATTACCGACACAACCAGTTCCAAATCCCAATAACAAGCCCCCTCAACCTCTTCACAATGTTGAGATGTAGGCCTTCCCGACATATGTTATTACTCATGTTCCATTACATGAAATTCAACTAAGATCGAGAAAAGTTCTGGATAAGAAGAGACCTTCAATAGTCATCCAAGAAGAAGAAAAATAATAAACCACCAAACAACCCATGGATGACACTAGGTGGGAAGATGTTATTATTCCTAAGAACCAAGAACCCAAGCTTACCCAAAAGGAACCTTCACATATTATGAAGGCCCCTCCTTATCCAGACAGATTGGTAATAGAGAAACCTACCACCTGACCGGAATTTGACATCTTGAATGAATTGAAGAATATATGTGTCAAGATTCCCCTGCTTCAAGCCATTAAAGACATTCCAATCTAAAATAAGGTAGTCAAATAATTTTGTATTAATAATATAGGTAGGAAGAAAAAGGACCCTCCTAAAGTACATTTGGTAGGAGGACTTTCTAAGTACATATCAAAGTAGCCAAAACTAGAAAAATATGGGAACCCAACAAACCTCGTAGTGACCATAACCATTAATGAGGTCTCCATTGGAAACACTCTCATAGACCTAGGGGAAACCATCAATGTTATGACTGCTACTACCTTGGAACAATTACAGTTACAACCTCTTCTTCGGCCTACCCTAACCATTTTTGAATTAGCAGATAAGACCCGGGTTATACCTGAAGGGATTTTAGATGATATCATGGCTACTTTAGCCTCATGGGAATACCCAGTAGATTTTCTTGTCATTCACTCAAAGGACCCTACCAAAGGCCATCCCATCATTTTGGGAAGACCTTGGCTAGCCACAACCAATGCATTTATTGGTTGTAGAGAGGGAGAAATGACCATCTTGAATGGACTCTCTATCCAAAAGCTCACCATATATCCTCCAACTCAACCTATCATGGAGAATATATGGTGGCTTGAATGTCCATACGAGAACAAGGAATGGGAAGAACTCGTATTTCCAAGTGACCATGCATGGGCACTTTAGAAGCACACAACAGAAAATGTGCTAAACCAGTTTATTTCTGCTATCACATGTGTGGATTTTCCACAATCTTTTCCCCAATTTGAGTACATGTTTGGGAAGAATTTCAGGAACAATTGGACCCATCCATTTTGTCTTCGACATATTTTATCTTTGAGATAGATGAGTCTTCCATGTCTTATACTATGCCCTACGAGATTAGTCCAGGTAAATTTTTACATATAAACTTCGGGCTAGATGCAGAACAACAAAAACAATTAGTAAGTATCCTTAAAGAACAATCAGGAGCATTTTCCTGGGAATACACTGACATGAAGGGTATACACCCCGACACATGCATCCATCACATATATGCCTAGGGGGAAGTAGCACCTGTTAGGCAACCCCAGAGAAGGATGAACCCAACACTCAAAGATATAGTCAAGGAGGAGATCTAAAAGTTGTTAAATGTCTGATTTATTTATCCCATCTCTGATAGTAAGTGTGTATCCCCTCTTGTAGTGGTTCCAAAAAAAGTGACCGACAAATGGAGAATTTGTGTTGATTTCCGGGAACTCAACAAAGCCACTCTGAAAGATCACTTTCCTCTTCCTTTCATTGACCAAGTTCTGGACACCTTGTCTGAAAAAAGTACTTTTCCTTTTTAGATGGGTACAACAGGTGAAATCAGATTTTTATAGCACCTGAGGACCAGGACAAGACTACCTTTACTTCTCCTTGGGGTACCTATGCCTACAGGGTCTTACCATTTGGATTATGTAAAGCTCCTGTTAAATTTCAACGAGGAATACTAGGGATATTTGTCGATCTTATTCATGATTGTGTGGAGGTATACATGGATGACTTGACAGTTTATGGAAACACTTACCAGGAAGCCTTAGACAACGTAGAAAAAGTCTGTATCAGATTCCAAGAAATGAACCTATCTCTATGTCATGAAAAATGAATGTTTTTAACTGAAGGAGTGGTTCTAGGACATCATGTTTCACCTGAGGGGATAAAATTCGATCCTGCAAATATTGAGGTCATCGTCATACTTCCACCCCCCAAGACTTAAAAAGAGATGAGAATATTTCTTAGACATGTCGGATACTACCGACGGTTTATTGAAAATTTTACAAAGATTGTTGCACCTATGTTTGGATTGTTAATTAAAGATGTTGATTTTGTTTGGATTGAGCAGTGTCAAACTGCCTTTGAAACCCTGAAAGCTAAGTTGTCTATGGAACCAGTTCTTAGAGGGCCCAATTGGACTCTCCCATTTCATATATCTACTTATGCCTCTGACACAACAATAGGAGGAGTATTAGGGTAGAAAGAGGACCAACAGTCCTATGCCATCTTTTTTATGAGCAAGAACTTGTCCCTTGCCGAGTTAAACTATACAGTTACCGAGAAGGAATTATTGGCAGTTGTTCATGCTATCAACAAGTTTTATCATTACATTACAGGTTTCGAAGTATTCATACATACAGATCATTCTGCCATTAGATTTATCATGAATAAACTTATAACTAATAGCTGAGTGACTAGGTGGCTCCTGTTATTGCAATAATTTAATATCACTATGCTTGACTGACCTGGAAAGGATAACGTGGTAGATGATTTCCTTTCACGAATAAAAAATGAGGATGATGATATCTCTATAGATGATAGTTTCCCAGACGAACACCTTTTTTCCCTTTTTGTCAATACCCCATGGTTTGTGGATATGGAAAATTATTTGGCTACTAGGAAGTTACCATCTCATTTGTCACCTCATGAAAAACATAAAATTATTACACAGAGTGCTAATTAATATTGGGTTGGTCATGACCTTTTTCTCACATGTCCTGATTTGATTATTCATAGATGTGTCCGAGAGGATGAGGTACCAGAAATACTACAAAGTTGTCATGATGGACCATGTGGTGGTCATTTTTCTGATAAACACACAACATATAAGGTGTTACATTCGGGTTACTTTTGGCCTAGCATTTTCAAAGATGTTGCCAAGTATGTGAGAAGTTGGGATAGTTTCCAAAGCATAGGAAGACCTACGTCAACTGAAGAAATGCCTTTGTGTGCCCAAGTTATGATAAAACCTTTCGAAAAATGGGCCCTTGACTTTGTAGGACCAATTTCACCCATGTCCCGTAAAAAGAACTATATTTTGGTTTGTAGGGACTATGTCACCAACTAGGTAGAGGAAAAAGCCCTATTCAAGGCTACATAAAAGTCTGTTGTCGATTTCATCTATGAAGAGATATTTACCCACTTCGGTGCCCCTCATGAAATTGTTACAGACCAAGGCACTCAATTCACTTCCAACTTGATGAGAGAGCTAACGGAGAAATATGGGATTAAACACTGTAAATCTTTTCCATACCACCTGCAAGCCAATCGTCAGGTAGAATCTACAAACAAAGTCATGGAAGCTATATTGACCAAGACTGTTCATTTACATCACTGGGATTGGGCTGATAATCTTCTAGAGGCTTTGTGGGCATACTGGACCACCTAGAGGAACACCATTGGGCATACCCCTTATGAGCTAGTGTACAAGAAACAAGTACTTCTACCAATATAATTCCAAGTAAGGACCTTTTGTATTGCCGCAGAATTGGGATTAAACTTAGCTGAGGCTCAGAAACAACGATACCTACAATTGAATGAGTTGGATGAGATCAGGAAAGATGCCATCCAACAAACAATATTAGTCCAAAACTAGAGGAGCAAGTGGCATAACAAGTTTATTAAGAAGAAACACTTCCAACCTAGTGATTGGGCTTTGTTGTTTGACTCTTGATTCAAAACCTTCAAAGGAAAAATCACCACCCGGTGGTTGGGCCCTTACGAGGTAGACACTGTATATCACAATGGAGCTGTAAAAATAAAAAAAATTGACAATGGACAAGTCTCCTTTGTAGTAAATGGACATCGACTCAAATTTTATCATAAGCCCATTTCCAAAGAGGATTTTCTATAGGTCATGTCAACTGACAAGGCATTGGACTTAGTAGACGGGGAATTCCCCCCTTGTTCTTTTTGAATTTTCTACTGTACATATGTAAATAGTCTTTGAATTTTGTTAATAAGGCAATTCTAGAGATTTCTGTAAGTATTTATTTCACCAGGAGTAGACAGTTTCAAGGAAATTTAAAAAGAAGGATTTCTCTTCAAAACATTGTTACGGTTGAATTTTTTTGTCTGCTAAGCATCAAATGAATATTGACTTACTGTAATTAGTCATATTCTTGCAAAAAATTTCATTTTCTTAAGGCATTCCAAAGAAGTTGCTCTTGAAACTCTTCACCACTGTATAAGGAAGTGATACCATAGCCATCAAGCTTAGAGGTATCTCATATAGTTTTTTCCAAGAAACCTGAGTAAGTGAGTAAAGTGTCTTTATTAAAGAGTAACAAGGAGTTCTAATTAGTGGTTAGTCATGGAAACATCACAATAACTACAAAAGAAGAAAGCAAGTTGAGCCTAGAGATACCTTTCTGTTCTTTCTCAATGGTACCATCCACTACACACTAAATAGCTTGATTGTATAATATATTTAGATAAGACACGTCCGCTTAAGTACCCCTTACATCGAGGCAATCACTAAGTAATATAATGGAAAGTCATCCTCTAACATAAATACCATCCCAATTGAAAAAATAAAGAAAAAGTTGTTTTCATAGATGCCCCCCCATATTCTTGCATAAATCAATCTTATACTAAAATATTAAAAGATGGAGGGCTAGTCTCTGAGGGTGTGAGAGGATAACCCATCGGGATACTGAATAGGTCTACTAGAAATAGGTATCGGCCTGTGGTATGACTAGGTAAACCCGTCAGAGTACTGAACATGCTTGCTGGGAGTGGGGCATTCTACCTAGCTAGGATGGTAATCTAATAAAAATAAATAATAAATTTAAACTTGTCCTGATGTACAACATTACTTGTAGACAAAGCTAACATGAAGTATGTATGGTTAATATAAGGTTAATGAACTCCATAAACTTGTCATTGGGAACTAACTCTAAGACTATCTTGAAACTCTCTTGCATATCTCTTCTTATCTATATATAGGATCTCTTATCCTATAGGTGGGGCCATCCTCTAACCGTCTCGTCAGACCAATATGTGAAATTCATATTTACACTTGACATACTATAAATCTTCGGCTATTGGGGAACTGACAGGTTTCCTATACTTTTGATTGTGAGGTGTCATAATACTTAGGTGTGGGGGAGCGGTTCATGAGTTGACAAATGATCATCGCTTAGAGAAATAAATCTTTGTAAGAATTTTTGTATTATTTCCATGATACAGGTTATTACATCAATAGTCATTTTATTTTTGAATTGCTAAACTCCTGTGTGCTATAAATTGTTGAACATATACTTAACATACCAGTTTTATCATTTTATTTCTCATTACAAGTTGTACATTGTAGGTTTGACAGTACATGTCCTATGCTTACTATAACCTGTTCATTGTAGGCTTTGACATTACATGTCGTATGCAAGAGGATTGAGTGAACATGATGGAAAAATAAACAATAAGGGAGCATTCTACCTCTTCTCTCAACCACTGTGATTGTCAAAAACATTTCAATATTACAGGCTATCCATTACAGGAGGTAAAAATGTATTTAACACAGAGGTGTTGTATGAAGTGTCGTATGAGGTTCCGTATGAAGTGTCGTATGAGGTGACGAACAAAGTGCCATATGAATTTACACACCAATAACTGTCCACAATTCCAGGCAACTAGGAATCAATTATATTTAATTGAATTGGTTGCAGGCAATTGAGAGTGAGGATGCAAAATTTATACATGTTCATGATCAAATGTCCAATTCAAAAGACTTGGACATTGATCTAACTACGCATCATTAAGCTTTCCCCCAAAAATGTTCCTTTGAATTCAAAATTGCCCACACATGGCAACTCGTGCGTGCACGTGTGCAACCAATTCCACCATAGGAACATTCAAATATAGGCTAGGTAACCTATTATCCCAATTCACCCTTGTTATTTTCCTTACCCCTCTATTAGAAAATCGCGCTCAACCTCTGTCATTCATTCCCCTGTTTGAATTGTGCTCAGCCCTTGCTCAATTTGTGCCATCCCTTGGCCTGATCGCACCCTCTCTTGGTGAATTTCTCCTCTGTCCATCTCTTCACCTCATCACAATTCCCAAAAGGTATGAACCCTCTTCCTATGCAGATATGTTTTCCATTCCTGAGTTTCCACAGTGCAGAGAGGTGTTTTGGCGTGCAGGTTGGGGGCCATTTTTATCCCACTTGAAAGACCATGATGATGGCATCTCCATGCAATTTTCCATCAGTTTCAATGGGAATACATAGCATGTGGGGAATCTTACCTTTGGGGTCTCAGAAGATTCCATTGCTACAGCCACGAAGCTTCCAAGAATGGGAGATAGATGGTTCAAAAACCGCCAACTACTGCGCTCAAGTTATAACACGGTTTTTAAGCCCGAATTCCAGAAAATAACAAGAGAAAAAGGATATTCTAAGGAATGGATAAAGAAGGAATTGATCAACCCTCTCATCATCATCACTAGGTTGATCACATGCGAAGGTATATATTCCACTTTCAAAGCTTGTCATTTCAGATTGCTAGCTCATTTTCATTTCAACAAACCTTTGAATTCTCCCTTCTACTTTCTAAAGAGCTTGGAAAAGATGTCCTCTCAACTGAGGAAGAATGTAACTAATCCCCACAATAGCCTCTTTCACCATGGCTTAATCAAACTCCTTGTTCTATCCGAATTAGAGAAACAGGGGAAAACTTGGGATGAATTTATCTATCAATTTGCAAACCCTGACTTGACAATTGAGGCTGGAAAAACACCACTTGGCCTAAGGACTATCACTCCATCCAAGCCCCTCTCTCCAAGGACTCCAAACCCCCCTGCACAAACCATTTCTTTACCAAAACAATTCAAAAATCTTGTTGACACCCCTGCTTCCTCATTGGGTAAAAATACCAAGAGTAAAGATCAAAGAAATCCTATTGTTAAGCTCCCAATGCCTTCAATCTCTCTTGATCCCACACCTAAAAATCTCCAAGAAGTGATTCAACAAGACCTTTCTTTAGTTCCCATAAATAGGAGGGGAGCCAATCGATTTAATAAAGGACCCTTTTGAAAGAGTACGCGGAGCACAAGAGAAAAACCTTATGCAAAACCCCTGCCTACTTCAGACCCTATCCAAGTGTCCTCCGATCTTGAGAGCCCTCACAAGAGACTTAGGGAAGTTTCTATGGATGGATTAGAGCCACAAAGAAAGACAAAGTTAGAGCCTACCTCTCCTTATCAACCTCCTATTACTCCTACTTCACCCATGCCTACCCTATATCCTAAGAATGATAGGTTGTCTACATCTTTCAAAGGGTCTAAGCCTTCCTCTGAAATAAATGATTCTGCCCTAGCCATTGAGAATATACAAAAAGAGAATTCTCAGCTGCTCCAATAGTTGGAAGAAAGGAAGACAATAGACACACACCTTCATCATGATAATGCAGTCCTCCAAGCAAAGGTAAACTCCCTTCAATGGTTGGTTGATGACATGACCAAATCCAACCGTAACCTTAGAGCACAACTGAAGAAACACAAGAGGCATAAGGAAAAGTATTCACAGGAAGAAGGAGAAGTTTCTAAAGTTGATCCTGCTCAGGAAGATTAGTCATGGGGGATAATTTCTTTTTGTTTGCAGTGGGACCTGCAAAATCTTATGTGTGGGGTAATTTTGGGCCTGAGATATGACTGATTTTATGACGCTAATTAGATACTTTTGTTGAATGTATATATGCGCTTTCATGCTTTGAAGAATTTTTTGAAGGGATTTTGTGCCAAAACGCTATGATACACACTAGGTATGCATAATTCGTGTTTTATGATGATCTTGAGTGTAATTCAGTCTGTTTTTATATTTCCATGAATCTAATTCACATTTTTGGTGTCACAGGGAAAAATCAGACCATGTATTTGCTTCCAGCACTCAGTCCAGTACTCCATTTGCCACTCAGTCTGGTACTCCATCTGACACTCCATCCGGAACTCCATCCTGCACAAAAATGATGGGCGATTTAGCGGTTATGGTATTGGCGGCTAGTGATGGGAGAATCGGAGACATGGGTTTTTCTCTTGCTTTTCCCCTCCAACTACTGAACTCTTGAAAACTCGATTTGGGTTGTTAAGTTGGGAGATTATTGGCTCACTCCATTTCGGCAGTTAGGACATCATTAATGTAATTTACTATTTTTAGAAGAGGTTCGACCCTCTAGTGGTTGACCTCTCAGTCTGTAAATCTTATAAATACCACCATGGTGATCATACAATAGTTAATAAGTTCTGGAAGTTGTGTGTTAGAGACAAATACAATTTCCTCTATTTTTCCATTTTCATTTTGCCAGAATTGTGTAAGACTACATTTTTAGTTTTAATGGCGAATTTGTGTTGTTGAATATTGTGGTGTGCATTTGAAGAGTGACCACGACTTGCTAGGGGGCCCAACAACAGTCTGGGTAACTGTTCTATGAGTTTTTTTATGAATTACATAGCATAGATGTCTTTCTATTTTATTTCCTATACATGAATTATTAGTTTACTTCTTTGTTATATAACTTGTTGTTATAGTTTAATTATTCTAGTTTCCTTTTGCAGGTTAGTATGAAGGATCTTGTCAATATGCATTGAATTTGTAATTAGTAGAAACGAGTTTGCAAACTTGGACACTAACACCATGTGTGATTAGATAGTAAATTATACTTTCTTTATGATTTTAAAATCAAGTTCAAAATAGAATTTAAAACAGAATTTTAGTTCATGTTTTCTTTAACAAGGCTTCGATGGATGGGTAGTATTAGTTCTAGTTTTCATTTTTAGATTGCCTATTCAATTACTAATTATTATTTTTTTAACTAGTTGTTAATTCATTAGCTCATTAATTTACTTGTCATATGCTAGAATAATGTTTAATTTCTGTTTATAAGCATTTCTCTTTTTGAAATTTGAATTATTGAAATAGGTCTAGCTTAGTTTTACTTCATGCAATTTATTTCTTAGATCTAGGTTACAATTTCAATTTGTAGTTAATGATTGAATTTAGTTATGAGTTTGCTTACGTAGTATAGAGTGCAATTGAATTTCATAATCTCGTTATACTGTTGATGATTAATGCATGATCAATAATCACATGGATATGCAGGGTAATTGATGGTGTTTTTGTAATGGCTAACTTCTCGCTAGATTTCCTATTTCACACTTTTCATTTTTCTATTGAAGTCAATATCGAGTTTATCCCTCTTGAATTATCTTTAATTGTTAATTTCCATCGTGATATTATAAGACACCAGAGACATTCACACAATCATCAACACTATATTTGAGCTTTCATAGGTTAAAATATAGTTTCTTGCTTTCATAGATCAGAAAATAGCTTTCTTGCTTTTGTAAGATGGATAGTCTTTTGCTTTGGTAGATTAAAGAGTAGTTTGCTTATCATAGATTAAAAATTAGTTGTTAATTCTTCTTTCTTTCAATTAAGTACATTTCCTTTTGTAAATTGGAAATAGTTGTATTAAGAATAGAGTTCACTTGTCTTTTAGCTTAGTTAGTTGCTTATTGAGTAGTCTTAATTAGTTTACTTGTTGTAGAAGTTATCCTAGGTTAGTTAGTAGTTTACTTGCTTTAATAGGTTAATTTCTTACTTGTCTATTCTTTCTTTGATAGTATAGTTGCTTGTTTATTTACTTGCTTTCACAAGATAGTTGTTTATCAAATTTAAGTAGACTAGTTAAAGTAGTTTTCTATTTCTATTTGTTTATTGTTATGCTTAAATAGTTTGCTTTTGCTTATTGTTATGATTGAACTAGTTTGCTTCAAGTAGGGTTTTCATTTGTTTTCCTAGAACTATCCATCGATCCTTGGTTCAAAAGTACTTAGGTTATATAGTTTAAAGTTGCTTAGTAGGGTTTTCTCATTAGATAGCTTTTCTTGAATAGATTAGCCTTAGATATCCACTTCCTTAGTTAGACTATACTACTACCAATCCTTCTACCTTGGCATATATTTTTCTACAACTCTAAGTTTACTTACCCCGGGTTGACAATTTAATTGAGGGTGTTTAGTGTGTTTTTAGTGCATATAGAACACCCATCAATTACTAAGAGGGGGGGTGAATCAATAATAGAGAAATTTAATCATTTTTCACCATAAAATTCAAGTGTTATATAAATGCAGCATTATCGTCCAATAGTTTTAGAATAAATAAACAATGAACAAATGAGAAATCACACACATACACAATACACCAGTGTTTTATGTGGAAATCCAAAGCGGGAGAAAACCACATAATGCTTTTTATTATATCTCTTTAAGAATTACATTCATTGGAAGCACCAAATTCCTTTGTTTTTCAGCTGCAACTAGAAGGAGGCTTCAACCCCCTAATTTCTCAGGCTACAACCCGAGGGAAGCTCCAACTCCCTAATTATCTGGCTACAACCAGAAGGAGGCTACAACGCCCTATTTTCTCTGGCTACAACCGAAAGGTGGATACAACCACCCATCCTTGCCCCATCCAACCACCCTGACGTAGAAGTAGAATGATGGAACCACTATCACACTATCACTATGATATATACTACTGTAAACCTGTACCAATCAACCTGTAATCAACCTATACAACAAACAAGTGAATCAACCATGCACATCAACCTTTACTAAACAACCTATAATCAATCTGTATTATAAACAAGTGCATCAACCATGCACCAATCTATAGCTCAACCTGTACCAAAAATAATTGCATCAACCATGCACCAAACCTATATGAATAACCTGGCACAACAACCTGTCCAAAAAACCCTATCACAACAACCTATCTCAACAATCTTATCAACCAAATCAGATCTACTCACCAATATCAATCACCAAGACAAATCTCAAAGATGTGCATCAACCAAGCATAACACAACAACTCACAATCATCACCAAGATCAATATGTTCTTCTAATAATATACCAATACAAGTATGTTACATCGTCCATAAACCATGTGTCAAGAATATTACTGAAAAGTGCCTCCAACCATGTACCAAGTATGTACCAATCATGTATCAACTACTCATCAACCATGACTCATCAAGATGTGCCAACATCATCAAATATACACCTCATGTATGTGGAAACTCATCAACTACTTGTCTCAACAATGTACCCAAAATGTACCTCAACCAAAAGCCCTCATCAATTCATCATCCAAATTTGATTTGAAACTCTGTAATTGACCTGGTGTATAAGATCACATAACTGAAAACCTTTTTTAACTTTAACAACAAGAGACTAGAATTTTCATCAAACTTTACTTTAGTCTCACATGACTAATTTTGGATTAGTAAAACAGCCTAACTTGCAATAATCATAACTATGTACCTGTAATGAATAAAGATCTGAAAATGGTACACAATGTTCTTCAGTGTATTTTATGCAATTCCTCCATACTTCACTACTTGTAACCTCTAAAAAAATGAGTTATAGCAAAAATGGCATACTTTGTTGAATTTTGCCTTATTCTAGAGAGAGAACTTGTAGAGTGTGACCCACACAAAATGTTTGTTGTATGGATATGAAAATTGTACACGGAATACTATAGACTATACTCTAACCAAAAAATTTGGTCTTACTGAATTTGGATCTGTTATGAATAATGTATGACATTTTTACCCAAAACACCTGTTTTAGACTAGTTTCAGGACTAGTCACAAACCCTATTTTCCATGGAGTGTAACTCGAAAAATACAACAACCCACAAGATGAAATTTGTACCACAACTACTTGGATATGTTTTCGCAATGGCCTCCCAATGTCACGATCTGAATCATTCTAGAAAAAAAATTATTGCGAAAATGGTGAGATGATCTGTAAATAACATACCTTAGAAAGCAACATCAAAAGAATTTATCCTCCCTTGAATTTTAGCCTTATTTACTTCACCTTCCCTCTGAAATTCATCTTAAATATCCTTTGGTTATCTCATTCACCTATAGATATTCAATATTCTCAAGTGTGATTAAAATGAGAGAGCCTTTCCTCTTATCTATACTTTCATGTAACTTCCTCAAGGGGTTACCTTTTAACCATCTTAACCCACTTTCCTTATTTTAGGGTTAACCCACTTCTAATTTATCCATTAACTTTATTATTTAAATAATTTATTTTGTATTCACTTTGAATTATAGTACACTCATCACTTCACTTTATTATTTACCTTCTAAAATCTCTTAAACCACTTTGACTACTTTGACCTTTTGGGGCTTCTATATGACTCATGAGGGTTCTCCAACTTCACATGAACATAACTCTCTAACCATGAGGACTTATGTGACATCCCACATACCACTGGAAATAGCATGACATGTAATATCCATCTAGAATAGTCTTTCCTAAATATATATCAAAACTCATACCATTATCCATCAAACAAACTTAGGTCCATTACCCAAACCTGGGTTCTCCAACTTCTCATGGCCATAACTCTCTAACCGTGAGGAGTTATGTGATGTTCCACATACCACCAGAAATGGATGTTGATACTGAGAGGGGGGTGAATCATTATAAAGTACAATTTAAAAACCTTTTTCAACTTATACTTAAACCATTCAATTATATCAATGAGCAATGAACAATAGTATAAGAGTCACACCAATACACCACAATACACCATGCATAATATATGAGAAATAATCAATAGTTATTGTTCAAGGAAAAAATTTCTAGCGAAAATGGTAAGATGACCTGAAAATAACATACCTTAGAACACATCACCAAAAGACTTCATCCTCCCTTGAAATCCGACCTTCTTTACTTCCGGTTTCCTCTGAAATTTGACTTGTGTATTAAATGAATGTATAATGATGTGTATTTATACCATTTATGTCACTTCCTTTTAACATTAGGGCCGACCTAACACTTTCTTATTTTGTAATTATTTTCTTTGATTATCTTCAAGGCCTACATGTACTTCCTTCTTCAATTCACTTTGTCATCTTCAAAAATTCATTTCTCCTCAACCATGAGGATCAACGTGACATGCCACATACCACCGAAAACAACATAATGTATACTATCCATCCATGGGCATTGTATCTACATGTGCATTGTCCTTCATGTCCAAATACCTTCATCAATATTGTGGTCCAAAACCCATGACTAGGGTTGACATCAATGACAACAACCAATCTTCCAACAATCTCCCCCTTTGTCATTGATGGAAACACTCATGCTCCCCCTATCATCATGATCCCAATTTCTCTCCCCCTTTGACATCAATGGAAAAGGGTAGGGCTTCTCCCCATGATTTTAATGAAAAAAGGTAACCTTCTTCTTTGGGGCTGCTCCCCTTGAACATGTGGCACTCAATAATACTTCATCCTTATTTTTGGACTTTGGGACTTTTTCTTCCTTGGAATCCTTTTGTGTGGATTATGTCTTCTCTCTCTTCTTCATGTCTAGGATGTATATGTTGTTTGGTCTTCTTTTTGCAGTTGAAACCAATCTTCCTAAGTTATTTTCTCTGATTTTACATTTTTGGGAGTCAAACGTAAGAGTGTATCCTTGATCACACATTTTACTAACACTGAGTAGATTATGCTTAAAGTCTTCAACCAATAGGACATTCTTTTCTTTTACATTTTTTCTTCCAAGCTCTACTACACCTTCTCCAACTATTTTGGTAGATGAGCCATCTCCAAATGCAACGTTGCCACCCTTTCTCTTCAAGCTGATGAATTTGTCTTGATCCCCATTCATGTGTGAAGAATATCCACTGTATGTGTACCATTCATCTTCTTCTTTACATTCTTCAGCGGTTAATGCTATTCGACAATGTTCATTGTTTGGAATCTCTTTCCTTGTCCATACTGTGGTTGGCATAGGGACATCTTCATTCATATATCTACAATCTCGTGCTTTGTGACCAAGATAATTACATTTGTAGCATACAATAATTTTGTCCATAAATGGGGAAAATGAATTATAAATTATGTTGACAAGTCCACGATTATTTCCATATCTTCTATTTACACTATTCATGTTTGTTGCATATTTGTTCCTTTCATTCATTCTACAATTAATTTCCTTATGTCCAAAATTTTTGCAAGTATAACAATGGCCAAGAAACAAATTTTGATACCTTGGAGTAAGTGGTCGTCTTTGTGATGTAGTCCATCTGGATTCATGATCTACTCTTCTATAGTTTCCTTCATACTGATTGAAGCTTCTTTGATTCCTAAAGTTAGGAGGTCTTCTTGGATATTCATCTCTTTTGTAATCATTCCTTCTTTCTGGTATCCTAGCCCACTTCTCATCAACTGTCTATGTAGCTCTTTCTTCAACCTTCTTGTTGGTATCTGCATCTTCTTTGTATGAAGTTTCACCCATGCATCCAAGATGTGTTAAGTCTTTTGCAACTTGAGAGTTTCTTAATCTCTTCCTCAATGAGACAATTTCTTGTTCAAGTTTCTCACAATCTTCTTCTTTCTTCGTCATTTGGACATTCCTTACTTTTCCTATTCTTCTTTCTTCTTCAAGTAGAGTTTTCAGGGAAATGTTTTCTTCTCTTATTTTATCAAAGTATTCTAATTGTTTCTTCAAGATTACAACTATCTTTTCACAACTACCCAATTCACTTTTTAGTTTTCTATGTGTGTCTTTGAACTTGCTATTTTCAATCTCAACACGCTTCAATTTTTTAAGATTCTCATCTTCTTGTTGAATAATTTATGCTTCATGATTTTATTCTTCTTCATTGGAATTTTCTTCTTCAGTGTCATCTCTTTCAATCCTTGAATGAGGACATTCAAATTCAACATGTCCTACTCCTTCACAATTAAATCAAAAGAACTGACCTCTATTTGCTTCTTTGAAATCTAAGATGTTGTAATTTGATTCAACTTCTTCTTCTTCTTCTGCATCTTCCCTTGAATAAAGGTCTTGTATATTGTCCCAAAGTTATTTTGATGATGCACATGATCCCACCTTGGATTTCACTGAATATGTCAATCCATCCAGGATAGTATATATTGCCAATTTGTTATTCCTTTTTTCTTCCTTATGAGCTGTAGTCTTTGGTTTCTTCAAAGCATTGTATCCTGAAGCAACTAAGAACCAAACATCTGCCCCAAGAGATTTCAAGTAAGTTTCCATTCTATTACTCTAGTATTCAAAATTTCTTCCATCAAATGGTGGAATCCCATTTGGAATTTTGTCTTCCATTTTTTCTTAGGATGTTCCTTCCAGTGGTTAAATTGTACTGAAGGTAACCCACTCTGATACCAATTGTTGATACTAAGAGGGGGGTGAATCAATATAAATTACAATTTAAAAACCTTTTTCAACTTATACTTAAACCATTCAATTATATCAATGAGAAATGAACAATAGTATAAGAGTCACACCAATACACCACAATACACAATGCACAATATATGAGAAATAATCAATAGTTCTTGTTCAAGAAAAAAAGTTATAACAAAAATGGTAAGATGACCTTAAAATAACATACCTTAGAACACATCACTAAAATATTTCATCCTCCCTTGAAATCCGACCTTTTGTACTTATGATTTCCTCTAAAATTCAACTTGTGTATTAAATGAATGTATAATGATGTGTATTTATAACATTTATGTCACTTCCTTTTAACATTAGGGATGACCTGACACTTTCTTATTTTGTAATTCATTTCTTGAATTATCTTCAGGGCCTACATGTACTTCCTTCTTCAATTCACTTTGTCATCTTCAAAAATTCATTTCTCCTCAACCATGAGGATCCACGTGATGTGCCACATACCACCAGAAACAACATGATGTATACTATCCATCCATGGGTGTTTTATCTGCATGCGCATTTTCGTTCATGTCTAAATACCCTCATCAATATTGCGGTCCAAAACCCATGACTAGGGTTGACATCAATGACAACAACCAATATTCCAACAATGGAATGACATGTAATATCCATAAAGAATAGTCTTACCTTAAAATATATTAAAAATCATACCATTATACATGAAACAACCTTCGGTCCATTACCCAAACCTTTGTGCTACCAAACTTTCTCCAAGGGTTGACATCAATCTACAATATCACTCTCCAATGGTTGAAATCAATGACAACCAACAATCCATACCAACTGTCCATCAACCTAAGACAACTGTCTAACAGACCATAGCTCATGATTATAATAATCCAGTGTTGACATGGAAAGGAAAAGAAACTTCAAATCCTCAGGGGCCTCTCCACAAAGAGAAACCTGAAAAGGAAACGATGTTACACATACCAAAAGGTGTGTATAAAATAGCGGCGTACAAGCCTAATGCTCGATTTGCACCCATTTATTCCATTATTGAGGATTTAGCTCAAGCACTATGTGCGATGTTTTCTTTAGAGGTGCTTCAAAGTTTCCCTTCTCAACGCAACACATTTTTATCCATGATCAAGGATGCTTCCAGCCAACTCACTATGAAGTTTGATGATATTGATGTGAATCCTTGCAAGATACCAGATATATAAAATATGCAGAACAGAAACGAAATGCTAGAAATGACAGAATAACAGTAAAATATCCAGCATAATCTTCACAATACACAGAAATGATATACGAAATAGCATCAGAAATAGCACTTTGAATCAGATAGCAATGTTCACAGGCCTCTTCGAGGGGGCAACCTCCAATCGAGCAGCGCTCTATTACAATAATATCCAAGCTAGGGTTCTCATACCCTCGAATCCTATTTATACTAAAAAGAAGCATC